>VMDO01000346.1:0-323228 GCA_007922755.1 Pedetes capensis | reverse complement strand
AAAGGTCTAATTACTAGAATTTATAAAGAACTCAAAAAAAAAAAAAAAACCCCAAAACCAAACAACCCAATACACAAATGGGCAAAGGAACTCAGTAGACAGTTCTCAAAGGAAGAGGTCCATGCTTGGTATTCTTGATGGCAAGGAGTTTTCTTTTTTTCTCTTTCTTTCTTTCTGTCTGTCTGTCTGTCTGTCTGTCTGTCTGTCTGTCTGTCTGTCTTTCTGTACTGGGGGTTGAATACAGGTCCTCACACATGCTAGGCAAGTGCTCTGCCACTGAGCTGCACCCATAACCCCTTTTTTATTTTATATTTTGAGACAGGGTCTCGCTAAGTTATGTAGGCTGCCTTGACCTCAAAATCATGATCCTCCTGAGAAATAGAATCAACTGGATACATATTTATGCGTGTGTATGTGTGTGTATAGATATACACATAAAGCTATGCACACACACACATATGTGTATATATATACACACACCTGCAGCTGTAGTACTGTGGCGTCTGATCCCGTCAGATCTTGGAAGCTAATCAGGTTCGGGCCTAGTTAGCACTTGGATGGGAGACCACCTGGGGAGACCACCTGGGAACACCAGAAGCTGTAGGCTTGGGAGAAGGACCCAGCAACCCACTCCCCAAAATCAATCTGCCATTGAAAACCCTATGGATAGCAGAGAAGCACTGACAATAGTGTTTTGTCTGTTGTACATAGAGTTGCTATGAGTCAGACACCTAACAACAAAAACAATACCAACACATATACATATGGGGGGGGAGAGGGAGAGGGAGAGGGAGAGAGAGAGAATTAAGGAAGTGGTTTCTGTGATTCTGGAGCCTGGCAAGTCCAAACTCTGCAACTGAACTTGAAGATGTTAATAGATCTGATAATGTAGTTCAAATCTAAAGTTCAGTCAGCTGCAGAATCCCCTGTTGCTCATGGAAGGTCAGTCTTTTGTTTTATTTAAGGCTTCAACTGGTTTGTAGAAGGCCTAGCCTCATTATGAAGGGCAATCTGCTTTACTAAAATTTTAAAGATTTAAATGTTAATCTCATTACAAAACACCCTCACAGAAACAACCAGAACAATATAGGACCACATATCTGGGCATCATGGTCTAGCCATGTTGACATAAAATTGACCATCAAAGTCACTTAAGGAGCAGGTGTGATAGATAACAGAGTCATCTATGATGGGAAAAATCAGTAACTTTTTGAAATGAGACTCTTTGAGGTGACTCTTTAAGGAAATTTTGATTGTTGATTCCTATAGAGATGTTCAGTTGCTCAAAGCAGTGGCAGAATCGATGTGTGTTTGTAAAGCCAGCAGCCTCACTCTTTAATAGGTACCTACTGTGAACGACAACAACAACAACAACAACTGTGAACGAGTTCTTACTCAGCTGTGCCATGGGAGAAGACACAGCCTTATGCTCCTTGGGCTCCCATCTAGGTAAAAAGACTGCACAAACCAAAGAGAAAGAGTATGCATAAGAATCCAGCAAAAGGAAAGGAGACAGCATGAGTTAGAGTCCAGGAAACCTTCTTGGAAGAGGTCCATGTTTGTTTGGGCTTTATATTTTAGAGAAGATTGGCTGTCATGGTGGAGGTGGAAAGGAAATTGGGTAAATGAGCATCCTGAAGAGGAACAAACAGAGCTTTGCTGGCCCAGAGAACAGGAGATGGATTGGGCCAAAGAGGATGGATCACATAGATCCTTGAAAGGGAGGCCAATGAACTGTAACTAAATGTGGCAGGCAAAGGGAGTCATTAAAGACTGTTGAGCAGAGGAGGACCCAGAACGGTTACTTCAGCCTGGTCTGGAGGGTGGCACACACTGTGTGGGACCTGGGAGTCTACGGGCAGGCAGTTTATTTGAATACCATTGCTTTGCATCTATTTCTTTCATTGTCCATCTTTCCTTCTTTCATCTATTTTCTTCTTGTCCTTTCTCTTTTATCTTATTTTTATTTCTCAGTTTGAAATTTTTCCTCCTGTAAATACGTTGTGTGAGTCCTTCTCTCTCTTCCTATTTCTTCTGTTTTTGGCTCCTCTTGTATCTGTCTTCCAGGGAGACCTCACATTTAGGAAGCAAACACCTGTCAATCCAAGGAGTTTATTTCACAAGTATTTATACATAAATGCCATGAAATTATATTTCCCTCAACCTCTCCACCCCCCTCCATAAGATTCCACAAATGCCCTCATGTTAAAGAAGTTTGGAAGATGGACCACATCTTCCAACTCACAAATATAAACCTTCTGGGGCACCTCACCACAGGCAGTCAGACAGAAAAGAACAAAAGGAAGAAATGGATTTCTTAAACTCAGCAAATTAGGTGTCTTGCTGTTACTTTTGAAGGCTATTTCCCTATTACTACCCCCGCCAAAACTGGTAGATATATGAGAACCGTGTGAGGTCTTGGAGACAGCCCTCATCTCAGAGTTGGAAGAACTAGGTTTTAATCCTGATGGAGCCACTAATGATCAGGATGATCCATAGCAAATCCCTTCCCCTTTACAGATCTCAGTTTTCCCTTTGGTATAATAACTAGAGAACTGAGGTAACTGATCTCTGATGGTTTCTCAGTAGCCCCTCCTCTCTCTCCTGCCCATCTTTCATCTTCTAGAAGGCTGCCACTCACAAGAGATGCTTTGGAGATACCAAGCCCTGACCAGAATGTACTAGTTGGAAAGTGCTTAATCTCCAGGGAGAGAACAAATCATCCCTGGCTGTCTTTAAGCTGCAAAGAAAATGCCTTGTCAAGCTAAATGATTTCTGAATAACTCTGCCCATTTTCAAACCTTCCCCACACTCAAAAAGTCCTTTCCTACTCATCTCTCTCAACTAATGGCCTGAATATATCCTTTACCAAGAAGAATGAGGCAATGAAAAGTGATCTTTCTTGCTGATGCCTCTACATCACTCCTTTAGTGTGTATCTGAACACACTTCTGTTTCCTTCCCTTTAAGTGATTCCCACTGCTGGGTTCTCAATGTCTGCTCCACATCTGGGTTTTGCTCCGGTGTTTTTCATCTCCCCTTGTCTGATGTTCTCCCCCTAAATGTATAAACACGCTTGTCTTTTCTCATAGAAAAGAATAACCCTCTCTCAACCCTTGGGCAGCCTCGTGTTATCATTCTACGTTTTATCATTTCTTTTCATGCAAGCTCGATAGAGAGTGGGCTGTACTTGTCATCTGTACTTCCTTTTCATTTGCTCATTCTTTAGCTGGTAGCCATCAGACTTCTGATCTCAGTTCTCAAATATTTTCTTTGAAAAACTAAGCCTTCACTTTGGGTCTCAGACCTGAGTGTTTCAAGAGATCTTGAATTATAGTGCACACGTGGTACCATGATACTATCAGCCACCAGAGAGAGCAGCCAGCTCAGGCTCCACACAAGCTGTCCTACAGCTATGTCCCCCTGAAGAGGTTCCTGTCTCTTCCACGCCCACATGCTTCCTGGCTGCAATAATGAATGTGGTTCCAGCTAAATACTCTGGACTGTACCTTATGTTTTCACCTTTTTCTAGGCCACTTCTGGGAATAATATGATCATGAACTATGCTCATTCACCTTGGCCACCCTAGGAACTCCAGTCCTCCAAGATCATCCATTTTAGCATGGTCCTTCATCTCTTACCGAACACTTCCTAACCTTTCCACTTACTGTGACTTCTGAATTCAAGGTCATCAAAAGACTACATCCTCTACTTCTTTGACATTTCTCTTAATTTCCTTGTTCTAATGGACACTGGACGGTTTTCACTGGGCTTTGTGGTTCTCCTTAAGTAAAACCTATGTTTCTTCTCCTGGCTCAAAGCCTGGGAATGGAATACACAACTTATTCCTCCTTGATGCTTCCAAATATCTTCCTCCTCTCCTTCTTTTAAAAAGCCACAGCTCCTTAGAAAAGCTTATCATCTGGCTGTTCATTATATCTGTACATGTCGCCTTCCAACCTTCATAATTTCTCATTCACTCAAGATTTTAACACCTAGATCATTATCTTCATTTCTACTCCATATCTGTCCTCATACATGAAAACTTCAACATAATGTTGTAACCTACGCCTCCATTGTGGCCTCTTCATTTTACATGAGCACTTTTGCTAATGTTACTGTCTCCCAGACTTCACTTACTATTGATGGACTGATGACTTCCACATCTGTTTCTAGCCCAGCAACTCTTCTGAGCTCCAGATCCATATACACAAGTAACTGTTTCTATACAGATATTTCATGGAACTTCAAACCCAAACTCTGAACTAATCATCTCACAAACTTGATTCTTCTTCTGTTCTCAAAATCTTGTATGGAAATAATGTCTGTCCAATCACCGAAGCTAGACTTTTGGGGTCATTCCAGATTTCTCTGCATCTCTTAATGGCCACATACAATCTGTCACCTCCTCCTTGAGCTGCAGCTGTTATGCATGAGTCAAGAGCTTCTCTGATTCAATCTGCCTAGAGAGTAAAACTGTAGTTCTAGAATAAGCATAGCTTGTAATTTATGCTGTGTAGTTGATGGAATATTTATTCAGCTTTTTGTGCCTTGGTTTTCTCATCTGTAAAATGGATATATAATAATACTGCTTATTTCATAAATTTGCTGGGAGAATAAGTTGAGTTACAATAGATGTGATATATGGAACATAGTACATGCTCATTAACTTTTGGTGATGTTGATGCCATCAATGATAATAATGTCTGAATGATGCCAGTAGGAGCAACTACCTGGCTGCATGAATTGAGGAGAAAGATTTGGAGGATATTAACTTTTTTTTTCAGTACTTGGGGGTGGAACCCAGAGCCTTGCACATATTTTGCAAGTGCTCTACCACTGGGATGCATCCCTAACCCATTTTTTATTTTTTATCTTGAGTCAGGGTCTGAGTAGCAGGCTGTGTCTGGTCTTGAACTCACAATCTTCCTGCCCCTGCCTCCTGAGTTGCTGGGATTTCAGGTGTGTGCTATCATGCCTGGATAACTGCTTCTTAACTAGGCTTTCAGCCAGCTCGTCTTTATTTAGCCCCACTCAACATCCCAGCCTTTAAAGGAACCCAGTTTTCCAATTCCTAAGAATGTATAGGTTCTTAGGGACAAACTAGTTTACTTCTTATTTGTTGTCCTTCTGTAGCCACTTAGCTTTTTATGTTCTAAACCTGCACTTTCCAATATAGTAGCCAATTAGTCACATGTGGCTCCTGGGCCATTCAAATGTGACTGACTAGTGCTACATGTTTTGAAATATTTTGATATACTGGTTAAAATAAAGTTTAATTTAATTTCCTCTGCTGATTTTTACTTCTTCTAATGCGGCTGTTAGAATTTTTTTAATTACACGTGTAGCTGGAATTATGTTTCTATTGGATAATGTTGCTGTGCATATTACAAAATTTTGATATTTCTTCTCTCCTGTCATGTTTTCTACCATTCTCTTTAGTCTTGCAGTTTACACACTTTATTTTCACTTTTTTTAGGGAGGTACCTGGGGAAAGGAAAGATGAATGCATGTGTTACATCTGCCATGTTTCACTAGAAGTTTTATCTATGCCTTTCAGAATCTACTTCCCACTTATTATATTTGTAGTCTCATCATTTTGTCTTGTCACCAACTGTATTGTCCAGTTAAAATGAATTACTGATAAATTTCCAAACATACCAGGAGCTTTCATGCCTTAACTTTCTTCACATCTTTTCCTTGGAATACCCTTCTAAGCCCTCCTAACTGCCTGTCTTTTAAAGGAACTACAATTTCACCTTTTCTATGTAGTGTTTCCTGACTCCTCCTCCTTCCAGTTGAGCTGACGGCTCCATAGTCCAGAATATTCCCTGGATTTTCTTGTTTAGATACCTATCTGCCCCACAATAGAATCCATTTTATTCATCAGTCCCTGTAGTGCCAAGGGCAGGGTTTGACACATAGTTAAAAAGTAAAAAAAATGTTTGCTAAATGAATAAAGACAGTAAGAAAGAACCTGTAGTAGACGAAGAGGCTTTGTGAAATAGTTTCATATGAGTAATTGTTTTAAGGTGTTTCTTCAGAGAAGTTTTTGACAGATGGAGATGACAGCAGAAATTTTCCAGAAGAAACAGGATGAACGAAAGTCTCCTGGAAACAAGAAATTTGTTAAGCAAATAGGAAATCATCCAGTTTGGATGGAGCATTGGTAAGACCAGATCATGCAGAACCTTGAGGTCATATAAGGGAGTTTGACGTTGTTTTGAAAGCAATGGGGAGATATTAAAGGTTTTAAGCTGTGGAGGGAGAGAATTAGTCCCACATTTTAGTATTATCATCTTTGGCTGCAGATGGAGAATGGCTGCAATGAACATAAGTGGAAGTAGGAAAACAACTGAGTTCATTATGTTGTTCTTAGGTGCTGTCCAGTCGGAAATCCATGGTATGGTTTAGGGGTGTCAGGTAAGCAATGGTGTCCACAGTGTAGGAGAGAAAGGCAAAAGTGCCAGATGTTTCGGCGGTAGAATGCACAGTACTCGGTGACAGATGGACGAAGGGAATGAGGAAAAAGGACTTTGTAGTTGGTATTAACCGGAGGGCGAGGGTACTCTACAGCTTCGGATAACCACGCAGGAGCTGGAAGGAAACCCAGGACTGCGGAGGTGGAGGGGCGTGCGAATCGCGTACCTTGTCCCTAGCGTGACGCCGTCCGCGCAGCCCGCGGTTGGTCGGGAGCGGTTCCGGTTCCGGTTCCATTTGTGGCTGGACTCCGCACCTGCGGCTGCAGGGAGCCGGTACGGTGCACAGCCATGGCGTACTCCACGGTGCAGAGGGTGGCCTTGGCCTCGGGTCTCGTCCTGGCTGTGTCGCTGCTGCTGCCCAAGGCCTTCCTGTCTCGCGGAAAGCGGCAGGAGCCGCCGCCAGTCCCCGAAGGTAAGAGTGCGCTAGCTCCCCCTTACCCATCCCCTGTAGAGAGGGCGAGGGACGGCGTTTGGGCGGTTCCCTGAGCGTCGGTCATCAGCAGCCAGAGTGCACCTGCCCCAGGTCCTTCCTCAGGTCTTCGGGAACGGTCAGCATCACAAACATCCCTGGGTACCCTGTCGGTGACCTGGGACACATCCGTTTGCTTGAAACCTGTTACCTCTTCCCCTTTGATAGCTTACTCATCTTGTCACCATTTGTTCACGTGCTTTGGTTAAGTAGAGTTCTTTTCTTTTTCTTTACTTTTTTTGAGACAGAGTCTACCTGTGTAGCTTAGGCTGGCCTGGAAGTAACTATGTTGCTCAGGCTGGCCTTGAACTCCCATCGTTCTGCCTCAGCCTCCCCAGTGTTGAGATTACAGGAATGCGCCACCACCTCTTGCTAGGCTTACCTTCTTTTGTGTGCTTTGTGTTGTGCTTTCGAATGAAATAAGTCAGTTGGAATTGGTATCATTAACCTTAATTCCTTGTATAGTTTGAACTTGTTGGGCCCTTGCTCACTGCTTCAGCCTTTTGTATCTTTTAAAATGTAACTTAAAGATTTTAACAACTTTGACAATTTCTATAACTTAAATTTCAATTGCAAATGTAGAGATAAACGAAATGCTACATTCTCCTTGCTTAAGTTTGTATTTGTTAATCCTTTGTTATTGACACATGTATTATAAACACATGCGGTGTTTAAAAGCCAGCCCTTTGGACTGCATTCAGGAACTTTTACAGAATCAGTATAAAGGCATGGGGACTAAAGGCTGGGAGAAGGAACCAGATCAAGAGTCATGAAGTCATGAAGTTCTGCTGGTAACTTTCTTCTGCAAATCATCTCTGTAACATCCTTAAGGCAGCCTCTGAACAATTCTTTTAATGTTCAGCCTACTGGTTGCTGGACAGCTCCTTTTGAACTGTAATCTTCTAATTTGTGCATATTGGCTGTCCTTCCATCCTATCATGCATTTTGATTATAAATACTGTAAATAGAAACCACCAAGCTCTGATGGAGAGCAAGTTGAACACATTATTCTGGCTGCAGAATTTGTTTGATTATCTTTGCTTGTAAGATTATCTGCCTGGAAAAAAACTTCTAAAACATCTTTACATATTTGATCTTTTTTCCCCTTTTATTGCAAAATCCAAAAAGTTTTACTCACCTTAATAATATTGTCTGCCTTGAAGACAAGTAAATTCATGATCATCCTGAACAATGAAGATTCTTGTAAGGCAGTTTTTTTCACTAAGGGGAATTCCCATTATGTGAATTGCCTTGTAAGAAGTGCTATTGAATGTGAGTGGGATACACTCTTCTGATGTGAAGAACATAGCATGGAAATTAGAAATGGCTCCTTCCCTTGAGCAGCCTAGTGGGGTATTCAGTGTTCTCATTTTAGGATCTTTACTCTTTTTGTTTTCTTTATTCTTGAACTGCTCTTCCCTCTGCTGCTCTCTCATCATTCAAGTTTCTGTGCAGATGTAACCTCTCTCCCTGTTGTCCCTTATTCCATCATGTTTTATTTTCTCCATTTCAGGCATCATGTATGAAATGAAATTTTTAAATTTATTTTCTTCTTTCTTTCTTTCTTTTCTTTTTTCTTTTGTCTACACTTTCTGGAATATAAACTCCACAAGGGGAGATACTTTGTCTTAGTGGTTTATCCGTAGCACCTGGCATATAATCAGTAGTCAGGCCTGGTGCAGTGGCACACACCTGTAAATCCAGTGACTTGAGAAGCAGGGGCAGAAGGATTGCAAGTTTGAGGCCAGAGGCAGCCTGTGCAATTTAGCAAGACCTTGTCTCAAGATAAAAAACAAAAAAGCCCCTGGGGGTGCAGCTCAGTGGTAGAGTACTTGCAAAGTATTTGCGAAGCCTTAGGTTTAGCCCCCAATATTGGGACAAAAAAAAAAAAAAAAAAAAAAAGACGACATAATCAGCAGTTAGTGTTTTTAAATGAGTAAATTTAAGATTATGAAGCTTGTTGTATGTAAATTCTCTTTGTATCACAAGTTATTGAAGTGGCATAGTCTAGGCAAAAAAACTACCTTGAATGATATATATATATATATTCCAATAACTGAAATTGGTAACTAAACTCTTTGCCCTGGTATAACCACTGTTTTTCTTTTTTCTTTGTTTCAATTTTTTTTTTTTTTTTTTTTTTGGTGCTTCTTGGAGGTTGAATCCAGGACCTTGAACATACTTTGCATGTTCTGTACCACTGGGGGCCTCAGCTTCCTGAGTGACTAGGATTATAGGCATAAGCCACCTTTACTGGCCTCTACTGACATTTTAATTTTTATTTATTTATTTATTTATTTAATTTTATTTTTGCGGACGTGGAGGTTGAACCCAGGGCACGTGTACTTTGCAAGTACTCTACCACTGGGCTGTATCCCTGGCCTATTTTTTATTTTTATTTTTGTCTTGAGACAGGGTTTTGCTAAGGTATGCAGGCTGCCTCTGGCCTTGAACCTATGATCCTCCTGCCTCTGCCTGCCAAGTTGCTGGGATTACAAGCATGAGCCACCACATCCAGCCTCTACTGATGTTTTTAAAGCAGTGAATTCTAACCACTTTGGAGTTGCACAGAATCTGATGAAAGCCATGTATTTTTCTGTAGAAAAATGTGCATACTATTCATACTGTATATCTCATATTTGAGTGTCAGTTCAGAGAATTCATAGAACCCAGAAATCCCTACTTTGAAAAAAGAAATAGCACCAGTTATTTGGAAATTCTTAAAATTTATGTCATTATACTTCCATTTTTGCCTACTGGGGTGTGTGAAACAAGCACATTCCCCTTTTCACATGAAAGCCTTTAATAATAATCTTAACAGATATTTATGATGTGCCCTGTCACATAGTATACACACAGCATATAGACACTGTGCATTCTAAGAAAGATGAGTGAAATCCCTGCCTTGAGGAACCCATAGTTTCATAGAGGAAAAAAGACACATTGACAGGTAAGTGCAAAAGAGTGCCAATTGTATGTACTCAAGTCCACCTGGGAAACATTGCTGACACATGTGTACAAGGATTGGTTTTATTGGAGCTTTGCAGAGGTCTCATAGAGAAGGAAAGGTGTTTTCTTTTTGTTGTTGTTGTTGTTTGGTACCAGCTTGCTTAAACTCACATACCATGCAGTTTACCTATTGAAAGTGTGCAGTTCAGTGTTTTTTTGTGTGGATGTTTACAAAGTTGTTCGACTGTCACCACAATCAGTTTTAAAGTATTTTATCCTCCAAAGATACTCTGTATATTTTAATCATCAGGCCCCTACCTTTCCTGTACCCAGCCCTAGGGCAACCACTAATCTACTTCCTGAAGATTTGCCTGTGATCTTTTATGATTCACTTCTTTAATCTAGCATAATGTTTTCAAGGTTCATTTTGTAGCATGTAACAGAATTTCATTCTTTTTATGGCTGAATAATATTCCATTGAGTGGATGTACCACATTTTATTTATCCATTCATCAGTTGATGGACATTTGGGTTATTTTGCCTTTCAACTCTTATGAGTAATGCTGCTATGCCCCAGAATTATGTTTTTACTCCTTTGGTGTATACATTTGGAAAATGTGAGGATTCCAGTGTGATTGGAACTAAGAGTAGAATTTCTGGATCATGGGTTTATGTTTTACCTTTTGAGGAACTGTCAGATTATCTCCTGGAGAGGTTCACCATTTTACATCCCCACCTAACAACAATAACAACCAGCAGTGTATGAAGGTTCCAGTTTCTTCACATCTTGCCAACTGTAGGGACCCAGGCTGAGCTGACTGCAGCTGACTTGAATCATAACCACCATGATTTCCCTTGAGTAACCTTGGTAAGTTTCCCCTGAATAGTTTCCAGGCATACTATAAATGAACAAAACTTTTAGAATGGTATATGGAACTTTATGACCAGAGTCTGGTGCTTTCAGGAATATGCCTGAGATCTTTGATATTAGCTTGAGCTAAACCAGGTACATCTGAGCTTGAGTGAAGTCACTTTTGTCCTGATCACTAGATAGGCCCACTTGCTCTGACCCAAATCCTGGGGATTCACTGGTCTTGCTGCTGCCATTGAATGTACTTCTATCAATAAGTCCTAAATAAAATTACACACTCTGCAACCCTGGATCTGTCTGCCTCTTTCTTTGGTCTCATGGCAACCTGCAGCTGGTGTTTGTAAACTGGAATCAGATTTTTCCATAACAACATTTCTTGTATGTCTTTTTGATTGGAGTTACCCTGGTGAGTATGAAGTGATGCCTCCTTGTAGTTTTGTTTGTAGTTCTCTGATGACTAATAATACTAAGCATGTTTTTGTGTGTTTATTTGCTTTTACATACCATTTTTGGAGAAATATTTATTCAGGTCCTTTGTTTTTAAAATTAGGCTACTTGCCATTTTATTATTGAGTTGTATGAGTTGCTTATGTATTCTAGACACTAGTCTATTCTTAGATATTACTGGTAAATACTTTCTCCCATTCAATGGGTTGTCTTCTTTTTCTTGATGATGACCTTTGTAGAGGAAAATTGTAAATTTTGATGAACTTTATTTTTTTCTCTTGTCCTATCTAAGACAAATCATCATCATATCTAAGATCATGATGATTTATGCCTATGCTTTCAAGTTTTATAGTTTACACTCCTGCATTTAAGTATTTGATCCTTTAAAGTTAATTTTTGCATATGATGTAAGGAAATAGTCCAACTTCTTTTGGATATATAGTTAGTTGTTCCAGCATCATTTATTGAAAAGACTGTTCTTTTCCCATTGAATTGCTTTGGTACTCTTGTTGAGAATCAATTTGCCATAAATGTGAGAGAATTTATACCTAGACTCTCAATTCTATTGCATTAATTTATATACCTATCCTTACACTAGTCCCATATTGTCTTGATTACTGTAGCTATTATGGTATAGATGTAAATGTCCCCCAGAGGTCTTGAGTTTAAATGTGATGGGTCAATTGCTGGTGGCACTGTTTGTGGAGGTCATGGAACTTTGGGAGGTGGGATTCTTGCTTTGTGAAAGTGGCTCTGTGGGAGCAGGCCTTTGGAGATTTTTTACTTGGCCCCATGGCTTTGGTCATCCTCTGCTTCCTGCCCTGTGATGCCTTGAGGTCATCTACCATAGGCCCTGCCTTTGCCACTGCCATGCCTGTCCAGCCACCATTATGGACTGACCCTCTGTGAGCTTGTAATAATTCTCTTCCTCCATGAGTTTGTTTGGGTTGGTTTTTCTGCTATAATAACTATAGCTGACTAATACAGTAGCTTTGTATTGTTTTGAAATTAAGAAGTATGTGTCCCACATCTTTTTTTCTTTTGGAAGATTTTTTGGCTCTTCTGGGTCCTGTGACCCAACATTTCACTGTCAATGTTAGGATCACCTTGTTGGTTTCTGGGAGAAGAAAACCAAAAGGCTTGCTGGAATTTTGATGGATTATGTTGACTCAATTTGGGAAGTATTGCCATCTTATCAATTTTCAGTCCTTCAATTTATAAACACAGGGTTTCTTTTTATTTATTTAGGCCTTTAGTTTTTCCTTTAAAGAAGATTTAGTTTTCAGTGTTTAAGTCTTATTTTGTTAAATATATTCCCAACTATTTTATTTTTTGATGCAGGTATAAATTGAATTATTTTCTTTTGTTTTCAAATTGTTCCTTGCTAGTGTATGGAAACATAATTTTTGTGTATTGATAATTATGTTCTTCTACTTTGCTGAACTTGTTTATTAGCTCTTTGATTGTGATCATGTTTTCTGAAAATATAGTTTTACTTCTCTTTTGAATATACATGTCTTTTGTTTCTTTTCCTTGCTTAACTAGCATGTCCAGTGCAATGTTGACTAGAACTGGTAAGAGCCAACATCCTGTCTCCTGTCTCATCTTAAGAAGAAACCTTTTGTGCCATTAAGCATAATGTATTGAGTTGGGACTTGTAGCTGTCTTTCACTGGGTTCGGAAGTTCCCTTATTTTTAGAGTTTGTTCGGTGTCTTTAGTCATGAATGGGATGTTGGGTTTTGCCAACTGGTTTTTATATATCTATTAGAGATGATCATGTGGGTTTTGTCTTTAATTCTATTGATATGCCATATTACATTAATTGGTTATTGCATATTAAGCCAACCTTGCATTCCTTGGCTAAAGTGAGGAAGCAGCTCTAAAGTATTTCTTGTTTGTTTGTTTTGAATTATCCAGATGAAGAAGGGAATTCCACTCAGAAGAGACACAGAGTAGGAAAAAAAAAGTCACAAAGCTTTGAAATAGCTTTAGAATTGTGACAGCTGAGATTAGAAAAGTTGATGGGCCACATTGTGAAGGCTTTTTTCTATGTTGATTTAGGAGTTTGGATTTTATTCTGAAGGCAGAGTAGGCTATCATCAGTGGTAAGAAGAGAGAAAAATTCAGTCTGATTTTAGAAAGGGCACCCTAGCAGCAGTATGGAGGCTGTACTATGAAGGCTCTTCAGAGAGAAGGTTGTTGTAGTCCAGGTCACTAAGTCAGTGTCATTGGAATCAATAGTTGGTATGCTTGAATGTGACAGAAAATCCAGCTTGAATTGTTTTGAGACAGGGAGGGGATTTATTGTCTTGTGTAAATGAAAAGACAGTGTTAAAACTGGCTTCCATTGTGGTTTAATCCAGAAGTTCAGTCTCATCAGGGCTTAGTCCTATTTTCTGTGTACTTTTCACTTCTGGGTTCCTTTTCAAGTTGACTCCATCCAATAACTGCTCTGTCTGGTAGTGATAATGGTTGCAATAGTTCCAGACATTACTTCTTCGCATTTCCACCATCCACAGAAAAAGAGAGGGTCTCTTTTCTTTTAAATCCTCCTTCACTCTCACCTAACCCTACCCTCCCACAGGTTTTTTCAGCAAATATCCATTCATCTAAATAACTTAAATTAATTTACTTATAATGCTGTGGGTAGAAAGGGTATGTTGATTAACTCTGGAGTTGAGAATGGCTCCCAAAGGAAAATATGGATAGTGGAGCAAGGGAAGCTGTAGAACTCCTGTGTAACCCAGGCTGACCTTGAACTCATGATCCTTCTGCCTTTGCCACTTGAGAGCTAGGATTACAGGCATGTGTCACCATGCCTGGCCTAAGAAAACAATTTTAAGAGACGTTTTAAAATAGAAGTCAAAAGGGAGGGAGAGAGAAGCATTGTGGATTATTCTCAGGCTTAAGTGAATGGGTAGATGGTGATACCTTCATCAAAATAGGAATGGGTAAAAGTATGTTAAAGAAGAAAGACTGTGTGGGGCTCCGTGGCACACACCTACAATCCCAGTGCTCAGGAGGCTTGAGACAGGATGATTGCAAGTTTGAGGCCAGTCTGAGCTACATAGTGAAACTGTCTCAAAAGACTCCAAAAAAAGCCAAGTGCCATTGTGCACACCTATAATCCCAGGGTCTTGCATGGCTGAGGCAGGAGGATCATGAGTTTGAGGCCAGAGGCAGTCTATATAATTTGATGAGCTCCTGCCTCAAAATAAAAAAGGGGCTAAGGATGCACCTCAGTGGTACAGTATTTGTCTAGCATGTGCAAGGTCTTGGATCCAGCCCTATACTGAAAGAAAGAAAGAAAGAAAGAAAGAAAGAAAGAAAGAAAGGCAGGCAGGCATACTGGTCACAGGGGTAGGGGTGGGAGACTGTGAGTTCAGGAATTTTGTCACCAGTTAGCTGGGTGCCCCTTTGGGTTCTTGGTCTCATTGATAAGATAATTTAAAAATAGACTCAGAAAGGAACCTTGAGGATAGTTTATTTAGATTTAGAGAAGGGGAGAGCGTACCCTGTATGCCAGGGCAAGTAGGTTTGGGATTTAGGCATGTGTGGGGAGAAGGAAGATGGAAAGGTAAAGGGAGAGAGAAAGTTAAGCTTTCTGAGATAGAAATCAGAAAGCAGGGAAAGCCCTGCAGTTAAGGTCAGTGGACAGCTGCATTTGTGCATTTTGAATTAGGGGTGAGAAAACATGCAGGTCCAGCAGTGAGGCTGTGGGCAGTTGAACATCTGTGAACAGTTGCCAACGTCTCTGGATATCTGCATTGAGGGGTGCGGCTTTTGCAGTTTTTTAATTCTGTATCTCATTAAGGGGACATATTCCTCCCATCTTTTTAATCTTGTTTTTAGGTGTCTGGTATTTCATTTACATTTTGACTTCTGTTGGCCTTCTTAGTTTTAAAGCAAGTTTTCCTCTTTATCACAGGAGAGGTCTTGCCTCAAAGGAAGTCCCCCTTCCTAGCATGTAAAAGGTGTTACTGGCCACCAAATAGGCTGCTTGTAGAGGTGTTACTGGCTACAGATCAGGCCATTTGTAAAAGAGTATTATCTATTAGCACTTTTGCTGTTAAAGATATTATCTACCAGGAAAGTATTTACAACTGGATCAAACCATTTATCTCAGAGGAAGCTCACAGTGATATTCAGGTTTCAAAAGGTGCCTGGGAAGCAGATGGTTGCAGAGGGCCCCTTAATTCCCTTTTTTCTGCCTCGCATCCCCTATTAATTTTAAGACTAGTGTTCTGTCTCCTTCAGTAGTTGTTCCTGTAAACATCCCTTGTTCCCTCATCCATTCCTCAGGTGACATAGTTGCTAGTAGCTGAACATAGTCTGCTTAAGAGGGGCTTTTTGAACTGCAAATAACAGCAAATGTAAGACAATTAGCTCGTGAAACAGCAGTCTATTGTCTCCCTCCATGCTCCTTTTAAGAAATTCTGTACTTCATGCTTCCTGGGGATTGCTTTAGATTTTTGGCATTTTATTTGCTGACATTGCTGTAGTATATTAGGATTCTGAACTTTTTCTTTTTAATAGGAGCTGCTCATTTAGATTTGCCCATTTTTTTTTTTACTGTTCACTTTGTTTGGGAACCAAATATAGGACTGTACAGTTTTCTCTGTTGTATCTTATCTGTTTAAATTTAATGTAGAATTCTAGCCTCTTGGGATTTTTTCAGAGCATTTGTTGTTCCATGCAATATCTTTATTTATGACCTCTCTAAACTATATGCCATTCTTGATTTTGTTTAAAGTTTTTTTTTTTTAAAGAAACATTTTTAAACATAAGCAAAAGAGAGTAGTAAAATGAATCAGATCACTGTCATTTACCCTTGATTATCATCACCATGAACCAGGCATGATGGCACACACCTGTAATCCTGGTAACTCTGGAGGCAGAGGCAGAAGGATCTCGAGTTTGAGGCCAGAGGCAGCCAGCATAACTTAGCAAGACCCTGAATCAAAATAGAAAATAAGAAATGGGCTAGGGGTCCATCCTGGCATTAGAGCACTTGCAAAGTATGTGTGAGGCTCTGGATTCAACCCCGTGGTACCACAAATAATAGTAATAATAACATGATCACCATGTCTTCTTAGTAGATTATGCAGATTTTAAAAACATGTCTTGGTTATTTGAACTTTTAGAGTCATACCATTGTATTCATTGAAACTTCTTGTGTGGAGTCTTTCAACCACTTAGTCATCGGGTTGCTCTATTCCATCCTGCTCTGTCTCTGAGGTTGGCCTGCTTCCTGCCTTCCCCCTTCAATCTATTCTCAATACAGCAACCTCAGTCATCTCATTTACGTTCAAGCGTAAATCAGCTCATGGGCCTCCCCTCCTAAAAACTCTCTGGTTGCTTGCAGGCTCATTTGGATAAAAAGGCAATGTCTTTACATGATATCAAAGACCCTACATAATCCTTTTCTCTGGTTCCTTCTGTGTTTCCCTCTTCCTTACTTTGCTTTGACTGCCTCCTTGCTGTTCTTCAACATGGCAGACATGCTCCATCCTCAGGGTCTTCGCATTTGCTATTTTCTCAGCCTGAAATCTTGTTCTTTTAAGCATCCACATGCCTTTCCTTCATCTTTTCCATACTTTCACTCAAATGACATCTCCTGACATCTTCCTTTCTCTGGCTGCTCCAACTAAAATCTCCTCACAGTGCCCTGTATTCTCTTTCTGGTTTATTTTTTTTCTCCTTAGTATTTTTCATTATCTTATTGCTTCTTTTCCTGCTCCAAAAGGAGGCCCCATGAAGGCAGGGATTTATATTTGTTTTGTCTGTGGCTGTATGTTTGGCTTTAGAGCAGGCCTATGTATTATAGACAATAAGTATTTGTTGAGCACATAAATAAATGAATGAATTAATGAATGCTGGCTCCTAGGGATCATACTTCCACTATTAGCATTTGTAAGCCATTACCTCATTATTATTAAATTCTTTTTGGTTACATAAATTATCATGTATATATGTGATAGACTACTGTGAAGCCTATAAATTATATTCATGAAGAATTTTAAATGATATGGGAGCATAGTATGACACAGGTGAAAAGTAAAGTTATATTCATTAAAATGTATTTAATGGTTTAGCAATGGTTATTTCTGGATTATGGAATTATTGACGGTGTTATCCTTTACATTAGGTATATCCAAGCCATGGCCCATGGGCCACGGGCCACAAATGGCCCATGACAGCTAGTAATGAGGCCCCACAAATTCTTTTAACATGGTGTGTTTTTTAGCATTTCCTTCATGACCCCCATGGATAATTCCAATTTTGAAGTTCCAAAGTGATACTGTGTATGTTTACAGAATGACACCTAGTGCTTTTCTTACAACATACTGGGATGGCACCACAGTGTCAAATTCTAACCTTCAAATAAGTGTATGTATGTCGCAGTCGGTAATGTGAGTCAGGTTAGTACCATCACCTGCCACCAAGACAGTTGCTTATAATTAGGCTGAATGTGAAGTGATCTAAATCTGTTCAAAACCACTTTCTGGTACATCAGAGATTGCATGAGTTTTTGACAACTTGGCAAGTAAAATTTAATAATTGCCAATAGTATTTTTGAAAATCTAGTTCAGTCCAGTTCCAGATGCTACAAATTGACTCTCACAGAATTTACTTGAGAATTCACTAAGAATTGTGGCCACTTCCATTGAACCAGACATCGATAGATTAGTATTTCAAAACGAAGGTCAGATTTCCCACTATGTTTATTTTGCTCTCATGTCTCTAAACTTTATAATAAAAATATAAAAAAAAAACATTATGTAATTAATGTGTGGTGCAAGACAATTCCTCTTTACTCAGTGTGGCCTAGGGAAGCCAAAGGTTGGATACCCCTCTTTTACATGTTTCTGTACAGTCTCAATTTTCCATAAGCATGCATTTCTTTTACAATTAGAAAAAAATACTGTTTTCCCTCCCACATCTATTCCATCCCCTGAACGGAAGAATCTATTTTAGAATCTGGCAAAGAGCTACCTGCTCACTTCTCTATCATTTGTACAGCCTATCATCCACTTTCTACATTTTGCACATTGGAAAGTCATCTCCATTTTTCATGACTTCTCTTTTTCCTAGCATAATTCTTAAAATTTTCTTTAGCTCTGTTTAGTTTAGACCTTTTTTGTAAAATTTCTCGGTTTTTTTGATAGAAATTATTTAGTGAGTAGACTTGAACTTAATCTTCCTCTGTGTTGTGGTGTGGATCTAAAATGTCACCTAAAGGTCATGTGTTTGAACACTTGGTCCCCTATTAGTTTGGTGATGCTGTCCTGGGAGGCTATGGAATGTTGGGAGGCAGAACCCAGCTTTCAGAGGTGTGTCACTAGGGGGTGAGCCTTGGAGGTTTTACATAGGCCCCTGGTTCTAGTTGCCCATTCTCTGCTGCTGATCACCAAGATATGAGGTCCTTTGCCACAGGGCCTGTTACCTGCCCCGCTGCAATGCCTACCCTGCCTCTATGGACTGTAATCCTCTAAACCATGAGCCTTAATAAATCATTTTTTTCAGAAGTTTGTTTCTGTCAAGTATTTTTCCACAGTGACACACAGCTGACATACTCTGGGACTCAATTTTTTTCTTAAGATTGTTAATTCTCCTTTTGACTCCAAATTCATCCCTTTGATAGAGAGGATAGAAGCAAAATAAAAGCTAAGACATTCTCTTTCTCTGCATTACATTTGATCATCAGGCAAATTGACTTTTTATTCTGACTATCACTTCAAATACCCCTTTTGCTTTTGTTGGGCTTTTTGTAAATCTTAATTTACTTTGGGCCTTGGCTTCCTCATGTAGCTCTTCCAAGTCTTGCCACTGCTTCATGTTGATTGCTTGTGTATTTTTATATCATCTTTTCTGTCCATTTACAAGTTCTACCTGTAGATTTACTTCTTCCTCACTGCCTTTCCTACCTGCTTGAGAACTTTTGAAATGCCCAGTCAGAAATGTATTTTAAGAGCTTTCTTCTCAATAGTCTCATGCAATAGAATTGTATGTCTGTGCTTACAAAACTTCTTAATTCTGCCTTCCTGGAGCCTGTTCCATACAACTCCTACTTTGTTGCTACAAACACTAAGATAACCTGGGGTCTGTGTCCTAAAATTCTCCTTTCATTTTCACCGACCAGTTTCTCCTTTGGTCAGAAAAGCATTTCCTATGCTTACCTTACATACATGTGGTAGAACATAAAAATGTCAGCACACTAGGTCAAGAACTTGTCATTTGTTCCAATGTTAGCTGAATGAGACTTTGAATAGTTCCAAGGTAGTTGAGTCCTCCAGTATGCTGCTTTTGTACTAGAGTTGGCTTCAGCAGAGTCCTATCCACCACCTAACACTGGGCTGGGAGCCTCTGGTGCTCCCACAAGCATGTATCTGGGCATGCCCGCCCATGTTTCCCAATGAGCACTTCACTTTGAATACTTACAAATGGAGTTCCTTAATAGCCCCTCCTTAGTGGCCTTATTCTCCTGGAATAGCTCAAATTTCTTTTGTCACCTAGTTGTCCTCAAATGAGTCCAGTGTCATTGAGTCTTGATCTTTCTAAAGTATAAAAATATATACACACATTTGTATATGTGTGAATACATATATGGCATATGCATACATAAATAATGCTTTGTTATCTTAAATTGGCACCTTATGTGTTGGTATCTAAGTGCCTGAGGACAAATATATTATTTTGGTGTCTTGTATTTATTTTCTCCTAGTGAAACATCAGATGTCTGCTCTGAAGAAGTGCTCCAAGGAGAGAGGCTGTTGTTAGGTGCCAGTTTATGACTCATGGAAACCCCATAGGGTTTTCAGTGGCTGACTGTTTAGGGATTGCCTCAGGAGTGGATTGCCACGTCCTTCTCCCATTTTTGCGGTGCTAGGAATTGAACTTGGGACCTCATAGAGTGCAGAGTGGCGCTCCACCAACTCAGCTAAATCCCAGCCCCGGAGAGAGATTAGGAAATTAATTGAATTCCAAAGCATTACTTTCCTGTTTATATATTATAGCAGAAAACAATGGGAATCAGTTTGAGAGCCTGTGAATCTGTGTGGATTAGGCATTTTTTCAAGTTTGGAAACTTATGGGTGAGTAGCTACAGAACAATTTGATCAGTCATCTTTATTGCTGTTTTCTGTTCTAGAAACAACAAAATTGAAAACTTAAACAACAACAACAACATCATCAAAGCTGGATGTGGTGATGCATTCCTGTAATCCTAGCATTTAGGAAGCTGAGGCAGGCAGATTGTGAGTTTGAGGCCGGCCTGGGCTACAGCATGAATTCTAGGCTGCCCTGGGCTAAAAGCCATACTGTGTCTCAGAAAACAACAACAACAACAACAACAACAACAGCCGCAGCACTTTAGCCCTGTAAATGACTGGGCTATATGTTGAGATTTTAGTGAAGGCCAGTAGACACAGCATAATTGACCTAGACCAGCTCAACAAAGAATACAGCATGCAAAACTCAGAGCATGCTCTGTGGGAAACCCAAACATAATTAAAACACTGGACCTTTATTTAAGTAATTCATAGTTTGTTTTGTCCTCCAACTAGAGACCACCAAGATACATGTGACATTGAACAAATTGGGTTTAGTACTTGTTGCAGCCAGGGAGAATGCACACCATTGGGACCATGGGGCATCTTAGTAAGACGGTCTGAGGAAAAGCCTTATAGGATTTGGGCTTCTTAGAAGATTTTGAGGAAGCTTGGGGCTTTGCTGTGAATTGGATGCTGTCAGGTGATAGGCCAAATACTATAACTGGGTATCTTAGTAGTTTGTCTTAAGGTAGTGCAGACTAGATAAATGCTAAAGCTATAATTGATGAAGAAGCAGAAGTCACTCATCCAGCACTGGGGGATGTTTGTTTGGTATTTTGTGGGTTGGATAGTATTTATGTTCTGTTTGTATTCAGACAGATTGCAGAGTAGTCCTGTTTTTGTCTTGACCCACCCTGGTCACAGAATGGCCTTGGCTGATGTTGACCTTGTGAATCTGCTTATGTGTAAGAGGAGAACACCACACCTAGCTGTGATTGCCAAGTCATCTCCAAGCAATATCAGTGCTAGTTGATAGTACCAGGCCAGCTTTTGGATGTCAGGGATTGCTTTTCTTGTTCTCACATATACTTTATAGGTTTTGGTCAGCACCAAATAAAAATGGGTAAAAATGGTACTTAGTAGAAGATGTTACCTGTTTCTGTTTCACATCCCATTCAAGTAGAAGCTATGAGACATAAATACAGCTCTTGAACAAGACCATAGGGTGAGTATAACTATTGTAAAGAGGTTCAGGGAGTATGTTTTAAAGCAGTGATCCCCAACCTTTTTGGCACAGGGACCAGTTTTGTAAAAGAGAAATTTTCTGTGGGGCTCAGGCAATAATGTGAGTGATGAGAGCAGCTGTAAATGCAGAGGAAGCTTTGCTTGCTTGTCCACTGCTCACCTCCTGCTGTGTGGCTCCATTCCTAAATGGCCACAGACCTGGGGGAACCCTGGTTTAAGGATTTGGTAGTGTCATAAGAATGTAATTTGGGTGGTGGGGCCAGTATTTGCCCTTGGAAGCATGAGCTGGATTTATTTATGTATTTATTTTATGGTACTGGGGTTGAACCCATGGCCTTGTGCTTGCATGCTTTGCAAGTGCTGTACCACTGAGCTACGCCCTCAGCCCATTTTTTACTTTTTGAGACAGGGTCTCGCTAAATTACACAGATTGCCTCTGGTCTCAAATTTGCGATCCTTCAGCCTCTGCCTCCCAAGTTGCTGGGATTACAGGCATGCATTGCCACACCCGGCTTGTTTATTTGTTTTTTTGAGACAGGGTCTTTTTACTTAGCCTAGGCTGGCCTGGAACTCACCATGTAGCCTTGGCTGACCTCAAACTTGAGATTCTCCTGTCTGAGCCTCCCAAGTGCTGAAATTACAGGTGTGTGCCACCATGCCTGACCAGAGTGAGCTGGATTTAGATATGTGCAGTTGGAGAGAAAAAGTCATTGGAATATAAACATCAGCAAGAAGACCCAGGCATGTTCTGAGCATGGTGAGAAGCCTTGTTTGTCTGAATCATGGTATATAATGAGAAAGTAGTGTGAAGAGGTACTTTTGTGTTAGGTTAGGGAATTCAGTTGTTGAGGAATTCAGTTTGTAGGGAGGGAAAACTAGGATTTGTTAAAAACGTACTGTACATGCTGGTGGCTTTGTATATATGATCTTATTTAATTTGTCACCCTCATAACAACTCTGAAAGGTGGTATACCTATTTTACAGTGAAAATAAACTCTAGAAAGGTTCATTTAACCTCCCCCTAAGTCATTGGAGGCACAGCCAGGATCTTAACCAATAACTGACTGGAAAAATTGGCCTCATTCTACTTCACTCTGCTACCTCTATTCTGCTGTCCCACAGCCTCTTGCCATTAGTGGAAACCATTAAAAGCCTTTGATCAGAGAAATGACAAGACCACTTAGAATTCTGCTTTAGGAACATTACTGTGGCTACAAAGCAGCAATAGGTAATGTATATTGAGTGCATGAACCAGGCCCTGCACTAAACAACTTAGACACATAATTATCTCTCTTAGTAATATATCAAACAAATTGGTTTGGGAAGGTTAATAAAAGATGGGGAAAAAAAAGACCTAGTTAAATTGGCAGAAAACATCAAAGCAGTGAATAGCAAAGTAAGTTAGAGGGGAATGTAAGAAGATGGGGCTGTTGGAGGGGACTGGTGAGGAAAAGGCAGTCAGAGCTCTAGTCCTGGCTTCTAATTTAAGTAATGCTGAGTAAAATCTGGCCTGTCCTACTGCCTCAGTGTTTAGGGAGAAGCTTCTATATTTTAAGGTACTGGCCCATTACGACCTTTCTTGAACTGTGGTAAGCAGAAGTATGAATACATCCAGTTCTTTATTGATTTATTTGCTCCATTAAGACTTTTCTTGAACTGTGATGATCAGAAATATAAACACATGTAGTTCTTTGTTGATTTATTTGCCCCAAAGAGGAAAGGCTGCAGATGGCTTAATGTTACTTTCTGAAAGCTCTTTTGTTAACAGTGCTAGAGTGTTCATGTTTTTAGAAATAGCTATGATTATTAACAAAGGAAAGTATAGCTTTACTCTGTAAAATCCATTAAGTGTTTGGTCAAGTTTAGATATGGTAAATGAAATTTTAATAGTTAAATAAACTAAATATGGGGAAAGCTTTCAATAAACAATTAAGATTTAGTCAAGTTCCTTTTTATAGAGTACTAAAGAACCTATAGAGGTAGTCACACAGATATTTTCTACTTTGGAAAATATTCCAATTTTAATGTTCTAATATCTATTTTGATATTTTTATCTGTTTTTTAAAAACATTTCTAAAAACCCACAAATCCTGTCCTTAATGTAGCTGTTAAGTACAACATTTGTAATAGTGAAAATTAGAAGTAATCTGTCAGTTGAAGAATAGGTAAATGAAATGTTGAACACTGAAATGCTGTGTAGCAGTTTGAATAAACTAAGTTGTACATATCAAAATGGTGATCACTACCTAGAAAAAAAGGGAAGTTTCAGAAGCATGAGTATTTATGATGCAATGATGTGAAGATTTTTAAAAACTGTGGTAGAGCATATTTATTTACTATTTTAACCCTTTTGCTTTACGGTTCATTAGCATCAAGTGCATTCACATTGTTGTGCAGCCATCCTCACCCTCCATTCATAATAAAAAGTTTTAAAATAGAGATTCCCTGGCTTCCCTGGATGGACTGCATTGAGTAAAGAGGAATTATGTTGGGCCACACATAAATTATATAGTTAGTGCATATACATAATAAAGGAGTTAATGAAGTAAATTAACACACACACAAAAAAAACCCACGTGCCTATTCTGAACATTTCATATTAGTGGATTCAGGTATTGTGGTCTTTCATGACTGTCTTTCTTCACTGAGCATAGTGCTTTCAGAATTCATCCCTGTTGTAGTCTGTCTTGGTACTTCATTTTTTATGACTAGATAATATGGATATGCCAAATTTGTTTATCCATTTGTTGTTGGACATTTGGTTATTACATAAATAACATTGCTATGAACATTAATGTACCAGTTTTTGTGTGATCATATTCTTTTTGGGTATATACTCCTGGGTGGAATTTCTCAGTCATATGGTTATTCTAGTGCTGGGGTTCAGCTAGTTGGTAGAATTCTGCTCTGTGCTCTCTGAGGACCTAGGATTGATACCCCACGCTACAAAACCAAGAAGAGGACCTGGCAGTTCATTTCTGAAATAATCCTGAAACAATCAGCCATTGAAAACCCCTATGCAGGTCACTATGAGTGGGACCTGACTCAATGGCATCTAACAACAGCTTCTCTAAGTCCTGCTCTTCCTGTCACAAGGTCAAGTCCCTTGGATTGTGTACTGATGCAGGATAGAAAGACAGGAAAAGTGAAGGGGACGATCACCTGCATAGAGACATTTATTTTTTTGAGAGAGATATTTTAAAAATGTTAAAATAGCGACATGGTCAAAACATGTCACCTTTGCATTGAACCTTTCTCATATGTAATTCTGTACTTTTCTGAGAGTCTCACAAGCAAGATTAAGGACCACGTTTACATGGCTTGATTTTTCCAGCAATTCCCTGTCAGTATATTGTTGTAGTCACTTTTGAATGATCTTTAGCAAAATTTTACTTGTGTGTGATATTAATAATATCTGTATTTCTATTACTATGCTGAAATATCTAAAGCTGAGTAACTTATAAAGGAAAGAAATTTATTTAGCTTACAATTTGGAAAATGAAAGTTCAAATAGCTTGGAGTTGGTTCTGGTGAGGGCCCTCTCCAACTGCATGACATCATGGCAGATATATTCATTACCTTTCTTCTTAGACATATATAAGACTCTGAAATTATAACATTTTCCAGCTTTCAGGGCATCCTCCCTAGGAATCTCCCAGCACTAGCAGGTCACAGGGAGAGGCTGCCCTTTTTTTGGAAATAGGCACAACTAGGGATCTCTTCTAGTCAGTTTACCAGGTAACTGTTTTCCAAATCTCTTGGCATAAACATGTGAGCACATCTGGTCCTGCATCTGTTTGTTGAAGCATCTCAGTTGGTATTCCATCAATTACTGTAAACCTCTAAGAAGAAAGGTAATGAAAATTATTGTGAAGTGGATCCCAGTAAGGTGGCAAATTGAAAGCAACCATGCTTTGACTGGGGAAGAAGAAGGTGTTAGGAATGAGTAAAAAAGGTCTCTACTCAGAACAGAGAAATACAGGAGAAAGTTTTAACTAGTGGAAAACAGATTGTGCTGTAACACTAGATTAAAAGCAGAAAATTTCCCTATGGAGAAGAAGTGGAACCAGCAGAGTTCCACTTCAGAGATGCCCATCCTGGAAGAGCAGTGGTGCATGTGGGATGAACCTCTGTCTGCTCCGAGGCATTGGGGCATGGAGTCTGACATGCACTAAATAAAAAGTCCCCATAAATGATAGGGAGCTAATACATGGACCAGAGTACTTCAGCTCAGATAGTCATCAGTTCCCATGTGAGCTCTCAGCAAAAGGCAGAACAGTCAAGAAAATGGGGGGGGGGCACAGTCTACCTCCATGGGAGAATACGGACACCCATGCAGGAATTTGGGAGCCCCTTGAAAGGAAGAGAAGACCAGCAAAACCTGAGGCTGTCCTCTAAACAAGTGCTGTTGGAACACATAGCCAAAGCCCATGGGGGAGCAGCCACACTGAGTAAGCCAGCATAGTGAGACAAAGGGATGCCATGTTTTTTCCTACATCTCCCCAATAGTCTGGTGCAATTAAAGAACTGTGGCTATAGGTATGTGGGGCATTGTTCATTTAGTTGAACAAACCCTGAGCCTAGCCATGGACTATACTGAGAAGAGGTTGGAGACTGTGCACACTGCAACACGAAGAATCTCCTGGCAGCCATAGGATGTTCTCTGGGTGGAGAGCATCACTCATTTAATTAAGTAATTCCTGAGGCAAGCTGCCAGTGGCCCTGAGAAATTGGAGGCTACTGAGAATATTCCAACAACTTTGAACTCCCAGGAGGCTCATCTGCTGTTTAGGGCACTGTGCAGTGGCCCCAGAAGGAGCCTGGGGAAATGTCCATCCCTATGCTGGGTAGTGGGCTGGGATTTAGCTCAGTTGGTAGAGTGCTGTGCTGTAGTCTCTGAGGTCCCAAGTTCAATTCCCAGCACCACAAAGATGGGAGAAGGATGTGGCAACCCACTCCCAAGGCAATCCCGAAACAGTCAGCCATTGAAAACCCTATGAGGGTCGCTATGAGTCGGATACCGACTCGATGGCACCTAACAACAACAACAACAACATGCTGGGTAGTGAAACCCTAATGCTCACAGTAGAGGGAGGTGACAACACAAACCCAGCTATTTAGGCTGTAATTACCCCAGAGAGCACTAGTGTGTGAGCTTTGGCAGTGTATAATGTCAGAGTGTCCACCAAAGGCATAGCACTGGGGGGTCCTGGCAGGGATCCTAACGGTTTGTGGGTCAGAATGACCAGAACTGGATCACCTCATGAGGGGATAGAGAGATTTTTGTTTGATAAGTGAGCTGCAACAAAGGTGGGAAGCAAGAGCTGGGACAGCTCTTTGGCAACATCCAGAGAGCAGGTAGGAGTCATAAGGAACTGAGTGACTGTCATATAGTCTGAATTAATCACTACGAGTCAAACTGTTGTCACATTAGCCATTTGTTCCTTCCCTTTATACATCTGTAGGTCTCTGATTGTAAATTTCAAGACTGTTATGGCTGTGCTGAATTAGTTATTTCCTTTGGTCTCTCCTTTGGTTATTTCCTTTGGTCTTCCTTTTAGCTCTCCCCCACACTACTTTATCTCTCCCATTACTTCCATAGATTTCAAAACCCTTCACCAACCTCACTAAATGAAATTTTCAACCATTAGTTTATTTAGGTTACCCTAGTCAATTAACATCTTCCAAGTTTATTTGTCAAAATGAAAATAGAATATCTTCCACCTTTACATTTGCTAGACCTCCTAGAAAGTAAGCATAGCAAGTATAAGGTACCTCCTTAAAGAACACAAGCCTCAAACAAGGTTAATCAAAATTATAAAGGTGAGAGTGGATGAAACTATAACTCTAGCAGCAGAAAGTTTTCTACCCTCTCAGTTAAACCAGAGTCCAAGATCCCATAAGAAGGGCAACCCCAAGCATATAATACAGTAATATCCAGACCAAGCAGTGGGAAAAGGTCAACCTAAAACCACATGACATGTGAAAAAGCAGGTAGAAGATGATGACCCAAATGACCGAAATCCTTCAGTAGTTTGTTTTAAAATAACTCAAATGTTAGATATGCCAGAAAAAAGAATTTAGAAGTCTGCTTATAAGTATGTTGAATGACCTCAAAGACACCACAGCCAAACAAAGCAGTTGAACACTGGACACAAAAAGTATCTAACTTAGAAGGAAAATGCAGCAAGGAAATCAAGACCCTGAAGAAGAAACAGATAGAAATTCTGGAATTACAAAATACAGTAAACCAACTTAAAATATCAGTAGAATCTTTGGTATCCAGATTAAATGAAGCTGAAAACAGGATTTCTGATACTGAAGACAAAGAAGAATTTATCTACTGAGATGCCAGGAAACATAGAAAGATGAGGCATTATGATCAAAAGTTTTTAAGAGGTCTTTGATAAAATGAGGAGATGCAACCTGCAAATACAGGGGGTTCACAAAAGAGTTGAAACTAACACTAGGGGCATTGGAAATCTTTTCAGTTAGTTAATAGCTGAAAACTTCCCAAACCTAAAGGAAGAAATAAACACCTAAACCACAGAAGCATCTGGAATGCCAGATAGAGTAGATCAGAACAGATCCTTTCCATGACACATAATAATTGGAGTGCTACATGTTAGAGCAAAAAAAACTATTTTAAGAGCTACAAAGAAAATACCAACTCACAAAGGCATGCCCATCAGAATAACAGCTGGTCAGACATTATTCAAGACTTGAAAAAGAATACCTGCCAATCAAAATTACTTTACCCAGGGAAGTTATTTTATAGATAACTTTTAGTTTTCTTTTAGTTATCTTATAAAATAGATGGAAAGTTCAAGACATTCCATGATATTGACAAGCTTAAGCAATTTGTGACCACAAAGCCAGCATTACAGAGGATTGTTTAAAAAATACCACATATGGAAGAAGCAAACAAGTCCAAAGGCAAGACCAAAGGAAATAATAAAAGAAATGAGAGGAATTCATGAACACAGCCAGCTAAATATGAACCAAAGAAAAGAAACAAGTATCAAAATGATACAGAATTCTAAGCTCCTCTCAATAATTACTATAAGTATAAATGGTTTTAACTCACCATTCAGAAGACACCAATTGATCAACTGGATTAAGAAACAAAAACCTCCTGGGCGTGGTAGTGCATGCCTGTAATCCCAGCAACTCTGGAGGCAGAGGCAGGAGGATTGCAAGTTCGAGACCAGAGGCAGTCTGCGTCACTTAGCAAGACCCTGTCTCAAAAAAGTAAAAAAATGGTCGAGGGTGCAACTCAGTGGTACAGCATGTGCAGAGCATGAAAGCATGAGGCCCTGGGTTCAACCCTCAGTACCGACCACAAAAAAAAAAAAGAAAAGAAAAGAAAAAGAAAACCCTTGATATGTGGGATTCAAGAGACTCATCCCCAATGACCATAAGTATCCAGAAATTAAAGACTGGAAAATAATATACCAAGCATGTAGAAACCAAAAAAAGCAGGAGTAGCTATAATAATTTATGACAATACCGACTTCAATCCCAAACTAATCAGAGGAGACAAAGATAGTCGCTACATATTAATAAAAGGAACAGTCAACCAAAAAGTCTTGATGTTACTTAATATTTATTTACCAAATATAGGAGCACATAACTTCATAAAAGGAAACGTATTGGCAATAAAGGAACACATTGCTCCAGACACAGTAATTATAGGAGATCTCAGTACCCTACTTTCACCAAGAGTCAGCTCATCAAAGCAGAAAATGAGCAGATAAACAGTGGACTTAAATGGCACCATAGAAACTGGACCTTGCAGATGTTTATAGAATATTCCATCCATCAGATGGAGAGTACACATTCTTCTCAGCACCACATGGAACTTTTTCCAAATTGGACCACATTTTAGGACACAAAAATGTCCTCAAAATATTCAAAAAACTTGAAATCATCCTTTGTCCCATCTCTGATCATAATGGAATAAAACTAGAACTCAGAAGCAAGAAAAACTCCAGAAATGTTACAAATACAAGGAGACTAAATAACATATTTCTGAATGACCAATGGGTAATCGAAGAGATCAGAAAGGAAATTTAAAAGTTCTTGCAATCAAATGAAGATGAAAACACATCCTACCAAAATATATGGGATAAAGCAAAGGCAATTCTAAAAGGGAAGTTTATAGCAATGAGTGCCTTCATCGATAAAATAATGAAGGCCCAATTAAATAACTTAATGATACAACTCAAGGCACTAGAAAGCCATCAACAAGCCAACTCCAAAAGGAGTATGCAGAAAGAAATTATTAAGATCAAGGATGATATTAATAGAGTGTAAAAAGGACAATACAAAAAGTTAAAACCAAGAGCTGCTTCTTCAAAAAAAAAAAAAAAAAGAAAGAAAGAAAGTAACAAAATCAACACTTCTTAGCCAGACTCACCAAAAGAAATAGAGAAAAATGCCCAAATTAAAAAAATCAGAGATGAGAAGGGGGACATAACAAGGGATACCAGTGAAATTCAGATCATCAGAGACTTCTTTGAGAAATTGTACTGCCAAAAAATGAAGATGCAGAAGAAATGGATAGGTTCCATAACACGTATGACTCACCATTACTAAATCCTGAGGACATAAGTATATTAAACAGACCTACATCGATTACTGGGATAGGGGCAGTAATAAAAAAAAACCTCCTAACAAAGAAAAACCCAGGTCCTGAGGGGTTCACAGCTGAAGTCTATCAGACCTTTGAGGAAGAATTAATACCTGTTCTCCTCAAATTATTTCATAAAATAGAAAAGGAATGTGTATTTCCAAATTCATTCTGTGAAGGCAGTATCAACCTGATACCAAAACCAGAGAAGGACACTACAAAGAAAGAGAACTATAGACCCATTTCCTTTATGAACATTGGTACAAAAATACCCAATAAAATTCTGACAAACTGAATTCAGCAGCATATAAAAAAATCATCCACCATGATCAGGTGTGCTTCATTCCACAGATGCATGACTGGTTCAACATATGTAAATGAATTAATGTAATTCAACGTATCAAAAAACTTGTAGACAGAAATCACATGATCATCTCAGGGTTTTGATAAAGTTCAACATCCCTTCATGATAAAAGTCCTGAAGAAATTAGATATAGAAGAAACTTAACATCACAAAGACCATCTATGACAAACCTATAGCCAACATCATATTAAAGGGAGAAAAATTGAAAGCATTCCCTTTATGATCAGGAACAAGACAAGGATTTCCACTCTCTCCTCTCTTATTTGATATTGTGATTGAAGTCCTAGCTAGAACATTCAGGCAAGAAAAAGAAATTAAAGGAATAAGAATGGGGAAAGAAGAGGTCAAAGTGTTATTTGCAGATGACATGATCCTAAACCTAAAGGACACTAAAAATTCCACTAGAAAACTCTTAGAGCTAATTAGCTCCTTCAGCAAAGTAGCAGATATAAAATTAACACTCAAAAATCAGTAGCCTTCCTTTACACTAATAGCAAACAGGAAGAGAATGAAATCAAGATAACAATCCCATTCACAATAACCCACCAAAAAATTAAATATTTAGGAATCAATCTAACCAAAGACCCTAAATACCTCTAAATGCAAACATCAAAGTATTAGAGAAAAAAATAACAGAAGTTACTAGAAGATAGAAGCACCTCCCCTGCTCATGGATCAGAAGAATTAATATTGTGAAAATGGCTGTACTATCTAAAACAATTTATAGGTTCAGTGCAATTCCCGTCAAAATTCCAATGAAATTCTTTGAAGAAATAGAAAAAACAATCCTAAAATTCATATGGAAGTCAAAAGACTGCATATAGGCAAAACAATCCTAAGCAGCAAATACTGTGCAGAAGATATCACAATACCTGATTTCAAACTGTACCTCAGGGCCATAGTGACAAAAACAGCTTGCAGCTGGCACAAAAATAGGCATGAAGATCAATAGAACAGAATTGAAGACAGTTGCAGAGATACACTCATGCAACTGCAGCTACTTGATCTTTGAAAAAGGGACTAAGGATGTTTGTTGGAGAAAAGATAGCCTCTTCAACAAATGGTGCTGGGAAAATTGGATATCCATTTGCAGAAGAATGATAATGCACCCTTATCTCTGAATCTGTACAAGAGTCAACTCAAAATGAATCAGAGACCTCAACATAAAACCAGAAACTTTAAAACTACTAGAAGAAAAGATAGAGAACATACTCCCAACACATAAACATAGGCAAGTATTTCCTTCACAGGACTCTAGCAAAGGAAAAAAAGCATAAAAGGAGAGCCCACAGAATGGGAGAAAATCTTTGCATCCTACACATCTGACATAGAACTAATTTCTAGACTATACAAAGAACTTATGAAGTCAAACAACAAAATAACAACCCAATAGGTAAGTGGGCCATGGAACTGAACAGACAGTTCTCAAAAAAAGAAGTATGAATGGCCAATAAACACATGAAAAAATCCTCAATATCCCTAGCCATTAGGGAAATGCAAATCAAAACAACACTGAGATTCTATTTTACTGCAGTAAGAATGGCCAAGATTAACAAAAATAATAACAAATGCTGGAGAGGATGCAGATAAAAAGGAGCTCTTCATGCTGCTAGTGGGACTGTAAGTTTAGCCACTTTGAAAATCAATATAGGGGTACTTTAGAAAACTAAGAATGGAACAACCATATGACCCAGCAATACTGGTACTGGGAATATACCCAAAGGAAAACAAGTCATCATACCATAGGGATCCCTGCACTTCCATAATTAATGCAGCACTCTTCACAATTGCAAGGGTATGGAATCATCCTACATGTCCATCAACAGAGGAATGGATTGAAAAATTGTGGTGTATATTCACAATGAAATATTAGTAGTAAAGAATGGAATTATGTTATTTGCACCAAATGGGTAGAACTGGTGAACATCATTTTAAGTGAATTAACCCATACTCAAAAAGAGAAATGGCATATGTTCTCACTCATATCTAGGAGAAGGACCTGGCAGCCCACTCCTGATACAATCCTGAAAGAATCTGCCCTTGAAAGCTCTCTGAATAGCAGAGAAGCACTGTCATAATGCTGGGCATAGCACCATGTCTGGAAGTGTTTCATTCTGTTGTACACAGGGTCGCTCTGAGTTGGACCCAACTTGACAGCACCTGCAATGACTCACTCATGTATGGGAGCTAATCTAACTTAAAGGAAAAAATTTATACATATTTAGATATATAAAAATGAACAATCATTATCACCTAAGAATGGAAAATAAGTAGACCTGATAGGAGAGGGGAAGGGATCAGCAGGTAGTAGAGGAGTTTGGGGAAGAGAGTAGGGGGAGGGGAAACAATGTAGAGGGGCCAAGAGGGTGAAGAAAAACACAAAATACAGGATGCAACTATTTGAATACATGAGAAAAAAGGGAAGGGAAAAAATCAGAATATAACCCATGATTGCATATGGTTCTTATATATTAAAACTTCTACTTTTTTCTTTTCTTCTTTAGTTCATACTGTTATGTAAAGCACAGAAGATGACGATTGTATAAGCAAAACTGATTTAACAGTTGCATAATTGATATAGCAAATGACTTATTTGTAAACAAAATTTAAAAAAGAAAAAAAAAGTATCCTAAAACATTAACTTTTTAAATCTTCTAAAACAGTGTAACTTCCAAAGGCACCAAAATCATAAGTAAAGCTATTGTTAGGCCCTTAAATGCAACTCTTTCTTGGGAAGCCTACCCTCAACCCTTGGGCATGTTCAGCTGTCCTTTACCTTAAGCATGTGTCTGTCTGTCTGTCTCAATGCCCACACTTAAATCTATGTTAAAATCTTTTCTTACTAATCTCCAGCTTTGCTTCACACTGACTTATCCTGAAATTCTTTTCTGCGTACATCAAGAATCCTGGCTTCAGCTGAGAAGAGGTCTATGAAAAGAACTCCACAGCAAACAGTGTTGGGCAAGGTCTCCTGGTGCCACTGATAGTGCTATATGAATCCTGTCTGTTAAGCTAGAGCTGATTAGAAGGGACGCTTTCCTACCCAATCTGTTCTCAAAGTTGTCCTCCAAAGAATTTGGAATTAGGACCAGTCTTAGCCTCTTGAAGGACACGCAAATTGAAAAATTTTAGGGTGACCATCTTCCACCATGTGCACAAAGAACCTAGGAAAAATATCTGAAGAAAAAGCAGAATGAAGTTGTGCACATAGAACAAAAAAGCCTTATGGTCCCATCAAGAGGAAGAGAGTTTGACCTAGAATGTGAAAGTAGATGTCCTAGATCCTGATGGCTTTCCAGTTTCTTGTTCTGTTCTCTCCTGAGACCATATTATATTGCTTTATCTTAACAACACTTAACAACAGTAACAACAACAATAAAACAATAGAAGTTTATTTCTCTCACAAACAGGTCTAGATGGCTCTAAATTTGTTGGACGGTAGCAATGTCAGGCCTCAGTTTTGGACTAAGTGCCACATAGTTATTTAGGAACCCAGGTTCCTAAATTGGTTGATGGAGCCTGTACCTTTTGCATCATATGGCTTCCAAAGTCTCCCTGGATGTCAGCATTGATCCTGCAGAAGGGAAATGATCATGAATACATGGGAAGTTTTATACGTCAGGACTTGAACTAGCACTGTCATTCACATTCCTTTGGCTGAAACTCAGTCACATGGCCATAACTCTGTGTGAGCCTGAAAAATGTGATCTAGCTATGGACTCAGAAGGAAGAGAAAATGAGTTTGGTTAACAACTGGAAATTGCTGCATCATATTTAATATCTGCAATACCTCTATATCCTTCTAATCAAGTTCCTATTTTTTCTTAAATTTGAGTTGGCTTTTATTATTTGTACTTCAGTGAATGAGATGTTTTCATAATAGCCATATTTAAAATAATGTAAGAAATAAAGACTGATTAACTTATTTTCTCAGGAAAATTGGGCCGATTTCCACCAATAATGCATCATCCCTTGGCACCCTCAGATGACCAGACCTCTGGGGCTCGTTTCCAGAGGTCTCACCTTGCAGAGGCATTTGCAAAGGCAAAAGGATCAGGTGGAAGCACTGGAGGAGGAGGCAGTGGAAGAGGCCTGATGGGACAAATTATTCCGATCTATGGCTTTGGGATTTTTTTATATATACTGTACATTCTCTTTAAGGTAAGTAGAATCATCTTAATCATATTACATCAGTACAAACTTAATAGCGTTATAATAAAAATTATTGTCTACATTAAAGCCCTTTAGGATTCAGAAAGCTCTTTCAAATCCATCATCTGTTTAAACCTTGCCTTCTCTTTGTGATGCAGTTAGAATAGCTATTATCTCAGTTTTACAGATGGGAAATCTTGGCTCACAGTTTGAGTTGCCCTAGAATTTACAACTAAAAAGGCAGAACCAGCACTTGAATCTGGAGCTTCTCCTTCTAATCTAATAAGTGATACAGTTCAAAAGAAAAAAAGGGAAAAAATGGGAAGTGTGTCCTTGCAAGCTGAAAAAGCATGAAGATGTTCTAAGTAGAGGTTTATTCTTAATATTAGTATAGTGATTTCTAAGTAGCCACTATGCACCCATATAATGATTGTCTCAACACCCCTTTGTGTTCTTTTCCCCCACAGGAATATGACATATTGGTTTTAATATCATCTTTAGTAATTCTCCTGAGAGAGAGCTAACATCCTGAACTAAGCTTGGTGCCTCCTAGTTCCTGGGAGACATGCTATGGGGCTTTTAAAAGAAGACCCACAAATAAGTTCCACCTCCAGGAAGATTTTTGTAGGCCACAAGCCTGTGCACAATAAAGTAAAAGCAGAAGTTTCCTCTTATGCCCCTAAGTACAGTAGGATTAGGTGTTTTGAGTTCTTTCTTTCCCAGAAATTCTGCAGGCAACGTGAGCTGAGTCTACAAGAATGCCCCTATGGTGCTGCGTATCTCCTTTTAGATGGCCATGGGCAAGGCAGCTGACCTGTAGGAAGATTTTTTTTTCCTTGTGCCTTGATGATTTTAACCTTGAACTTTCCTGGGATTTGATTTCTGACTTAATTTTTGTCTCCCAACTTGTTTTTTTTTTCCATTTAATATGAGGGGTTCCATGACTTTGAGGTTCTGAGCTGCTGTTGATGTGCTGTGTACCTCCTTCAATTCTCAGCTCTCAAAGGGAAAAACTACAGAAGATCGGAAATGCTCCACTGCCACCCCTGGAAACACCCACAGGAAAATTAGTAAGTGCCCCTTCCCAGTATATTCACAAGTGTTACTGATTCAGACAATTCTGCCAGAGGGACATTCTGTGGGTATGTCTTAAAAGCATTTCTCAGAAGTTGCTCCAAATTATTCTGATGCCATTTTTGCCTTACCTCAGGGGATTTTCAGAAGTTTCCTTACTGATACTGGGATTTTAAGGAAAGGATGCTACTAAAAGTATAACACCACCGGTCACCTTTTCTTTTTCTTTTTTCTTTTTTTTTTTTTTTATTTTTTGAGACTGCATCTCACTAAGTTGCTCAGGCTGGCCTCAAAGTTGAGATCCTCCTGCTTCAGCCTTCCTGAGTCCTGGGATTACAGGTGTTTGCCATCATGTCTGGTTCAGTTCACTTGTTTTTATCTTGGGAAATTAGTGTTTCATATTTGGAATGTGTTACTTCTCATTTCCAGAATTCAAAATATAGCAAGTATTTTTATTTTACAGAGAGGAAAACTGAGGCAGAGAAATCATGTCATTGCCAAAATCAGTTATTAGGTCTAGGGAAAGAGTTTAACGCTTCAGACTCTTGAAATATGATCATCAAATATTTAGTGCCCAGCTAGAATATTCTGTGCTCTCTGGGGAAATGAAATATATATAGCATAGCTCTTTCCTCTAAGAATTTATAGACTAGAATGGATTTTAGGGAAAATAGCCTGTGTAAAGTTTACTACCTAGACAGAAGGGACTGTCAGAAGCATTGTGGGAAATCATATATGGGTAACTATGAAGGAGGGCTTGTCAGATGGCTTGAGTAAGACACAGACAAGCACAAAGTCTTAAGCTTCTGGAGATGTAGAGGGCATTCACGTATGGCTGCTGTGGGAAAGAGACCTTGAAGAGTAAAGTAAGGGCAGATTACTACTCTATCCTGTGGATAATGAAGCCTCTTCCGAGGGTTTTTTTAAAAAAGCATCAGAAGAATGAAGTGAGGCTGAGCCATGGAAGCATCTGCCTTAGGTGATACTACTTTCTGGATTTACTCTTGGGTTCTCCATGGAACTGGGTATCCCAGTCATATCCTGCATCCTTTTTAGAAATTTTAGAAAAGGCAAGGAGTCCCTGAAGAAAGCTGCTATATTCTTAAATGAGATAGTGATGGTAAGTGCATCAGTAAAGTAATTTTAAAAATTTATGGACACTCTTAAAAGTAGCAGATTCTATATTTTGTCACATAATGCATGTGAGACAGAAAGAAAGAAGTAAATCAAATGGATTTCTAATAGCAGCTTTTTGTAATAAAAACCAGTTTCTTATCCTTTAATTATGAATGATGCAGAAAATAAAGATAACCTAAGCACTATGTAGCATAGTCCTCTAGACACTTTACGAATATTAACTGCATGCATGAGAGTTTATTCTAGAAGCATTAAAATGCCCTTGAAATACTACATTTTATGACTTTCTCAATATATTTGGGTGGAAAAGTACTCAAGTATGAAATAGAAATCCATATCACCTATATAATGAATAGCATTTTATTTTCCTACTGCCTTTAAAGTTCATTTCATGTTTTTTTTTTTTTTTGCTGTACCTGGGGGCTGAACCCAGGGTGTTATGCATACTTTGCTAGTACTCTACAACTGAGCTGCACCTACAGCCACTTTTTAAATTATTTCCCTTGAGACAGGGTCTTGCTAAATTATGCCAGCCCCCTGTGGCCTTGAACTTGTAATCCTCCTACCTTAGCCACCCAAGTTGCTGGGATTGCAAGTGGGCACCATTGTGCCCAGCGTCATTTCATATTTTGACTGATTTATTTTTTCTGTTCTACTTTTAGAGTCTTAATGCTAATTTTAATAGATATGTGTACTCCCTACTGACCCTGGTTGAGAAAACTGAATCTGAGAGACTGGTTATCCCACAGCACAGCCTGCTCTTTACTAAAGGGAACCAGAGTAGAAGGCTCTGGGCATAGAGGTCTCAGCCCTAATTCATGACTTCCTCTATTGAAGAAGTGTAACCTTTAACCTATGGACTTGCAGGTGTGTTTTCAGGCCTTGTTAGGTGCTGTCAAGTCAACTCATAATGACCCTCTGTACAACAGAATGAAACATTACCCAACACTGTGCCATTCACACCATCTTTTTATATTTGAGCCCATTGTTGCAGTCACTGTGTTTCTTCTCCTTTTGGCTCATGCCACATCAGTAAAAGTAAGTCCCAGGGACTTTATTCCATTCCCATCATTACAATCAACTCTACTTTAAGGAGGCAACTCCTCCCTAGTCATTTCTTCAATGCCTTCCTGCCTGGGGGTGCTTATTTTCTGATACTATATTTGACAGTGTTTCTCTGCTATTTTCATAGAGTTTTTCAATGGCTAATTATTTTGGACCATTGAAAACCTCAGTTGGTAGAGTCCTACTTTGTGCTCTCTGAGGCCCTGGGCTCAAACCCTAGCACTGCAAAAATAGGAGAAAGATGGGGCAGCACACTCGTGACACTATCTGGAAACAATCAGCCATTGAAAACCTATGAATAACAGAGAAGTACTGACATAGTGCCAGGCATGGCACAGTGTCAGTGAATGTCTTGTTCTGTTGTACATAGGGTCACTATGAGTCAGACCTGAGTCAGTGGCACCTAACAACAACAATAAGAATTGTTTTAGGAGTGGGGTGCTGGGTTCTTCCTAGTCTATCTTAATCTGGAAGCTCAGCTGCAACCTGTCCAGCAGTGGTGGCCCTGCTGGTATCTGAAATACTAGTGGTATAGTTTCAGCATCATAGCAGCACACAAGTCCCCACAGCATGACAAGCTGACAGACACACGGGGGTCTCACACCTTAGGTGCAGGTAAAAGAGTGCTCATTTCTTAGCCCCTTTTCAAAAGAACCTCATAGGTTTGGCACCTTACTCTTATTAAACACCACTTGAATCACAAACAGTATGTTTATCTTCCACATTTCTTCTTTGATGACTGTGTAAAGGTGTGGTTTTCACTTTGGGGTATTTTCTTCAGTTTGTCCTACTGTATTTCTCTGTCACTAAACATGTATCTTGGAGATTGTGGTGTCCAGACCTAATTGGATTAACTGGAGAGACTCTGTTTTCTTGAGTCTCATAACCAGCCTAGATTATCATACAGTGTCACAACCAGCCATGTTTTATGGAAGGGCTTAGGGAGTTGTGGATGATGATCTTTAGATTGGTGGTTCTTTTTCAGCCAATTTTGAGCTTGTTCAACTGCAAGAAAAACTAAAGGAGACAGAAGAAGCCATGGAAAAATTAATCAACAGAGTGGGACCTAATGGTAAGAGGTAAGTTTTCATCTAACAGGGATCATATGATTTCCCATTTATAGAATCAATTCAAAATTTTGCCTTTTTGATATATAGACCACTTACCTTTTTTATTATACATAATACATATATGTGTATATACATATATACATATATATGTATATAACATATATTATACATGATACATATACATGTAGCCTGCAGCTGTAGCCCTGTGGCATCCGATCCCGTCAGATCTCGGAAGCTAACCAGAGCCGGGCCTGGTTAGTACCTGGATGGGAGACCGCCTGGGAACACCAGGTGCTATAGGCTTGGGAGAAGGACCTGGCAACCCCCTCCCAAAAATCAATCTGCCATTGAAAACCCTATGAACAGCAGAGAAGCACTGACAATAGTGTTTCCCCTGTTGTACAGAGGGTCGCTATGAGTTGGATACCGACTCGATGGCACCTAACAACAACAACATATACATATACATATACATATACATATTTTTATTTTACATAATTTGCAACTTATTTGTCATTTAAAACTTCTTCTTCAATTAACATTTCCATTTTAATACTATCCAGCAACCCAGAGTTTAGTATGGCCCAGGTACAGTATAGGCCTCTGAGTTGAAGTAAAGGCAGGAAGAGTTCAGATTCAAGGCCAGAGGCAGCCTGCATAACTTAGTGAGACCCTGTTTCAATTTAAAATATTCAAAGGGATCTGGAAGTGCAGCTCAGTGGCAGAGCACTTGCAAAGTATGTGTGAGTTCAGTCCCCTAGTTCACACTAGGGGTTCAGTCCCCTGGTACCACACACACACACACACACTCACACAGTTTAGTATGTTACATATTACTGTGTGACTAATTTGTGAGTAAATTCTACAGGGTAAAATAACCTAGTTTTAAGGAAGACATTTTCCTAACTGTGTAAAACATACATAATTTTAAGTAAAACTTTGAATATTGAATATTGCCCTTTTTGAGACCAAATGAGAAAAGTGAGGAAGTATGATCACATTAGGCATTTGTGTTTTGTATTGTCTAATAGCTAGCACAGAATTACACATGTAAAATAGGTTTTCAGGACCCAAACTAGCCCTTTAGGGTACTCCATGGGGAGGACACACTTCTCTTGCTACCGTATTGGCCAACAGTCTGCAAAAGGTAGATGCAGTTGGCTGATAGCAGTGGCAACAACTAAGAAAACACAGACTGAGGAAGGCCAGGGAGGGAAAAAACAGAATGTGATATAGAGTACAAAGGGGCCTTTGCAGGTTTTTACCAGGACTCATGGTGCCTCCTGATCCACCATGACAATGAGGTCATCTTCCAGAGGCCCTGCCTCCTGCTGCTGCCATGCCTGCCATTATAAACTATGATTCTCTAACCATGAGCCCCCAATAAATCTTTCCTCTCATAAGTTTGTTTTGGTTGGTTTTTTCTGTCACAGCAATGAATGAGCTAAATAACATATCCACCTTTTTCCATCACTTTCCATATCACATCAATTGACATGTCTTACCATTTCTACCTAATTAATAATTATCCTCCTTTGTTACAGGGCCTAGTACAGACCTATAAATAGGATCTAAAAAATATTAGCTGTAAAGAAAGAGGAGTTAGTGAGTGAATGGCTTTGTTTTTGACATAAGACAGAACCATCTTATTTGGTTTCTTTTCCTCTGATTTTGCTTCCTTTGAATTCACTTTCTGCTTTCCAAACAAATGGATTGTATCTTTTGTTTTAATTCTTTAGTAGGTCCCTTTTGATCTTGAAAAGTGCAGAACTTTTAACATGGCCTGTTGTTGTTGTTAGGTGCCGTTGAGTTGGTATCCGACTCATAGCGACCCTCTGTACAACAGGGGAAACACTATTGCCAGTGCTTCTCTGCTGTTCATAGGGTTTTCAATGGCAGATTGATTTTTGGGAGGGGGTTGCCAGGTCCTTCTCCCAAGCCTACAGCTTCTGGTGTTCCCAGGCGGTCTCCCATCCAGGTACTAACCAGGCCTGACCCTGCTTAGCTTCTGAGATCTGACGGGATCAGATGCCACAGGGCTACAGCTGCAGGCATTAACATGGCCTACACAGTCCCTAATGACCTGGTCTTGCATACCTCAGTTGATTTGTCTTTCTCCATCACTCTGTGTCTGTGGTACTGCCCTACTGACCACTTATGTTTCTCTAAAATACCTGTACACTTTTGCTATTAGGACTTTGCATATACTTTTTCCCTTCACTTGAGGTGTCACCCCATAACCCTACCACCTACCTGTTTTGACTCTTGCTCATTGTATAGGTCATTATCTCTGAGAATCCATCCATGAACCCACTGAACTTGGCTTGGGTACTCCTCCTTTGTGCATCCACCCACCTGGGCTTGCTGGATATTGTACATATCATACATACTATTTTCTAATCTTCTGTTAACTTTTCTGTCTTCCCTCATACCCTGAAAACTTCTTGAGGACAAGGAGTTTTCTTCTTCTTTTCTCTCTCTCTCTCTCTCTTTCTTTCTTTCTTTCTTTTTCTCTCTCTCTTTCTTTTTCTCTTTTCTTTTCCTTCCTTCCTTCCCCTGCTCTCTCTCCTTCCTTCCTTCCTTCTATCCTTCCTTCCTTCCTTCCTTCCTTCCAGTACTGGGGGTTGAACCCAGACCCTTACACATGCTAGGAAAGTGCTCTCCCACTGTATTCCTCCTCCAGCCACTTTTTAATTTTTTATTTTGAAACGAGGTCTTACTAAGTTAAGCAAACTGCCTCTGGCCTTGAACTCATGATCCGCCTGCCTTAGCCTCCCAAGCCACTGAGATTACAGGTGTGCACTGTGGCACCTGGCTAAAGGTCAGGAATTTTTCATTGTTATTTGTATTCCTTATGCTTGATACCCTGACACTGTTAGCACATCTTGAAAGATTAAGGTAGATCTAAAAAAAGTATTTTAAAGCAGGTGCCTTCAGCAATAATATCTCAGTTAGAGCCTGTTTTCCTTGCTCTGCAAAGCCCTGTATGATGATCAATGTCCAGTCTTATTTTCTCTAGGAGGGACTGTATTGGAGAGAGGAAAGATATGCTCTAGGAACATGTATTAACTGCTGTAACAGCAGATCTAATGGCTTAAAACACTGAGAATTTATTATCTTACTATTCTGTAGGCTAGAAGTCATATGCAGAGTGAAAGTCACAATATTGGCAGGACTGCATTCTCTTATCAGAGTCCTATGGCATAGTCTGTTTCCTTGCTCTTTCAGTTTCTAGAAGCTGCCCATACTTCTTGGAATGGCTCCTTCCTCCAAAGACAGCAGCAATGGCTTGAGACCTCACATTGCATCATCTGATCTCTCCTGCTTCCCTCTTCCATTTTTTCTTTCTTTTCTTTTTTTCTCTCTTCCATTTTTAAGGCCCCTGTGACTATATCATGCCCTCCTCCAATAACTAGGGTACTCTTCCTGTGATAATGTCAGCTGATTAGCAACCTTAATTCCATCTACAACTTTAGTTTTCTTACATGTAAAGTAACATAAATAGGTTTCAGGGACTAGGATCTGGACGTCTTCAGGAAGTAGGAAGAGTTTTATTCTGCTATCTACAGAAGGTCTTGTGGAATATGGAGAATTTAGATAAGCCTTACAAGATGGAAGGATTTCCTCAGGTTGAGTTTAGGAAAAGAATACTTCAGAGGGATAGAGTAACACCAGGAATAAACAAGGTGAGAGAGTCAAGGCAAGTTTTTGGAATAGCAAGCAGCCCTAAGTAACTGAAGTAATGTATACTAGGGATAGGATACATAAGTAGAAAGGCAGGTAATGGGAGAAAAGCTAGGAAACTAAACTGGGGCCATACCCCAAGGTCCTCAATGGTAGGCTGTGAAATTTGGGGTTTATTGTCTTTATATTGGGCTGCCTTTGAAGGGTTTTGAGAAGAAATGTCATGATTGCTGTGTTCTGAAAAAGCACTCTTACTGCAATATGTAGAGTAGTTATATGCTAAAAGCTTATTGAAGAAGTACTAGCAAAAGGCAATAAATAGGTCAGCAAGAATAGGAAAGAGGGACCAAATTAAGGGGATTTCATGGAAGAAAAAAAAATCACAGGCTGTATCAGTATTCCAACTCTGGCTAGCAAAAATTGGAAGAAAGAGAATTTGTTGAAAGAATAGGAGGTAGCTCACAATATGAAAGAAATAGTTGAATCTGGTTTTGAGGAAGATTGGTAACTGGAGCAGCTCTTAGGATTTAGGGAGGAGCAACAAAGGAGCAGTCATTTCAAGGACTAGTATCAGGATAAATTAATGTCAGAAACACTCAGTTCAGGCTTCACTGTGTTCAGAATCCAATTTTGGGAGAAAGTGTAGTTGGTCCAACTTGGGACCTTTGTGTATCACTGAAATGATTAGTCAATTAGCTAATTGATTAATCACTGCAGCCAAGAAGGTGGAATAGGATGATAGCTACTTGGCCACCTTTGAAGCAGAAGTAGAGGAAAGAATGAGGTGGAAGCCAGATTTCAGAGAAGTGGAAGAAAACAGATGGTAAGAAAATGGGAGTCAATGTAACATATAATTTGGGGGTATTTACAATGATCATTGGCCTGCAGTGTACCACTGTGGCATCTGATCCCATCAGATCTCAGAAGCTAAGTGGGATCAGGCCTGGTTAGTACTTGGATGGGAGACCGCCTGGGAACACCAGGTGCTGTAGGTTTGGGAGAAGGACCCAGCAGCCTACTCCCAAAAAATCCGCCATTGAAAACCCTATTATGAATAGCAGAGAAGCACTAACAATACCGTTTTACCTGTTGTACATATGGTCACTATCAGTCCAACACCAACTTGACAGCACCTAACCACAACAACAGTGATCATGGCATTGGACCCATACACTCATGACTGTATTACCACTGCCCTCTGTGAGTTTTAAACCATGGTTGGACCAGTAAGGAATCCATGAAAATATTCATTACAGTAAATTCAGGAGATGTGACAAGGTGGACCATGGTTAATCGCCTAAAGTATTCAATGGACAATAGGAGTATACTTTTTCAGAGTTAAAAAGAAGATGCTTTAATTGGAAATTTTTGACTGTTCCTGCTTCCCTGAGCCTAGTGTTATTCTTTCTTAGTTAAGGCCTTCTGATTTTCCACAAGTTAGGAAGCAGATAACCAAGACTGTTTCAATCTGTAAACATCAGAATATCCTGTGTGCAGTCTAGAGAATTAGCCTGTGAAGGCTGCAGACCAGAGCTTCCTAATAGGCTGGCAGGCTTTTCTAGTCTGCCCCAAACTGTCCCACAGAGGGAGATGTTTTAATAAGAAGTAAGAGTTATGTGGGACACAGACATGGTTGTGGTGAGTCAGGACTTGTGCACCGATGGAAAGAACAGAGCTACAAGAAGCCATGTCAGTGTAGGAGTCTATACAAGCTTCAGTTCATAGCTTGAAGCTATTTAGTGTGGGAGAAGTGAGGCCAGTGAAAATGTCACTCTTAGCTGGGCACAGTGGCGCACACCTGTAATCCTAGCGACTTGGGAGGTGGAATTAGGAGAATCTCAAGTTTGAGACCAGAGGTAGTCTGCATAACTTAGTGAGACCATGTCTCAAAAAGTTAAAAAATGGGCTGGGACTGCAGCTCAGTGGTACAGCACTTGCAAAGCATACAAGTGCGAGGCCCTGGGTTCACCTCCCAGTACCTCGGGGGGGGAAAAAAAAAAGGAAAGAAAAGAAAATGTCACTTTGTTTTTATCGATTACCATGTTAATGGTGGAAAGAGAAACATTTTTTTCCCCTACTAATGCTAAAATTTGTTAGGCTGACCATAAAAAGGAACATAGGCCCATAACTGGCTGGTGGGAAGAATAGAGAGGACCTCCACAAGACAGTATAGAGTGCATCATTTTCCCTTCATGAGTGTTAGGTTAACTAGGAATGCTTTGGGGTTAAGGAGAGAATAAGTAGCCTCTGTTAAATTCTGCAGCTGGTCTCAAAACAGATAGTTCTTTGTTTTCTAAGCAAGGCCTTGCTGCCTTTCCATTATGATAGTGTTTTCCTCTCAGAGAAACTTATTATACTATTATCCTTGAGCATCATGTTATTTTTGCAGACATTTGCCCAGAAGCACACAGTTCAGTTGGGACTCAAACTATAGAAAGTGAGCACTGTGCCAAGGTGTGGCCCAGTAGTACAGCACTTGCATATCATGTGTGAATTCCTGCGTTTGATCCTCAAGACCACACACACACAAAAAAAAATTGTACAGGATCCTATCAGAAGCCAGGAGATTAGTGATTATAGTGCTGCCATTAAGTAGCACTATGATTATATACCATACATAATTTCTGTGTACCTCAGTTTCCCCAATTCCTCTGGTCTGGACAATAGCATTTTCAGAATTATCCATTTTGGGAATTTGAGAGTATGTTCTTATTCCTGCACTAGTAGAATAGACCTTGTGATTCCAGTAGCATATTTTTCTCTGGTTGAGGCTAATGGCCTCAGAACATTTTTCTTTGACGGCTTTGCTTCAGAGAAAAGTATTTTGTAGTAAATGGACTAAATGTGAGAGTACCAATGAAATTGCCAGTAGATTAGGGAACCAGGACGGTGAGGTATATTGGAAGAACACTGAACTACAAACTGAGACATCTGGGGTTTAGTCCTAGTATTGACATTAACTCATTGTGGGATTTTGAGCAATCATTTGATCTATTCTGCACATTAGTTTTCCCATTTATAAAATCAAAACATAGAATTAACATCTCTAGTTCAGCTATACAGTTCCAGAATCAATTCCTAGAATAATTATTTGCTGCTATTAGACTTCCAGTTCTACGATCCAGACAGATCGTAGTGATGTTCCTGTCCATTGCCTAGGGGTATTTACCACTAAATGGCTGCATTGTCTGATATTTCTAAGCAGAGCACAGACTGTGACTTCTGACCAGGAGAAAAGGTTGCTGCATCAGCTCCGAGAAATCACTAGGGTCATGAAAGAAGGAAAGTTCATTGACAAATGTACCCCAGAGAAAGAAGCTGAGGAAGCCCCTTACATGGAGGACTGGGAAGGTAAACAATATCTTCTTATTTTTGTTGTTGTTGTTGTTATTTTCCTCCCCCCCTTTCTTTCTTTCTTTCTACTTTATAAGTACTTTATAAGTACTCTTAACCCTGCACATCTAGCACATTTTTTTTTTGACTTAGGGTCTCACTAAGTTATGCAAACTGCCTCTGGCCTTGAACTTACAGTCCTCCTGCCTCAGCCTCCTCAGTCACTGGGATTACAGGTGTGTGCCACTATACCTTGATCTCATTTCTTGATTAGCTGTCATCTCATAAAAGAGATAATTTTTCAAAACTCAGTTTTATACTGAAGTATCATATATATGTGGGAGAAGGACCTGGCAACCCCCTCCCAAAAATCAACTTGTCATTGAAAACCCTATGCACAGCAGAGAAGCACTGACAATAGTATTTACCCTATTGTACAGAGGGTCGCTATGAGTCAGATACCGACTCCACAGCACCTAACAACAACAACAACAACAACATCATATATATATATGTAATTATATATATAATGTCATATATATTACATATATATAATTTTTTTCCAATTTTAAGTGTACAGTGGATGTGTTTTAACAAATGCATACATTTGTATAATCATACCATAGTCTTGGTATAGGGCATTTCTGTCACCTTAGAATTTTTTTACCTCCTATCTCTGGCAAGAACTGAACTGCTTTCTGTCTCTGTAGTTTTGTTTGTTGTTTATAAATTGATCATATTGCAAATGTTCTTTGTTTTCATTTCTTTTCTTTCTTCTTCTTCTTTTTTTTTGTATGTGTGGTACCAGTGCCACAAACATGCTTTTGCAAAAACTCTACCCTTAGCCCATTTTTTAGTTGAGTCCAGTCTTGCTAAATTACACAGGCTACCTCTGGCCTCTAGCCTCAAACTTGCAATCCTCCTGCTTCTGCTTCCTGAGTTGCTGGAATTACAGGCTTGTGCCACCATGCTCAGAGGTTCCTTTCTTCTTTAATTTAGGATAATGCATTCAAATGCATTGTTGAGTGTATCAATAATTCTATTTTAATTATTAAGTAGTATTAGTGGATATGCCATAATTTGTTTATCCATTTCCCAGTTGAGGAACATGTGGATTGTTTCAAGATTTGAAATGTTATGAACCAAGCTAGTATGAAGTTTTATATACAAGGCGTTATTTGGCCATATATGGGTATTTGTTTTGGGTATATACATATGAGTAACATTTGTAGAGTTTATGGTACGTGTATCTTTAACTTTATTGTAGTTGTTAGGTGCCGTCAAGTTGGGTCTGACTCATAGTGACCCTATGTACAACAAAACAAAACACTTTCCAACACCATGATCTTTTTTATGTTCAAGACTATTGTTGCAGCAAATGTGTCAATCCATCTAGTTGAGGGTCTTTGTTTTTTTCGTTGACCCACCACTCTCCAAAAAATTATGTCCTTCTTTAGGAATTGGTCCCTCCTGACAACATGTCCAAAATACATAAGAGATAGCCTAGCCATCTGTGCTTCCAAGGAGAACTCTGTGTGCACTTGTAGGATGGATCTGTTGGTTCCTTTGGCAGTCCATGGTATATTTGTCAATATTTGTCTCCAGCACTAGAACTCAGAAACATCAGTTGTTCTCCTATCTCCCATATTCAGCATCCAGCTTTCATAAGTATATGAGGCAACTGAAAATGCCATGACATGAGTCAGGAACACCTTTGTCTTCAATGTGACATCTTTACTTTTCAACACTTTACAAAAGTCTTTTGCATAGCTTTTACCAATGCAGTGTGTCATTTGATTTCTTGACTGCTGTATCTGTGGGTATTAATTGTAGAACAAAGTAAAGCAAAATCTTGGACAACCTCAATCTTTTCTCAGTATATCAAAAAGCTGTATACTAGCACAGATGTAAGGATTTTTGTTTTGTTGATGTTGAGGTGCAATCCACATTGAAGGCTGTGATCTTTGATCTTCATCAGTAAATGTTTCAAATCCTTTTTTTTTTTTTTTGTGGTACTGAGGATTGAACCCAGGGCCTCGTGCTTGCATGCTCTGCAAGTCCTGGACCACTGAGCTGCACCCTCAGCCCATTTTTTACTTTTTTGAGACAGGGTCTTGCTAAGTGATGCAGACTGCCTCTGGTCTCGAACTTGCAATCCTCCTGCCTCCGCCTCCCCAGCCGCTGGGATTACAGGTGTGCGCCACCATGCCCGGCTTCAAATTCTCTTTCAGCAAGCAGAGTTTTGTCATCTTTCTAGCTCAGGTTGTTAATGAGTCTTCCTCCAATCCGGATGCCAGATTCTTCATAAAGTCCAGCTTCTCAGATTATTTGCTCAGCATAGAGATCAAAGACAGATGGTGAAAGGACATAGCTCTGATACACACCTTTCCTTACTTTAAACCAGGCAATGTTTCCTTGTTCCGTTTAAATGATTGCCTTCTGGTCCATGTACAGATTCCTCATAAGTACAATTAAGTGTTTTGGTATTCCCATTCTTCACAATGTTGTCCATAATTTGTTGGTACCCACACAGTCAAATGCCTTTGCATAGTCAATAAAACATAGACAGATATCTTTCTTGTATTCTCTGCTTTCAGACATTATCCATCTGATGTCAGCAATGGTGTCCCTGGTTCTATGCCCTCTTCTGAATCTTCCTTGACTTTCTAGCAGTTCTCTGTCAGTATTCTGCTGCAGTTGCTTTTGAATATCTTTAGCAAAATTTTACTTGCATGTGATATTAATGATATTATTTGATAATTACCATATTTGGGTGGCTCCCCTTTCTTGGGAATAGGCACAAATATGGATCTCTTCCAGTCTTTGGCCAGGTAGCTGTTTTCCAAATTTCATGGCATAAATGTGTGAGCGCCTCCAGTGCTGTATCTGTTTGTTGAAACATCTCAATTGGTATTCCATCAATTCCTTCAAGGCAGCTTCCACTTTGTCCTTCAGTACCATTGGTTCGTGATCATATGCAATCTCTTGAAATGGTTGGTCATCTACCAGTTCTTTTTGGTATAATGACTCTGTGTATTCCTTCTACCTTCTTTTCCTCCATTGTTTAAAATTTCCTTCACTATTGCCACTCGAAGCTTGAATTTTTTAATTCTTTAAGCTTGAGAAAAACAGAATATGTTCTTCCCTTTGGGTTTTCTATTTCCAGGTGTTTGCACTTGTGATTATAATATTTGATTTTGTCTTCTTGAGCTGCCCTTTGAAATCTTATATTTAGTTCTTTAACTTTGTCATGACTTCCTTTTACTTTAGCTGCTTATCATTCAAAGGCAAGTTTCAGAGTCTCTTTTGACATATAATATGCTCTTTTCTTTTTTTCCTGTATTTAATAACCTTTTGCTTTCCTCATGAATGGTGTCTTTGATGTAAGGCCACAACTTGTCTGAAAACCCTATGAACTGCAAAGAAACACTGTCAGAGAAACACTTGATCATTAGTGTCTAATGCCTCAAATCTTTTCTTGAGATGGTCTCTGAACTCATGTGGAATATACTCAGAGTCATACCTTGGCTCTCATACACTTGTTCTAATTTTCTTCATTTTCAGTTTAAACCTGCACATGAGCAGTCGATGGTCTGATCCACAATCAGCACCTGGTCTTGTTCTGACTTTTGTTGAAGTTTTCTGTGGTCTCTTTCTGAAGTATAGTCATTTTGCTTCCTATATGTTCCATCTGGTGAATTCCATGTGTGTGGTCACTGTTTATGTGGGTGAAAAAATGAATTTGTAGTGAAAATGTCCGTGGTCTGAAAAAATTCTATCCTGATCTCCAGCATTGTTTCTGTCACTGAAGCTATATTTTCCAACTACTGAATTTTCTTGTTTCCAACTTTGCAGTCCAGTCTCCAGTAATTACGAGTGCATTCTGATTGCATGCTCCATCAATTTCAGACTGCAGAAGCTGGTAAAAATTTTCCATTTCTTCATTTGTGGACTTAGTGGTAGGTGCATAAATTTAAATAATAGTCATATTAAATGGCCTTCTTGTAGGCATATGGATATTCAATCACTGAGAGCATTGTACATCAGGACAGATCTTGAGATGTCTTTTTTGATGAATGAAACCCCATTTCTCTTTTAGTTGTCATTCCTGACATAGTAGACCACATGATTATCTGATTGCAAATGGCCAATCCAAGTCCATTTTGGCTCACTGATGCCAAGAATGTCAATGTTTACATGCTCCCTTTCACTTTTGATAATTTCTAATTTTAGTAGATTCATACTATGTACATTCCACATTCCAATTATTAATGGATATTTATAGTTATTCCTCCTCATTTTAAGTCATGCCACATCAGCAAATGGAAGTCCCTGGGGCTTTATTCCATTCCTGTCATAAAGGTTGACTCTACTTTGAGGAGGCAACTCTTCCCCCATTGTTTCTTGAATGCTTTCCAGGCAGGTATGGTTGGGGTTCACTTCCCAGCACTATATCTGACAGTGTTTCTCTGTAGTTCATAGGGTTTTCAGTGGCTAATTGTTTTGGAAGTGGGCTGTTGGGTCCTTCTCCTAGTCTATCTTAGTCTGGAAGCTCAACTGAAACCTGTCCACTATGGGTGACCCTGCTGGTATCTGAGATACTTAGTGGTGTGGCTTTCAGCATCACAGCAGCATGTAAGCCCCCACAGTACAGCAAACTGACAGACAAGTGAGGGTTAACTTTGTTAGACAGTGACCATTTGCTTTTTTAAGTGGCTCTAACTATCAGCAGTATATGAGAATTGCAGTTACTTCATTCTTGCCAACACATTGTATTGTCAGTCTTTTTAACTTAAGCCATGCTAGTAAGTATATGGTGGTATCTCATTTTGACTTTAATTTGCATTTTCCCAGCTAGTGATGTTGAGCATCTTTGATGTACTTATTTGCCACCTGTATATGGATAAAGTGTGTGTTAAAACTTTTTGCCTTTTTTTTTTTTTTTTTGGCGGTGCTGGGATTGAACCCAGGGCCTCGCGCCTGCATGCTCTGCAAGTGCTGGACCACTGAGCTGCGCCCCCAGCCCATTTTTTTACTTTTTGAGACAGGGTCTCGCTAAGTTACTCAGACTGCCTCTGGTCTCAAACTTGCGATCCTCCCGCCTCTGCCTCCCGAGCCACTGGGATTACAGGCGTGTGCCACCACGCCCGACTTTTTTTTTTTTTTTTTTTTTGTGGTACTGGGAATTGAACCCAGGACCTTTTGCATACTTTACAAGTGCTCTACCACTGAACTACATCCCTCTCTCTTTCTCTTTCCCTCCTCTCTCCCTTCTCCCTCCCTCTCTTTCTTTCTTTCTCTCTCTCTCTTTCTTTTTTTTCTCCTTGCTTCCCATTTCATTGACTTCTCTTTCCTTCCTTTTGCTTACTTTAGGTTTAATATGTCAATATTTTTCACTTTCTCAAGGTGGAAGTTTATAACAAAGGTTTTTCTTTTTTTTTTTCCTAACCATTGTTTCATTAGCAATCTATTTTTCTTTCATCACCTTCTGGCTGTCCAGTTGCACATATGTTTGCCCCAGAGGTTACATGTGATCTCTTCATTTTTTTATTCTTTTTTTTCATCATGCTTAATTAATTATGAATAATTTTTCTTGCCATTTTTTAGTTTATTAATCTACAATATCTAATCTCCTATTAATGATATTCAATGTACTTTTAATTTCACATACTGTATTGTCATCTCTAGAAGTTCCATTTGGATCTTTTTCATTTCTCTTCTCATCTATTCTTAGTTTTCTTCTTTCTTAAATTTATGAGGCATATTTAAAAACTTTCTTAATATTCTTGGCTGCTAATCTTATCATGTATGTCATTTGGGGGTCTGATTGTGGTGATTGGTTTTTCTCCTTGTTATTAGTCCTAATTTCCTTCCTGTTGTGCATGCCTGGAAAGTGCCTATTAGATGATGGATATTCCAAATTTTACGTTGCTGGGTGCACTTGAAATAGTGTTGTACTTCAGTCTGGTACAAACTAAGTTATAAGAATTAAATTGAATCCCTTTAAGTCTTATTTTTAAGATTTATTAGGTAGAATCTGGAGCAATCTATATTCTAGGGCTAATTTAGCCCCCCAGGGCTGCATCCTTTCACCATACCTGTTCATTCCCTATGCTGAGCAAATAATCTGAGAAGCTGGACTTTATGAAGAAGAATGTGGCATCCAGATTGGAGGAAGACTGATTAACAACCTGCATTATGCAGATGACACTACTGTACTTGCTGAAAGTGAAGAAGATTTGAAACATTTACTAATAAAGATAAAAAAACAAAGCCTTCAGTGTGGATTGTACCTCAACATCAAGAAAACAAAAATCCTTGCAACTGGGTCAGTAAGCAACATCATGACAAATGGGGAAAATGTTAAGATTTTGCTTTATTTTGTTCTATAATCAGCACCAATGGAAGCAGCTGTCAAGAAATCAGAAGACGCATTGCATTGGGAAAGGCTGTTGCAAAAGAACTTTGCGAAGTGTTGAAAAATAAAGATGTCATATTGAAGACGAATATGCACCTGACTCATACCATGGTATTTTCAGTTGCATCATATGCTTGTGAAAGCTGGATGTTGAGTAAGGGAGACAGGAGAAGAATTTATGCTTTTGAATTATGGTGCTGGAGATGAATATTGAATATAGCATGGACTGACAGGAAACCAACAGATCTGTTTGAGAAGAAATACAGCCAGAGTGCTCCTAAGAAGCAAGAATGGCTAGACTGTGTGTTATGTATTTTGGACATGTTTGGAGGGACCAGTCCCTGGAGAAGGACATCATGTTTGGAAGAGTAGCAGGTCAGTGAAAAAATGGAAGCCCCACAACTAGATGGACAGTGACTACAACAATGGGCTTAAACATAAAAAAGATTGTGTGTATGGCACAGTGTCAAGGAGTGTTTCATTCTTTTGTACATAGGGTTGCTATGAGATGGATGTGACTCGATGGCACCTAACAACATCAGCAACAAGTAAGGCAGTAGCCTTCTTCATACTTTGTATCTCATAGGTCTTCCAAGTCTGACGAGTAGTAACACAAACTATTCCTGCCTACATGTCAGCTCCAGGAATTCTTAAGCCTAATGCTTCTAGTAGTTACTTTCTAATCTTAGGTAGTTTCTTCTCATGTATGCACACATCAGTACTCAGCTAAAAACATGAAGACATCCCTCTTCAAGTCTCCAGAGCTGGTTTTTCTATGAAGCTTTGTATTTTCCATTTTTCTTCCCTATAAACTGTTGCTGCCTTTGCCTACCTGAACTCTATGTTTTCCTAACTCAGGGAGACCACTAGGCTCTCCTTACCTTCTCTCAGGGATTACTGTGCTCTGCCTATTATGTATGTTTAAAAATTGGTGCTTCATGTATTTTATTTGATGCTTTAGTTGGTTAATATGAGGAGTCCCCATGTCTCTGTAATTGCCAGAAGCAGACATGAGATCCTATTCATTTCATAAATCTGGCATCAATGTAATATAATATTCATTTGTAATAAAAGCACTCAGAGAAACTGGAATACAGAAGAATATTCTCAACTTTATAACCTACAAAAACCTACAACTAACATTCCGTCTAATGGTGAAAGATGAGTGTGTTCCCCTCTAAGATTGGGAATGGATAAGGATAACCACTCTTACTAGCATAATGGTGCAGATGCCAGGTGGTATAGTAAAACAAGTAAAGGAAATAAAAGGCATACAGATCAAAAAAGAACAAATAAAACTCTCCCAATTTGCTGATGATGTGATTATAGAAAGCTCTGAAGAGTCTATTTTTTAAAAAACCATATAGCTGGACACTGTGGCATACTCCTGTAATCCCTCTTACTTAGGAAGCTGAGGCAAGAGGATTGCCAGTTTGAGGCCAGAGGCAGCCTCTACAATTTAGTGAGACCCTGTCACAAAATTTAAAAATAAAAATATAAAAAGGGCTAGAGGGTGCAACTAAGTGGTAGAACACTTGCTTAACATGTGCAAGGCCCTGGGTTCAATCCCCAGTACTATTTTAAAAAATAAAGAGCCAGGTGTGGTGGTTCATGCCTGTAATTCCAGTGACTTGGGAGGTGGAGGCAGGAGGATCACAGATTTGAGGCCAGAGGTAGACTGCATAATTTAGTGAGATCTTGTCTCAAAATAAAAAATAAAAAATGAGCTGGGGTTGTAGCCAAGTGGTAGAGCACTTGCAAAGTATGTGCAAGGCCCTGGGTTCAACCACCCAGGACTGGAAGGAGGGAAGGAAGGGAGGGAGGGAAAGAAAGAAGAGAAGAGAAGAGAAGAGAAGGAAGAAGAAGAAAGGAAGGTAGGAAGGAAGGAAGGAAGGATTAATAAGTGAGTTCAGCAAGGTTGTAGGAGACAAGATAAACATTAAAAAATCAAGGATATTTCCAGTAATACATTGACACCAAAATTAAAATTTTAGTAGCATTATAATTAAAAAATTGTTCTGTGTAAATATAACAGCACATATATAGGACTTGGCTGAAAACTTAAACACTAATATAAAATTAAAGATCTAAATGAATGTTGTGTTCACAAATTGGCAAACTCAGCATAATACAAATGTTAGTTCCTCCCAAATTGGCATACAGATTTAACACAATTTCTATCAAAATCCCAAGATTTAATGTGGATACAGACCAGAGTATTCTGAAATGTATATGTAAAACAGAGGAAAGAGAAAAAATTTGAAAAAGAAAAATGGGAGGTATCAAGTTTACCTGATTTCAAGACATAGTATATAGCTATAGAAATGAAGACCTTGTGGGGCTGAGGGTGTGGCTTTGTGGTACAGTGCTCACTTGTCATGCAAGGAGGCCCTAGGTTCAATCTCCAGCACTGCCAAAAACAAACAAAACAAAAAACAGCAACCAAAAACCTCTAAAAATTAAAGAGAGACTATATGGTCCATCATTATTTTTGCTTATTATTCAAAAAAAAAAAAAAAAAGGCTCCTGGACTGGGGATGTAGCTCAATGTTAGATTGTTTGCCTAACATGCACAAAGCCCTGGGTTCAATTCCCTAGCAGTGAAGAAAAAAAATGGGCTGTGGTATTGATACATAAATAGAGATCAGTGCAACAGAACAGATAGCATAGAAATAAACCCACACAAATATGTACAAGTGATTTTTGACAATGGAAGAAAGATAGCCTTTTTAGTGGTGCTGTAGTAATTCACAGGGAAAAAACAAACCTCAACTTATATCTTAACCCATATATAAAAATTAAGTCAAAATAAGTCAAGGACTTAAATATAAAAAGTAAAACTACAAACCTTTTAGCAAAACAAGGGAAAATCTTTAGTGTCTAGGCTAGGTAAAGAGTTCATAGACTTGATATCAAAAGTACAACTCAAAAGGGTAAATTGGATTTAATCAAAATTTAAAACTATTGCTATGCAAAAGACACTGTTAAGATGATGAAAAGACATGGTAGAAGAACTTATTTGCAAGCCTCATCCAATAAAAGACTACAATCTAGAATGTATAAAGGACTCTTAAAACTCCACAGTAGGAAATTCAATTAGAAAATTGGCAAAAGTTATAAACATTTCACCAAAGAGGATGTACAGATTGCAAATGAACACATCAAAAGATGTTCAATAGTATTTGCCACGAAGGAAATGCAAATTAAAACTACAGTGAGCTTCTTATCAGAATGGCTAAAATAAAAAAATAATAGCACCAGATTCTGGGGAGGATGCAAAGAAACTCTGTCATTTCTACATTGTTGGTGGGAATGTAAGTAAATGATATATCTGGCCTAGAAAACAACTTAATAGTTTGTCTGTCTGTCTGTCCGTCTGCTTGTGTGCTTGCTTTTCTTTTTCTTTCTTCCTTTCTCTTCCTTTCTTCCTCTCTCCCTCCCCCCCACCTCTCTCTTTCTTTCTTTCTTCTTGAAAACCTAAACATGCAACTCCCATGCACTCAACAGTTGCATTCCTGGTATCCCAGAGAGATGAAGACATAGGTTCGCATAGAACTTGTACATGAATATTTGTAACAGCTTTACATGTGATAACTAAAAACTAGAAACAACTCATGTCCTTCAGAGAGTGAATGGTTAAACAGATGGGTACATCTGTCTTGCAGCCATGAAGAGGAATGAACTGTTGATACATGCAGAGAATTATGCTAAGTGGAGGAAAAAAGATTATTCCAAAAGGTGTGAGTCCATGTATATAACATTCTTAAAATGGCAGTATTACAGAAAAAGAAAACAAATTAGTAGTTGCTAGAAATTTAGGAGGAATGGGAATAGGAGGGAGTAGATGTGGCCATAAAGGGGTAGCATAAGGAGTCTTGGGGTGATGGCAGTGTTCTTTGTACTGACTACATTTATGTTAATATCCGGGTTGTGGTATTATAATATAGTTTTACTAGATTCTGTCATTGGGAGAAACTGGATAAAGGGTACCTTGGGATTTTTGTATTTCCTGTAATTGCATGCAAATCTATATCTCAAAAAGGTTAATTTTTAAAAAGCAATGTGAGAAATTGTTGGAATTTTTTTTTTGTGGTACTTGGGGATGAACCCAGAGCCTATGCTTACTTTGGAAGCACTCTACCACTGAGCTGCACTCCCCAGCGCCTTTTCTTTTATTTTTTTATCTTGAGACGGGGTCTTGCCTGCCTCTGGCCTCAAACTTGCAATCCTCCTGCCTCTGCCTCTGGAGTCACGAAGATTGTAGGGGTACACCCCCTCACTTAGCTCACAATGCAAGAAATTGCAACAGACATGGTAATGTAACTTCAGTACATGAAACTTTTACCTTCTGTAGGTAAGAGAATACCACAGAGTTTAAAAGCTAATACTGAACTAGAAAAACATTTATAACAAGTATGGCTGAAAAAAAGTTGGTATTGTTAATATATAAAAGTTCTATAAATTATTTAGAAATCATTGAAATCCTCGCAGATAAGCAGTTTGCAAAAGAAAAAGTAATGCAACTGGCTATAAAAGATAGGGAAAAACTATTCAGTTTCATAAGTTAGCTGTAGGTCTACAGCCATACCACTCCGGCATCCCATCCCATTTGATCTCGGAAGCTAAGCAGTGTGACACTTGGCCTGGTTGTTCCTTGGATTGGAGACTGCCTGGGAATACTGGGTGCTATAGGCTTAGGAGGACCTGGTAGCCCACTCCCAAACAATCAGCCATCGAAAGCCCTATGAATAGCAGAGAAGCACTGACAATAGTACTGGGTGTGGCACAGTGTGAAGGGTTTCATCTGTTGTACATAGGGTTGCCATGAGTTGGATAGGACTCGAGGGCACCTAACAACAAGTTAATAATGAAAGAAAATTTCTTCTTCCAACTTGGAAATCTTACTTATATAAACCTGTTCCTAAATAAGGCACAATCTTTATCACATTTATTTTTCTAATCTTTTAGATTATATTGAAATTATTTAGATTTTTAGCTACAGGTGATATTAATTTTTAATGACACTAGCTTTTTCTATGCTAAGTATCATCTCTTAACAATGGTGTTAAATTTCTAGACACATTATCAGTAACTATTTTACATGGATAATTGTCACCACTTTCTTGTATAAAGCTTCAACTTTATTGAATTTAAATTTTTGGTTTATTTTTCATATTTATTAAAAGGAGTTCCTGCTATAGCTTAATACTGAGCATTCCCCAAGGATCTTGTGTTAATGGATTGGTCCCTGGAATGGTATTGTTGGGATGGGGAACTTTATGAGATGGGGTCTTGGAGAAAGTCCATATAGGTCATTGGGGGTGGGCCCTTAAAGGGGATTCTAGGATCCTGGTCTCTTGCTCTTCACTTCACTTTATGATGTAAGCAGTTTTGCTCTGCCACATGGTCCTGTCATAATGTACTATCCTTGCTAGAGGCCCAGAGCAGTCTTAGACTTGGAGCCTCCAGGACCTTGAACCAAAATAAACCTTTTCTCTTTATACGTTATCTCAGATATTTCATTATAATGATGGAAAGCTGATGGATACACTGAGTACTTTTTTCCTCATATAGAGGAATACTTGGATAACTACATAATTTGTTTTTGTCTTTTGTTGTGTTTTTTGGTGGGGAGGTTCTTGGGGATTGAATCCAGGACCTTGCACATACTTTGTAATTGTTCTACCACCAGGTTGCACCCACAGCCCATTTTTTATTTTTTATTTTGAGTCATGGTCTCCCTAAGTTTCTCAGGCTGCCTCTGGTCTCAAATTTGTGATCCTCCTGCCTCCACCTCTCTAGCTGCTGAGAGTACAGGCATGTGCCACTGTGCCCTGCAGCTGTACATGTTTTTTAATTTGCTGCATATAAAATTTATGGTTGTGTCATTTTTCCTTAAAAATCTGGAAAAGTTGCTTCTTTCTCTACTTTGATTTGATATTGAACATGAGGAATATTATCCTAGTCTCTATCTTTTCTCAATAGGTAATTTGCTTCAGTTTGTTTTCTGTCTGGAAATTTGTTTTATTTCTATTTTATACTTAAAAATCTGAATTTGGGTCAGGATCACTGGCATATGTCTTAGCATATATGAATGGGTAGATTTTTCAGAGTATTTTTGCCTGGCAATTAGTGATTCCTTTCCATCTAAAGAGAGTCAAAAACTTTCTTCAGCTAATGGATATTTTCTTTTATAATTTCTGATTATTGCTTCCATTTACTCTACTTTGTTTTCTCATTCTAGGATTCTAGTAATTCTGAGATGAGATATCTTGGATCAGTCTTCCATGCAGCCTTTTTTCCTCATAATTTCTATTTCTTTGTCATTTCTATCTTTGCTTTGAAAGAATTCCTCATCTTGGACCTTCAAATACCAATCTGTTTTTCAGCCATGTCTGCTTCAATCTGCTATCTTCTTCCTCTGTGTAAATTTTTTTGTAATTATTGCTTTTTGTTTCTAATAGTTCTTTCTACTTCCTCTTTATTCCATGCACTCTTGGACATTACTGAGAATATTATAAGTTGATTGATGTAAACTCTTGTTTCCTGCTTTATTTTATTAGGAGCTGTTCCATGATTTTCTTAGTTTGGTTCCCCAGTTTGAACTGTTGGTCTTTTACAGGAACAGTGAATTTTTGTTGCTTGCACATTGATGTGTGTGTGTGTGTGTGTGTGTGTGTGTGTGTGTATCTCTTTTTATGTTTATTTGCATTAGTTGGGGATTGAACCCAGGACCTTGCCTATGTGAGGCAAGTGCTGTACTACTTAACTATACCCACCAAGCCCGGTTATGATTATCGTATTTTGAGACAGAGTCTCACTAAGTTGCACAGGCTGCCTCAGCCCATGAACTTGCAGTCCTCTGCCTTTGCCTCCCAAGTTACTGAGATGACTGGTGTGTGCCATGGTACCTTATCTTGCTTATATTTTTAATGAAGTTCTTGAATATACAGTAATGTAGGCTGACATGAGCTACTTCAGCATTCATGTGGGTCAATTTTTGATTTTTCTCAGCAGGCTGTCTTTGTTAAGAAATTAATTTCTTTCAAACAGGGTATGGTAGTGTCTGATTGTATCCCCAGCACTCAGGAGGTGGGGGATCACCTGTTCAAGGTTAGCATAGGCTACATGGCAAGACTTTCTCAAAAAAAGAAAGGCTGGAGATGTAGTTCAGTGATAGAATGCTTCCCTAGCACGTATAAGACCCTGGGTTTGATCCCCACCGCTGCAAAAGAACAAAAAAATTCTTTCAACTGACCTTCAAAATTTGTACGAATTTATAATGTGCAACATATTTTGATGCATGTGTACATTGTAGACTGACTAAATCAAGGTCTTTAGCATATGTATTACCTCTAATACTTTACAGTGTTTTTGTGGTAGAAACAAAATATAATCTTAACAATGTCCAGATATACTGGTATATTGTTATTAACTGTTGTCACCTTGATATACAGTAAATCTCTGGAATATATTCTTCCTATCTAACTGAAAATTTGTGTCCATTACCAATATCTCCCCAATTCCTCAAACCTCAGTATCTTGTTACTGTTGTTTTACTCTTGACTTGTATGAATTCAACTTTTTTATACTCAATGTATAAATGAAATCATGCAATGTTTGCCTGTCTGTGCCTGGCTTCATTTAATATAATATTCATCCATCTTGTCACAAAAGACTCAGGATTCGTTCTTTTCTAAGGCTGAGTAGTATTGTTGTTTATACCTTCATAATAATTTTGTATAACTCCCTAGCATCTTTTTCTTTCAGCTTAAAAAAACACTCATTCCTTATAAGACAGATATTGTAGTGATGAACTCTTTCAGATTTTTATCTGGAAAAACTCTTTATCTTTCCTTCATTTCTAAAGTCCAGCTTTTCAAAATACAGTATTCTTGGTTAGCAATTTTTTTCTTTAATACTTTTGAGTGTATTATATCGTCTTTTCTCCTAGCCTGTAAGATTTCTGCTGATACATCTGCTGCTAACCTAATTGAATCCACACACACACACACACACACACACACACACACACACACACACACACACATATGTTGTTTCTTTTGCTGCTTTCAAGATCCTCTCTGTTCTTTATTTTTGACAGTTTGATTATATGTCTTAGTGTAGTCTTATTTGGATTGAATTTGATGAGAGACTTGACCTATCTGTACCCAAATTTGGGGGTTTAAGTTTTCTATCTCTTTGTCTTTTTCTTCTTTTTTTAACTCCTATAAATCAAATCTGTTTTAGGTGCCATCAGATCGTGTCTGATTCATAGTGACCCTCATAGGGTTTTCAATGGCTGATTGTTTTGGGATTGCCTCAGGAGTGGATTACCACATCCTTCTCCCATTTCTGGGGTGCTGGGAATCGAACCTGGGACCTCAGAGACTGTAGAGCGGCACTGTACCAACTGAGCTAAATCCCAGCCATAGCCCTGTGGAATCCGATCCCGTCAGATCTCAGAAGCTAAGCAGGGTCAGGCCTGGTTAGTACTTGGATGGGAGACCTCCTGGGAACACCTGGTGCTGTAGGCTTGGGAGATGGACCTGGCAACCCATTTCCAAATTATCAATCTGCCATTGAAAACCCTACGAACAGCAGAGAAGCACGGACAATAGAGTTTTGCCTGTTGCATGCAGGGTTGCTATGAGTCAGATACCAACTCCACAGCACCTAACAACAACAACATAAATCAAATATTTGTTCTTTTAATGTTGTCCCGTAAATCCTGTAAGCTTTCTTCATTCCTTTTTTTCTTTTTCTTTCTTTTTTTTTTTTTTTCCTCTCAGTACTAAGGGTTGAACCCAGGGCCTCGCATTTGTATGCTTTACAAGTGCTGGACCACTGAGCTGCACCCTCAGCCCATTTTTTTACTTTTTGGAGGCAAGGTCTCACTAAATGACGCAGACTGCTTCTAGTCTCGAACTCGCGATCTTCTTGCCTCTGCCTCTTTCTTCATTCTTTTTCACTCATTTTTTTTTCCTCTGTTCTCATCTGACTAGAGTTTCAAGTAGTCTGTCTTTAGGGTCACAGTTTCTTTCTTCTGCTTGATCAGTTTTGTTGTTGATGTTGTCTACAGTAGTCCCACCCCCCTTATTTGCAGTTTCACTTTCCATATTTCTGATTACATACAGTCAACTGTAGTCTGAAAATGTTAAATGAAAAACTCCAGAAATAAACAGTTCATAAGTTTTCAGTGCCTGCCTTTCTGAGTGGCATGATGAAATGGAGTGCTGTCCTGTTCCTTCCCACCCATGCAGGATGTGAATCTTCACTTTGTCCACTCATGCTGTGAGTCTATCCATGCTGTGTATGTTTTCACCCATTAGTCACTTAAGAACCATCTCAGGTATTGGATTGAGTGGTGTTATTGAAATTGCATGTGATCAAGGAATCTTTACATAGTAGTCTATTGCTTTGTCACAATGCTTGTGTTATTCATTGCTCTTCATCTTACCACACTAGCACTGTATTATGTCATGTCATCATCTTCATAAGAAGGGTGAGTACAGTGTAATAAGACATTTTGAGAGAGAGGCAGAGAACACATTTATAAAAGTTTTATGCCAGTATATTATAATTGTTCTATTTTATTATTAATCTTTTACTGTGCCTAATAATATGTTAAACTTTATCATAAATATGTATGTATAGGGAACAAAGCAATATATGTAGGGTTCAGTACTATCTGCAGTTTCAGGCATCCACGGGGTTTTTTTTTGACACCTATCCCTCACCAGTAAGGAGAAGACTATTTATTGTATTGCATTTTTCATTTCATTTATCATTATTTTTCATCTCCCCATTTTCTGTTTGATTTTTTTACGTAATTTCAGTCTTTTTAAATTACTTCCTTTGATTTATTGTTTTTCTGGATTTATTCAATTGTTTCTCTGTATTTTCTTTATATTTGCTAACCTTCATTAGCAATGAGTATTGTTGGTCAGGCGTGGTTGCTCACATCTGTAATCCCAACAACTCAGGAGGAGGAGGTAAGAGGTTCACAAGTTTGAGCCCAGAGTCAGCCTACATGATTTAGTGAGACTCTGTCTCAAAAAGTAAAAAGTGGGCTGGAGGTGCAACCCAGTCATAGAGCACTTGAAAAAATCATATGCGAGACCCTGGGTTCAACCCCCAGTACCACGAAAAAGCAAAAAGGGATATTGTCACATATTACAGAACAATATTTCAATCAATGACAGACCAAGTGTATGACAGTGGTCCCAAGATTATAATGGAGCTAAAAAAAAAAAGTTTCTTTTTCCTAGTGACATCATAGTTGGGATAATGTTATTGCACAGTGCATTACCCACTTGTTCATAGTGATGCTGGTATAAACAAACCTAGTGTACTGCTACTCATATAAAAGTATAGCGCAGATAATTATGGGCAGTATGTTAACAACCACTTTACTATTTTAATTGGGCTATGGACTGTATAATACTTTTTTTTTTTTTTTTTTTTTGCTGTGCTGGGGGTTGAACCCAGGGCTTCGCACTTGCATGCTGTGCAAGTGCTGGACCACTGAGCTGCACCCCCAGCCCAGTTTTTACTTTTTGAAACAGGGTCTCGCTAAGTTACGCAGACTGCCTCTGGTCTCGAACTTACAATCATCCTGCCTCCGCCTCCCAAGCCACTGGAATAATAGGCCTGTGCCACTGTGCCCGGCTCTGTATTATACTTTTTAATGTGTACTTCTACATATAAAAAATTTAATGTAAAACAATATGCCTTATTAGGCTGGCAGTAGCCTCATGTGTGTTATGTTTACCACATCTCTTGATTGTATCAAGAGACCACAGGAGGCTGAGGCAGGAGGATCACAAATTCAAGGCCAGCCTGTGTTACATATTGAGACTCTGTCAAAAACAAAACGTAAAAGATGAGAAGGGAGGGAGGGGGGGAAACATAGGGGAGGATAAGGGGTAATCTATATGAATAATGTTTATCAAATTGCATATATGAAAATTGTCACAATGAAAGCATGTCAAAATGAGTCACATTGTGATGTACATTAAAAATTTCTAATAAAAACAAAACAAAACAAAAACAAAAACGTAAAAGTAAACACCACAATGAGAGATTGGCCTATACCACCAAAGTTTGTGTGGATACACTCTGTGATGCTTATACAATGATGCTATCTCTAAATGATACATTTTTCAGACTGTATTAAGTGACACATAACGATTTTAAATTCTTTGTCAGGTAGTTTGTGTATCTCCATTTCTTTAGGGTTTGACACTGGTGCTTTATTTTGTTCATTTGATAGTGACATGTTTCCCTGATTGTCCTTTATCCTTGTGGTTGTGTGTTGGTGTCTATATATTTTCGTAGCAGGGACTTATTCCAGTCTTTGCATACTGACTTTGTCTGTGGAAGCCTTTATCAGCCAGCCCATCTAGGGTTCCTGGGCAGGCCATTTGGCATGGTCCACAGGTAGGCTTGCTGCTGGAGTCATCCAGTGTGTTGGCCTGGTATGCTGAGTCTGTGGGATTGGGCCTGAAGTCTGGATCCACCGGGTTGGAGCTGTTGATTGACTCCTTGTGAGTAGGCCTGGAACCTTTATCTCTTGGGGGCAGGTGGTCTGGCCTGAAGTCTAGATCCACAAAAGCTGAAGTGGGACTGGAATGGGCCTTGTGACTGAGTCTGCAGAGGCTGTTGTTGTTAGGTGCTGTTGAGTTGGGTCTGACTTGTGACCCTCTGTACCAAAGAAAGAAAACACTACCTGACACTGTGCTGTGCACATGATCTTTTATATGTTTAAGCCCTTTGTTGCAGTCATTGTATCAGTCCATCTAGTTGAGGGTCTTCCTCTTTTTGTTGTTGACCGGCTACTCTCCTAAACATGATATCCTTCCCCAGGTATTGGTCCCTCCTAACAAGATATTCAAAATGTGTAAGATGCAGTCTAGCCAACCTTGCTTCCAAGGAACACTGGTTGTATTTCTTCTAGGAGGGATCTGTTGGTTTTTGTGGCAATTCATGGTATATTCAGTATTTGTCTCCAGCACCAGAGTTTAAAAGCATCAGTTCTTCTCCTGTCTCCCTTGTTTGCTGTCCAGCTTTCACAAGTAACTGAAAATAGCATGGCAGGAGTCAGGTGCACCTTCGTCTTTAATATGACAGCATTACATTTCAACACTTTGCAAAGGTCTTTTGCTACAGCTTTTCCCAGTGCAATGTGTCTTTTGATTTCTTGACTGCTGCTTCTGTGGGTATTCATTACAGAACTAAGTAAAGCAAAATCTTGGACAACCTCAATCTTTTCTCCATTTATTGTGAAGTTGCTTACTGGCCCAGTTGTAAGGATTTTTATTTTCTTAATATTGAGGCACAATCCATACTGAAGGCTGTATTCTTTGATCTACATCAATAAATGTTTGAAATCCTCTTCACTTTAAGCAAGCAAAGTTGTGTCATCTGCATAATGCAGCTTGTTAATGAATCTTCCTCTCTAGCCATGTAGTAAAATGGGCCTGGTGCCTGGTACCACTGTAATAGTCCTGGAGCCTGAGTCTCAGGGTCTGGCTTGGTGCTAGGGTAATCTTGGAGCCTCAGTCTTCAGGGGTAGGCCTGGAAGCTAGGTATGTGAGGACTGACCTGAACTCTGGGGCTGTGGAAGCTGACCAAGAACCTGGGTCCATAGAGGCAATCCTGGAGTTTGGTGCTATGAGGGCTGGCCTAGCACCAGGGTCTACTGAGATAGGCCTAGACCCTGGCTAAGTTTGCTGGACTGTGGAGATTCATGGGTCAGCCTGGAGGGTGGGGCTACAGGGACTATCCTGGCACTGGGTAGGCCTGGAGCCTGTGTCTGCAGGTGCCTGATTGCAGGGGTGCCATCCTGTTTCTGGGGAAGACCTGAAGATTGTAGCTGTGTTTTCCAGATTATTTCTGGACTAGTCTTGAACCTGGGGCTGCAGGGGCTGGCCTGGTGCAGGGCAGGCCTGGAGCCTTCAGTTCTGGAGTTTGGATGTGCCAGGTCTATGTAGGCATGATAACTAAGGCCATGGGGTTAGGTTGCCGTAGGGCCTGGTCCTGGAATGGGCTTGAAGCATAGGGCATGGGGGCCAACCTGATGATCAGGATGGGCTGAATTAGGAGCTACTAGATTGGCCTAATGTGCCATTGAAAACCCTATGAATAACAGAGAAGCACTGACAATAGTGCCAGGCATGGCACAGTTTCAGAATGTTTCATTCTGTTGTATATAGGGTTGTTATGAGTTAGACCTGACTCAAAGGCACCTAACAACAAAACAACAGACTGGGCCTGGAGTCTCTTTGCCTTCCCTAGTCAATCAGAGCAGATACTCATGGAAATCCAAAGGTAAGCTTTGTTTTTAGTGTACAGTGAAGGAAAGGTCATGCCAGCAAATAGACTTCTCTTCAGCATTCAGTGACTGAATCCTAACTAGCACATGACTTCCCCACACCCCTCCATTGACCAAGGAGGTTGTGAAGGCCTTGGGTAGCTGTCTGTGTCCATTTTCCCTTGATGTAGCTGAATACCAAAGATTGGGTAATTTATAAGGAAAAGAGATTTATTTAGCTCACAGTTCATAAAGTGTAAGACCATGGTGTCAACATCTTTTTGCCATGTGGTCAGGTCTTTCATGCCAGGTCTCTTCCTCTTCTTATAAAGCCACTAATGTCATCATAGGAGCCCCACCCTCATGACCTCATTCTATCCTACTTACTGTTCGAAGACCTCACCTTTAAATACTGTCAATGTATGATTTTGGGGAGAATGAGTTTCAACAGGGGTTTTGGAGAGGACAAATACCTAGACCATAGCAGTGGTTATGTTACATTTTATGTAGGATTCTGTCCACAGTAAAAGTAATCCTGGGAATAAAGGCTACATAAGCAGGCCAGGTGCAGTGGTGCACACCTGTAGTCCCAGCCACTCAGGAGAGGGAGGCAGGAGGATCTTGAGTTTGAGGCCAGAGGCAGCCTATGTAACTTAGTGAGACCCTGTCTCAAAATAAAAAGTAAAAAAGGGACTGAAGATACAGTTCAGTGGTAGAGTGCTTGTAAAGTGTGCATGAGGCCCTGGGTTCAGCCATGCAGTATTGAAACAAAGCAAAACAAAAACCTACATTGGCAAGATTCTTATATTACTGCTAGGGCTGGCAATGGTGTGATAGTTTATATTACTGGTGGGATTGAAATTTTTTACCACTCCTCTGGAAGGTAAATTGGCAGAGTATAAAAAAGGCTTTTGAAATATCCATTCTCTTTGGTTTAGTTTTCATATGTCTACCCTAAATAATTGGCCTGCAGCCATACCACTGTGGCATCTAATCCCCTCAGGTCTCAGAAGTCAAGCAGGGTTGGGTCTGGTTAGTACTTGGTTGGGAAACCGCCTGGGAATACCAGGTGCTGTAGGCTTATAGGAAGGACCCAGCAACCCACTCCCAAAAAACAAATCAGAGCTCTTAAGTGCTGTTAATTACAATAGGGGAAAGTTGGAATGACACTGTCTAAATGTCTTAAATAAGAATGATAAATCATGTTAATTAGATAGCAATATGATGGGATATTTTGCAGCCATCTTTCAAATGCTGATAACATGGAGAAATGCTCATGACATTTCATGTACTATATCCTTTATTAAAAATGGAAGAAAAGAAAAATGTATATTTATATATGATAAAGGACTGGGGTTTAGCTCATTTGGTAGAGTGCTGCTCTGCACTTTCTGAGGACCCGGGTTTGATCCCTAGTACCACAAAAGTGGGAGAAAGACATGGCAGTCCACTCTCCAAGCAATCCTGAAACATTCAGCAATTGAAAACCCTATGAAGGTCGCTATTAGTTGGACCTGACTCAATGGCACCCAAAAACAACAATATATGATAAAAAAGGTTAGGCATAAATACAGCAAATTATTATTATTGGTGGAATTCTGGGTGATTTGTGTTTTCTTTTTTATACTTGTATTTTTTCAAATTTTTTATAATATGACATAATTAGAAAAAAAAAGGTAAATGTAAAAATGGCCATGTATTGCTGGGCACCATGGTACATGCCTTAATCCCTGTGACTTGGGAGGCTGAGGGAGGAGGATTATGACTTTGAGGCCAGAAGCAGTCTGTACAACTTAGCAAGACCCTGTTTCAGAGTAAAAAATAAAAAGGGGGCTGGGAGTATGACTCAGTGGTAGAGCACTTGCCAAGAATGCAAGGCCATGGGTTCAATTCTCTGTATATTCCACATTGAACCAAAAAAGACTGCCATTTTTGAAATTGATCAGTGTAAGTTAGGTTGAATATACCAATTATAATGTGCAAATGGATTTTGAGTTCTCTAGCTCCTCACATTGTGTAGTGAGCATGGCATCCATTGCTAGCACTGGCATATGAGCTCCAGCACAGCCCATCTGCTGCTCAAGCTTGGCTTGTCTGACACAAATTTATTTAATTTCATTCCTTAATTTGGCAACATTTTCTCTTTTCTCATTATCATAGCTAGGATTCAGTACCAGTGTTACTCATTTTGTTTACCAGTTTGTTGTTTTCTTTTCCATTTTTGTGAAGACAAAGAAGCCAACAGTGGGAATTCTGTCTTCTGAAAATGCAGTGTGTCCTTTGGGATCTTTGGCATGTCTTGCTAAAGTGCCCTCTGTTTCTGACATTTGCAGGCTATTTCACCTGTGTTTGATAAGTATACAGCTTTGTGGTGTATTTCTCAAAAGGCTTAGTGTTCCTTTCCTCCAACCTTCCCCACAGAAGATTTGAAATGGTTCCAAATAGAAGTTATAAACATTAGCCTTAAGCTAAGCTCTGTCCATCTGGTGGTAGTTGATGCATTTTTAAAACTGAAAGCTCGTGCTGTTTGTTTAATCTTCATCAGTACTGCAGAAGCACACAGGGTGAGACTTAATTCTGCCCCAAGCACCCTACACTTAAGAAGGGATTTTCCTCTACATTGGTTTGTATTTCAGAAAGCACTGGGATCGTCAGCCAAACTGCTAGGAATTTGTTCAAGTGAAACTTTAGAACTATTAGAATTGTCTTAGAGATATCTTGAATGGATTTGTTAGGATAGGATAGCCGTTGCCAGAGAATCCTCTTTGAGCCTGACACTTTATTATTTTTTTTTTCAGAGACATTCTTTGTAAGACTCTGTGCTGCTTTTCTCTCCAGGTTACCCTGAAGAAACTTACCCAGTTTATGACCTTTCAGACTGTATCAAACGTAGACAAGAAACAATCTTGGTGGATTACCTTGATCCAAAAGAGCCCTCTGCTGAAGAAATAGCTGAAAGAATGGGAGAGATAGGAGAGGAAGAATCAGACCATTTGGGCTGGGAACGTCTGCCCCCTGACCACAGAGCCCAGGAAGATAATTCTGTTGCTCCATGTGACACAAAGCCAGAAATGTGTTCCTGCTGTTTTCATCAAGAAGAGGATCCTGCTGTGATGGCAGAGAATGCTGGATTTGATGCAGATAGCTACAGTGAGCAAGAGGAAACTACCAAAGAAGACTGGCCCCAAGACTTTCGAAATGAAGGGTTGGGCGTCAGCACTGATAAAGCATATACAGGTGGCATGTTGAGGAAGCGTAACCTGCAGGGTTTGGAGTGAAAGCAGCTAGTTTGGTGAAGTATCCATTACTCTAGTCCCCAGGTGACCTTTCTCTCTCATTTCATCTTTGGCTTTGTGCCCTGTACTTCCTTCTCTGTGTTCACATCATACCTATTAGGCCACTACCATGGATATCATGTATCCTGCCTGGTGCTCACATACCTGTCACCTTGTAAAACACAGACATTAGTGTGAACACTAGGCAGCTTTACTGTATCTCTTCCTGCCTTTCCCTATCAGAGAAGTTGATCCACCAAGTAATTATATTTGGTCTATCATATTTACAGATGGCACCACTTGGGCAAAGGCCTGACTCTTCCTGCTAGGAGTAACAAAGGGTTTACATGCAAATGAACATCAGCCTACAGATAATAAGGACTTAAGGTTGCAAGAGTGAAAATTTCAGACTCCACGATGCCTTTTTTGGGACTTGAGCAGATTAGTGGTCACCTGATGAGAAGACAGTGTTTTATTTGTAGGGTTGATGGGCATGGAGCAGTGTGAGACTGCTGACTAAGCTGAAGCCTCTTCCTCGTACAGATGGTCTTTCTAGGAGCACCGGTGCTGGCTCACACACCCTCTTTTCTCCATTATGGCAGAACACTTCTTATAGACCTGAGAATGAGCCCATAGGTCTATTTTTGGATAGTTTTGCTTTCAATACTGCCTGGATCTCTAGCTTCCTTTATCTCTCCTGTTTAACAGAACTGTCAACCCCAGAAGCACCTTTAGACCTGTGGTCTTCAGTGGCCTGAGGAAGCTTAGATAGAGACTTTATTCCCTGCCCTACAGAGCCAAAGTTTGAGGCTATTAGCACTGTAGGAAGGCTTGCCAAAATGTTCCTGCCATGAGTAGCTCAGAAGGCCAGGGAGTCAGCAGCAGGGGAGAGAGGACCTGTGCACTTATTGATAGTGCTTGCCTAGAGGTTGTTTCTGAATGTTGTACTTTTTGGAAAATTTGTGCTCTCAAGCACATGAATTGAAACAAACGAGGACTGTGGCTTATGTACCAAGTAACAGCACAATAAGGAAGCTGTAGAGTGTGTCTGTTGTAGAGGACCAATATAGCAATACCTAAAGGAAGAGACTATGTGTTCTATATTTGAATATTAGGGTTTTTTGAGATAGTTGGGGAAAATAGGAAATAAACTAGGAAGATTCTGACCAAGCTAAAGGTCTAAGCTTCCATCTGTCATGTATCTTCATGGGGCAAGACAGCACCTGTGAATTCCGTCTGAATGAAGTGTGGATTCAGTTACCTGAAAGACTTGAGAGTTTAAAGAGGGCATTTCCCCAAGAACATTCTTAGTCACAAAATGGGGAAGAATCAAAAATTAAGAAATTATGTGAAGGCTGCCAGGCGCGGTGGTGCACGCCTGTAATCCCAGCGACTCAGGAGGCAGACGCAGGAGGATCACAAGTTCGAGACCAGAGGCAGTCTGCATAGTTTAGCGAGACCCTGTCTCAGAAAATTTAAAAAGTGTGTTGAGGGTGCAGCTCAGTGGTACAGCACCTGCAAAGCATGCAAGCGCGAGGCCCTGGGTTCAACCCCCAGTACTGAAAAAAAAATTATGTAAAGGTAGATACAACTTTTACAGTTCCATTGTACCCAGCATGAATATGATGATATGAAGAGAGCTTAAACCACTCATATAAGCATTTAAGCTGCTATCAGGAGGTGTAGGATCATATTAAAATAAACTGTCAGCTAATACAAGGCATTGCTTCTTGGTTAATTGAACTATAAAGTCATTGAAGATTGAGTCTATAGAAAGTATACTGCATTAAGCTGGGCACCGTGGCGCACACTTGTAATCCCAGTGGCTCGGGGGGTGGGGGCAGGTGGAGGCAAGAGGATCACAAGTTTGAGACCAGAGGCAGTCTGCATAATTTAGTGAGACCCTGTCTCAAAAAGTAAAAAAGTGGGCTAGGGGTGCAGCTCAGTGGTCCAGCATTTGCAAAGCATGCAAGCGCAAGACCCTATATTCAACACCCAGTACTGGAAAACACACACACACACACACACACACACACACTGCATTAAATCTGTGTAGAATACTTCATTTCACATTGTAAAGAATGCAGTTTAAAATGTGCTGAAGACAGTCTAGATGTCGTAAAACATTGAAGGTAAAAAAAGAAAATAGGTACTCTATACTGTTTCCATAAATTGTTTTCTGTGATCTCTCTTCATTTATGACTGTGAGGTGGTGATTTATGAGGAGAATCCTAAGTGAGCTTCAAATTTCTTTTTCGCCTTAGAGTATGATTCCCATATAAGGGATAAGTGCTTGTTTCCTTCTCACTTATTCATTTGGCAGACAGCTGCTCAGTGGTAGGTACTGGGAACAGAAGGCTTAATTCCTCCCTTCAAAAAATTCAATTTTATGTGCAAGCACGACAGATAAAATGTTTGGACTGTGAGCTATAAGAAGTCATAAGATTGTGAATTCTGCAGGCAGAGAAAACTGGGTCATGATCTTTTCCTGCATACTCTAGCTGTAGAATCTTGGGTTGGCTCCTTAGGTGGTCTGAGCCCTGGCTCTTTATCTATAAATAAAGGTAGTAAAAGTCTAGGTCTCATAGGGTTGTAAGCTTTAAATGAGGTTATCAGTGCATGTAAAACACCATCACTTTGAGCATGATAACCCTCATTAAATGGCAGCGGTTTCCTAACACAATGGTTTATGCTGTAATTGAGATATGGACCAAAATTACAGGAGCACCAGTGGAGACAGAAATCATTTTTTGCCAAAATAGTCCCAAGAAATTTCACAGAGGAAGTGGACCTTGTGACATCCCAAATTTTCTTCCAAGTGGGCAAAGAAGAGAAAGTATATTTTTTTTGGCAGAAAGAGTAGTATTGGCAAAAGCAGTGGGGTGTGCAAGTGTATGGATGTTCAGGTATGCTGATGAAGCAGGTATGTAAAGTGTTGCACAACCAACTTTTTTGTGAGTGTTAGTGTTTGGGTAAAATTGGCTTATGGTAACAGTTCCTGCCAGAAGTACTAGGCCCTTATGATGGCTCTTGCTGCTCTATATCTTGGTCAGTGTATATATCAGAAATACACTCGTGTTTTTATATATCAGAAATTTTAATGTACCTTTCAGTCATTTAGGATTTAGGCAGTCCTTTTTGATTTTCCAGGATTATTTTATCCTGGGTGTATATGTACAACCCAGGAAAACCAAAATCATGAGACTGGTTTTTGTTGCTGTGGTCTTCATTTCTCAGAACTGCAAACTTGGATTAGTGACCTTTGGGCCCTGGGGCAGAGTACACAGTCATAATTCTGGGGCAGATAGTGGGCCCAAGAAGCAACTGCATCATCTGGGACTGCACTTGGTAAATCAACTGGGTGATCCAGCTAGATCACCTTCCGTGGTTGTAACAGAAAGACAGATCATCTTATTAGATCCAGAAGCTGGGTCCAGGGAGGAACATTGAGAAGTAGAGATATAGTTGGCCTCTAGAAATAATGGCCTATGAGAACCACATTCTTTGTACTTCTATAGGTTGGGTGATAAAATAACATGCCCAAACTGGGATGCTTTAGAAAAAGGAACCTTTAATGATAATTATACCAAGGTAACAGGCATGAACTAGGACTGTCCTACACAGATGGTCTATGGCAATTTAAGAGTTCTTCAACCTTATGACTAAACAAAAACTTCTTTCCTTTTTAGAATGTCCTGCATATGGTCTTTCCCAGAGGCAGAAGCCACAGGAGATAAGCTATAGTTCAGGTAGGACATGCCCTTGAACATTCAATTTGGGGGAATAAACAAATCCCCCTTATTATCACACTCTTAAAGTCCCCTTCTACCAAGACTATTATTTGTATTCCAAAGGAAAATTTAGTACATCAGCTCTTCAGCAATATTGAGAAAAAACGTGGACGACGCATCTGTGACTGCCTTGACTATTAACCTTTCTAAAATGTTACCTTTGCCATTTTCTTATACAAAGAAAATAGGATAAACATCTCCTTTTTAGATCATCCCTTAACTTTTTAGAGCACGTTTCCTTATGTATGAATTGGAAACATTACCCACCATATAGCTGTTGGATTAAAAGGTGGTGATCCTATGAAGTCTGTGGTAGGTGCTCAGCATCAATGGCACTGTCACTGTCTTCTAGCCCTTTGCTGCTGGGTTGTCACACTTGACACCCTGAATGCAAGGAATGGCCAAGAGTCATTCCCTAGTCTCTAGGTGATGTTAGTTGTGACCCCCTCCATCAGGATCAGACCACTAGTTTTCACATCTATTTCTAGCCACTGCTGTAGCTTCTGTCATCTTGACTTCAAATCTGCCACAGGCTGAAAAAGAGATTCCCATGCAAGTGTAAATCCTGTGCACATGGGCTAAGCTCCGAGCAAGAGCAGAGGAGTCAAAGTGGCTGGGTCTTCTTGTCATATCTGCCAGTTGGGCCTTTCCCATCCTTTTCACCCCAGGCGCACAGGGGATACCTAGGAACCACCAGCCAATTCCTTTAGGTGCCACAGATGACTCTGAAGATGACTGCTTTAAGTATCTTCTATCATCACCCTTTTCCCATCCTTCTCAGCTCCTGGGTGTGGCTTTTACAGTCCTTAAACTTGAAAGGGACCGTTAGGGGGAAGACAGTGTTGACCTGCATGTCACTGTTTCTAAATAAGCTATGGTCCCTTTGTTACTACACTCACCTAACTTTGAGGCTTCTCCTAGGAATGAATGGTGTAGAAAAAATTTTTAGGACAGGGACAAGTTTTTCTCCTGTTAAAAAACAGACACAGTAGTGTTGAAACAATTCAAGTTTAATTTGTTGATATATGTCTATACTTAGACAAATACTAAATTCTACAACGCAAATACAATGTCAATGTGGGCAAGTACCAAGTTTGTCATTGCACATACCAATAAATAAATACATTTGCTTCAGAATACCAAAAAGTTTATTCAAAAAGTCACTTAATAAAAGCACAGTTTTGCAAGTTTGTCTAAAACTCCAGATAATTTTGAACAAAAATAAAATGTCTGGCCACTCCAAAATAGGAAAAGACAATCTTGTGCAAATAGACATACACATTCTAGGCATTGTGAAAAGTGGCTAAATATGTGTTCCCAGCAAGAGAAATGTTACCCATCCTGACCAAGTCCCCTCTATCACCAAATACAGGATTGAAGAGGCCAGAGTTGGGCTTCCCCTTCTAAGCCATTCTGGATTGCTTTCTAGAAAACTTTGGGCCTCCACCTCATCTCCAGCTCTCCCTTGACCTTGATAGGGGGAAGGAAGAACAGAGGAGGAGAGAAGTGTGGTGTCTTTCTTGGGAAAGAAAGAAGGCACAGTGATGAAAGGGAGGAACTTTCATTCACCCTGAATCCTACAGCAAGCTTTGACAACCCAGCATCTTCATTTTTCAGTTAAAAAAACAGAGCTAGATAAATTACATCATTTGCTCACAGTCACATAGCTACTAAGTGAAGTAGTATTCTCTGGGAAACCAACCTGCCTTTCCACTTAGAAAATTTAAAAACCAGTATGTTCTAGTACGTCTCTCCTACCCTTCTGCTGCATTACCTTGAGATGATAGAAACTTTCATACTGGAGGTACATGATGACAGCCATAAACTCAAACAAGGGTCCATCCATCCTTTGGCCTGTTCCTAGGGGCTGTAGCAGGTCTACAGGCCAGGTTTCAGCTCAGTGTAAGGGCCCAACTCTGTAGGGCAGTCAAGCCCCAGTCACAGTGCTAGGCACCACAAGAAAGCACACTCATTCAGCTGTCCTGAAAAGTGTGCTCTGATGGCCACCTGGCACCCTGAGATCTCACAGGGATGTTGCAGCTGGGGCAGGGAGTTACAGAGAAGGGAAGGCCAAGGTTACTGCAGTCAGAGAAAACCAGGATGGCCATCTGGAAGATGGAATTTGTGCTTGCATAGCAGAGCCACAGACATGGCTTATTCTGGTGTCTTCCCTCACTGCAGACCCCATCTGAACAAAGCATGGATCTGTTCAAGTCACCCCTACTGCTTGTTAAATTTAGGACTACCTCTAAATAAATAGTAATAAACGAAAGTTCATCTAGAGGTGAACATGCTGCTACTACCAGAATGAAGAAAATCTCTGGTCTTACAATCTTGTTACCCTCTTGTCACTGAAGGAGGTAGGCTCCAAGAGTTCTCCTCTAGCCTGTCGTCATCACACTCCCTCTCTCCCAAAACCTGTCCTTCTCATTGGACCTTACCTCTTACTCTGAACTAGTGTCATGATTTTTAAGGCACCGTCACTAGAATATGTTCAGAATCACCTAAAAGTATGCATGTGACACACCAGTTTCTTCAGGGGATACCAAGTGGGAACTGAAAGACTTAGCAACTTTCTTGGATGTTCTCTTCCTGCTCAGAACCTTGAGAGAAAGAGCTGATAATTTCTCAGGCAGACATACTGTTCAAAGGGCGTGAAATGAAGGGACAGAATACACAGGCGATCGTAAACATCTTATTCCTTTCCTACTAATCCTTGCAAATATGATCAAAAGAAACCTTGTTTGCAGATTGCCCTTTTCCCAAGACACACACAGACACACAGACAGACACAGAGCACCTTGGAGCCAGGAGGAAAGAAAAACTAGACTAAGAAAGGAGTTGGGGAAGTCAACTTCACTGCTCTGCAGAATTGTTTTGGGGTAGAGGGTGTAGACTTAGGGGTATAGAGCCAGGAGAAGTTACAGAATTGCTGCCTACAGTCTCGCTGCTCAACACCCTTAGGGACCGCTCATCCTATCACCTACCCACTGCCCAGTCAGGGACCATCTGGGCAGAGGGTATGGAGGGTAAGAACTCATAACTGGAGGAGAGGCTGAACCCAGGTGGTCTCCAAGGCCCTGCCAGCTTTGAGAGTCCACGGGCCCATGCTGCAGGGAAAGTAGTCAAGGAAAGGCAGCATCACTAGGAGCGGAGTCTTACGAGGTGACCTTGTGAGGCTGGTCTTAAGTAGGTGACCCAACTATTCTTGTTATTCAATGTCCAACAGAACATTTTGTGCTATGGCTGCCTTTCTCCACAGCCAGGCTAGAAAGCTCAGCCCACATTTCCTGCCCTACCAAAACAGCCAACCAACTCCCTCTTCTGTGTGCTAATGCAGAGAACAGAGGCCAGCAGTCTTCCATTGTGCTTCTGATTCCACTCTGCCACCAGGGTTCCCTACTCACTAGAATCCAGAATCATCCTGTTCTCCCTTAAATCTTAGACCCAGAGAAACAGCTTGAGCAGACATCTATCTAGTTTCTATCACCTCTAATGTCATCAGGTCTCTTCTCCTTAAAGTCAGGAGAGGCCAAAAGAGAACTATAGAAAGGAGATGGCACCAGGATCTTTCATCGGGAAACAGGCCAGCCCCAGCACAGAATACTTAAAGCATTGAACACAGGAAAATCTAGATTACAAAGAAATGAGAGCATCCTATTTCCACTAAGTCAACACAACTTCTTCACTGATAGAGCCTCACTAACATGTTCAAAATATGGCTTTATTTTTTAAATTTCGAATTAGCCTTTCCAACCATATCTATTCTACAGCAGGGTCCAACTCCTATTTGCCTACCACTGATTTCTGGTCTCCCTCTAGGCAAGAAGCCTCAGCTAGGGCAAATGTCAAACAGGCAAAAGTTTATAGAGATCCCAAGCCAGCTGGATGAATGGTGTCATCCAAAGAGAAATGGTGGTGGAGGGAGTGATCAGGCCCAGCCCCAGAACACTCAGCTTGCCCGTCACACCTAGACAGAGAAGTGCAATAGCCTTGTGAGGTCTCATAGAAGGGTCAAGCACAGGCCAATCCTGACCAGAGTGACAGGCAAAAAGCCAGACACCTTCCAACAGGCAGCTGCCCTTTCCCTTCTAAAACGGTTTCAGCTGTATGTATCAATTCTGATGTTTCTAAGTTTCTCGCATCAGGGGAAATGGCAAGGGTGTGCAGAATGGTTCCCAGAAGGCCAGAAAACTAAGATAAATAGTTTCTTGAGGAACAGTGGGAACAAAGAAATAAAGGAAGCTTGAGGTTCTGAACTCTGCTGTTAATCAGCTAGGTAACCAGGGCAAGTCCCATTTTCTCAGTGTGATTCACTGAAATACCCCTACGTGTATTGCCACCTCTGATCTCTTGGGGTCCTAAAATATCCTCTGCGGTCCTCACTGTGCTTCATTCCCTCCCAAGAACCACCACACATAGTATCCTCCTCTCCCCATGACTTGGCTGACAGCAGCAGGAACTGGGTTTCTCCGGACAGAGGAGGTTCTTCCTGGAGCGTGCCATGGCTTGGGAATGGTTCTTTGCCAGCAGGGGCTGTGACCTGAACCCCATCTATGTTTCTCAGAGGTTGTGCTGGGGCTGCTCTGCTGAGAGCTCCTGGGCCAACTGGTAGGTCCCCAGAACAGCCCTCCTCCAGGGAGCCTATTGGTGCACCTCCTGAAGGCCCCATCCACAAAGACATTTGGCCTTGGGAGCTGGATTCTCATTGCCTCTGCAAACACAGAGCAAACCTGGAGAAACAAGTGAGCTAGAACTCGAATCCACCAGCTGATCCACACAGCCACAGACAGGTGCCTGCAGTCACAGGAGGGTCCTGCCACCTACCTTTCCCCAAGCCCTGAACTTGCCTCAGGCCTAAGCTAGGACCCTCTGAGGTTGGAGGGGCCAGGCTTGGCCACCAAGCCCCTTGCTACATAAAGTCAGTGTGCCCTATACACACACATACACATACTTGCTGTGCCCCTTCCTGTTGGGGCCCCCGTTGTCATGTGACTTCTGGCTGAGTGGATGGCTGGGCCACAGCAGCCCTGCTTGTGCTTCCTCTCCCTCCTCCGGCTCTCCAGCCGAAGAGGTTGCTCAGTATGGCAAACATGACTGCAGCAGCACACTAACCCAGGAGTGTGTGGGGGTGTTGATCGTGGGGCACAGAAACAGTTACTCTTGTCCCTTCACACCCACTCACTCCTCCCTTGCCTCAGCAGCAGATGCAGAGGAGCCAGTTGCTGGTTGGTGAGGCCAGGGAGCCCTGTAAGGGCCAAAGCTTCATCTGGCAGAAGGCCTAGAACAGAGGGCAGGCAGGGCTGTCTCCACAGGCAGGCAGGCAAGTTCCACTCCAGGCTGGGCAACCCCGAAGGGTACACGGAGGCCTCTACTCGCAGGCCAGCTTGCTGTCGAAGCTGGACAGAGCAATGGCAAAGGCCTGCAGTGCACACAGCGGGTAGTTGTAATCCATGGTGAACACATCCTCTGCTACCCGGCCAAACTGCATGACGATGTAGTCCGCTGAGGCCAGGCACAAGCGTGGACACAGAAACAAGAAGACAGAGCAGGGATGGTAGAGAGAGGAAGGACAGACACCCACCCAAGCCATAAGAGGGAAAACAAAGTGACAAGCAGGGATGCCAAAGCAATCCCAAAGGAGGTAAAACAGACCCATTCAGAGAAGTGGCAGGAGAGGCAACAGATGGCAGAGAGAGAAAGATGCATACGAATAGCAGGTGACAGGGAAGAGAAAAAGTCCATTTAAAGAGTGGTCCCACGCCCAAGACTCTGCTGAGACCACAGAATCTAGGACCAGGGCTCCAAATAATGTTCTTCCGGGGCCTTTTAGTTATTTGGTTAGACAGTTCTTTGTATTTAAGCCACGTAGCCCACATCCTTAAATTTTGGCTGGTATGGACCAGGTTAGGTGAGCTGAATCCTAAACCAAGGGCCCCCGGGATCACATGGACAATACTTGGAGGGGCAGAAACACTTACGGTCATTCCCATGAATGATCTGAAAGTTCTTCACAGAGGCCTGTGTGACGCGCCCATGGAAGTTCAGTACGTAGGACTGTGTGTCGTCATTCCAGACTGGTGTCTTGTTTTGCAGCTCGATGATACTCTCTGTATTCTTATTCTGCCAGCGTGCTAGTAGTGTCTCATGCTCCTGGGAGGGCAGCCTCACCTGAGCCAGGCCCAAGCCTTGGCATTGTGACCACCCCAAAGAGGGACCTTTCCCAGGAAGAGGGCTTATTAGGTTACCCTAGACCACCAAGTCTTCTCAAATTGTATCCCCTACACACATGCACACCAGCCAGGGTTCTGCCCTCAGAAGCTCAGGCACAGGCTAGGATGGTGGGGAAGGGTAAGGTCAGGTAGAGACTCACGTTTCGGGGGCAGACAGAGACTCTTTCATGAACCATGTCCATGCCTGGGACAATCACAGTCATCTTCCGAGGCCCCTTGAAGCCTAAGACATTTGTCTCCTGGGAAGCAGAGAGAGAACTCAGCACTGACCCCCTGAGGAGATACTTACCTACTGGAGATACTGGGAGAGGAGTCAGGCCTATTGAATTAGATTGTCTTCCTCCTCTGCTCAAAAACTGCCAGTGGCTCCCAGCTGAAGCTCTTCCTCTGCCTGCAAGGCTTACGTGATCTGGCCCTGATTCCTTACTCGCCTTGCCGCTGATTCTCCTTTGCATTCACTGTGCCCTCCTTGCCATTCTTCTTTCATGCCAGGCATTCATGACTTTTGCCCTAGCATGAAAGACATGTACACAGCAGTCTTTCATTTCCTTCTGGTCTTCACTAAAGAGTTACTTTGGGGAGGCCCTCCCTGCCATCCTTCCTGAAAATGCACACAAATCTTGACTTTTCCTTTCCCCTCTTCTCTACTTGAATTTTTCCTTCTTAGTATTGATCAGGAACATATTTCATCTATATATCTGTTTTATGCCTTCTTTCTCTAGGAGTTTAAACCTCATAAGGATATCTGTTCTCTATCCTCAGTGTCTCAAACAGTACCTGGAATATAGATGGGTTCAGTAAATACCTGCAGACTCAGGCTCTCTCCACAACTGACCAGCAGTTGGCACCATGGGATCATACAAAATAGCTATGGATCCCCAGTATCCTTCAAGTGCCTCTGACCAGGTTCATGGGACACCCATCCCTCATTGAAAGAAAGGAAAGGAAAGGAAGGTAGGAAGGAAGGAAAGAGAAAGAAAAGAAAGGAAGAAAGAAAAGGAAGGAAAGAAGCAAAACAAAAAGAAGAAAGAAAGAGAAAGAGAAAACTACAACCAAGCTTCAGAGAGAGAAATCCTTTGTATTTATATCCTAGTTTTGTTGGTGTGATGTTGGCATGTGAGGACCATTCTCTGGTCCTCAGTTTACTGGCTACAGAGAAGACAACAGTTACCTCTTAGGTTGAACATTCAGAGAGAAAATCATTATAAAGATGATTATCCTGCAAGGATCACAGGCCCTGGCATTCCAAAGCAGCGATCTCAAGAAAGGAGAGACAAGAATCCTAGCTTCCTACCTCCTGTTCAGGAGACCCCAAGCTAGGGCTACACAGAGCCAGGAATGGTTCCCAGATCTCTGCAGGTAGATGGCCTGGCCCCTGAAGGCAAGAGGGGGCCAGGACGCTCCACAGAGCCCTGACTACCCACCAAGGTAGATGGGGTGGACCCCATATCAGGCACTACAACCTTGGAGACCAGAGACCCTAGAACCCAGAACTCACATAGCACACAGCTGCCAGCTCTTGGCGCAAGGTTCCACTTTCCAGAGTGGAGGATGATGCTTTCTGAGGGTTGACTCCATTGTCATAAACGGTGAATTTGGTGCCCATGAGGTTGGACCTGTAGGAGAGGCACAATCAATATAGGGTCATGCACTCTCTGCCCTGGGGGAAAGGAACAGCTCATAGTCTGTATTACAAGGAGCCCACAAAGCATTCTGGGTTGGGCCAGGGGCAGACCTGAGGACCACACAGCTCACTGAATCTACATCTTTGAAGAGGCTTCATGAACAGAGGGCCTGAACTTGCTTTAAGTTGATCCAAAGGGTATCTCATTTCAATGAAGGAAATTTAGGGAGTAAATCAAGACTTAGGCTTCTCTAGGGAACAGAGGTGTTCTCATGGGGGGTGAGGAAGCCAAGTAGTATCTAGGAGGCTACCAAAGACTCAGTGCCCCACTGGAGAATGGATATCTGCCCCTGTCCCATCCAGCCCTATCTCCAGCTTTAGCTAATTACCTCTAATTTTCACTTATGCTCCCCAAATTTGTATTGTACCTCAGCCTACCTTTCCTGAAACCCACCTCCCTCTTCCACCACCCCTTCCAAGATGGCTGAGACTCAACCCTGCACCTTGGCTCTAACCATGATGGCCTGCATCACTGACATCTTGGGTTTACTCTGTCATTCGTGCTGGGCTTGCACCCACCTGCCTGGGGGCAGCCTAGTCCAAGTCTGGCTCTAGGCTGGGCACACACTGGGCCTGTGGTTGGATCTGATGGACGCAGAAGATCCAGCTAGAGGATCCAACCCTGGCCCAGATCTCCCTCAGGGACAGGAGATGCCCCCTACAGAGAGCCTGCCCAGCTGCTCCCCACTTCTCTGCCCTCTTCTGGGGAGGTGCTGGTACCGCAGTTTCCCGATGTAGCTGTCCCCTCCTCGAGACAAGTCTGTTGGATCCACAGAGATGAGGTAATTGGAAGTTTTACTCTTCTTTCTCTTCCTTCCCGCCAGAAGGCACACCTTGGAGAGTGGAGCAAGGTCATGTTCCAGACTCAGCTGCTGGCCCACACAATCATGGGCGCCACCCACACACCAGCGCTCCCCAACACATCTACACGCATACACATTCACAGTGGCGCACACACAAGTCTGCGTGGGGCAGGCACAGAGGCTTCTGTTTTTCTAGAGAACTGAGAGGACAATGTTGGGTCGGAGGCTCCAGTCACATCCTAACCCTTAGGCTCAGAAGCTGCCTAAATGAAAATAATGCCCCAAGCAACTGTACCTTCTTCCCATCCTGACGGTCCAGGTGCAGGAAGTAGGTGGGGAACATGCCCCGGTCCATCCCCTTCTTGTCCCGAGTGATGCGGCATTTGATGGTGATACCCTGGGGGGCTGGCCTCAGCCCAAACTCCTCAAGATCCTGGACATCAATATCCACCGGTGGCTCTGGGGCTGTTGGGCTCGGTGCTGAGGCTGCCTCCTATGGGGAAGGAGAGTAGGAGCCTGAGCCTCAGGGACCCCAAGCAGCCCAAACTGGTAGTCTGGGATCCAGATCTGCCCCAGTGTGGTGGTTGTGGGAGGCAAGGCAGGATCTCAGATGTGGGGCTAGCCACCGTGCCCCGGCATCAGAAGCTATCTCCTCAGCCTTTCTCAGCAGCAGTCCCTGGGGTGCAGACACTTACATGGGTGCATCGTCAGGGTTCATCCACGTGAATTCCAGCCCACCTGACCTGGCTGAAGCGGTTAGGAGCAGGGTGGAAGGCCAAAGGGGCCAGCTGGAGAAGCTCCTGGTGAGCACGTGTGTCCGCCCAGGACAGCCAGCCCCTGTCCTGCTGTCTCTCAGTCCATCTCTCCAGATGGGCAGCCCTGAACGCAGCTTCCTGTGGTGCAGGAAGCTCCTCACTCACCTTGATGGACTTTCTGCTAGTAGCAGAGCTGGGGCGGGTGTTGCTGTTTAGCTGAGAGGAGCTAGAGCTGTTCTCATCTTCCTCCTCCTCTTCCTCATCAAAGCTCATGCTGCTGGAGATGCCTAGGGTGGGTAAAGGAACAGAAGGGATGAGGAAGGACAAGCCACCCCCAAAATAGAGGTGATCACATGCAGACACGCGCTTGGACACTGACCCACATAGGCTCAGGCGCTCACATACACTTGCACACTCACATCCTCCCATTCCTGTGTGTACCCCCACGTGTCTAGACACACACAAGGACACGCGCATGCTCAGGTGCACACATGAGCTGGGACTGGTCATGAGCCTCAGGATGCATCCCCACCACCCAGTGTCATTCAGCTCAGTCCCTGCATCAGCCCCTGTCCTCCTCTCTGCCAGCCACATCGCCCCTCCCTCATGTATCAAAGCCTGCCCTGAGGTGAAGCTGCCCTGGGAACCTCCATTTCTGATCTCAGGAAGCCATGGCTGGCACAGGTCACAGATTCTGCCAGGGGACAAGGTTCAGCTCACTTGGCTAGTGTGCAGGGCCCACTGATGGCGCTCTCCCTAGCCTGCCCTGAGCCCATCTCAGGTGCCCTCCCCCACCCATTCCTGAGCTGTCTCAACAGTCCTTTCTCTAGGAAGCTGTCGTTGGTGGGTTCCTCACAATGGGTGTGGCACTGCCAGACTTCTCTCTGCCACCCTGTACCTGGCACTCCTTGGGGCAGGGCGCCTGCTGGGGAAAGTGGGCAGCAGTGTTCCAGGGAGGACCTGCTCTGCCTCTCGACATCCTAACCCACTCAGCAGATCCATGGGCAGATTTCCAAAGGAGCTTTGTCCGAGAAGCCAAGGGGAAGGAAATCTGACTCCCAGGTAGGGGCCTCCTAAGAGGAGACAGGGCTGGGCTGGGGGTTGCTTGTCCCACTTCATACTGCTTCTCCTTAACTTGGCCTTGTCAGGTACCCCTACCAAGACACTTCTTATCTGTCTCCAAGTGTGCCCTCCCCCACAGCCAGGGAGGGGGCTGGACCAGACATAGGAAGGCCATGCTCTCAAGAGAAGGGTGCATCCGGTATCCTGGCACTGAGCTTTGGTCCCAGCTGGGCCCCCATGGGGCTCACCCTTCCTCTGCATCGTGGCACGGAGGTCCTGCCCACTGGGCCGTGCGCCCCCTCCAGCTGCTGTCTCCCCCGCGTCCTGGGCGTGGTCTGACTGGCCCACAGTCAAGATCTGCACTGGGCCTTGGGCCTCAGACTTGTCTTCTGCCAGTGCTGCTGACCCGCTGCTGCCTGCAGGCCGGACACTCCTGAGTTACATCCGGAGGGAGAGAAAGGCCCGGATTCCCAGACGTCCACGTAGGTGGTAAGGGATCAGTGAGAGACCCTCTGCAAAACTTTATTCATAAAACTGAATTTTTTTTAAAAAAACAAATGACTGCTGTCAGCCTGTTAATGATTGGTAAGCTGTGAAGGGATGTGGGCTTTGTTCTGCTGTTCCCCGGGATTAATTGCCAGTGGTTAGTTTGGACTACCCCACAGACTTAAGACAGACAGCAGCCATCTACAAATGCACGGTGGAGAAAACAAGATGGAGAACAAGGATCAATCCAGACCACAGTTGAACAATCATTCATGGACATGGCCAGCTGCACGTTAGCAGTACTGGTGTTCTGTCTCTCTCTCACAGACAACACTCACACAGTACTCACACACATCATTAAAAACATGGGGGTCCGCTTGAAAAAAGGCCATGGTTGTCATACACTTGCCTTCCCAGGTAGGGCCTCTCCCATTCCATGTCAGTTTTGCCCAAGTAGCCACAGCTTCAGTAACAGAAGGAAGGCCTGGCCCCAACAGGTGGCAGCCACCCTGAGTGAGCTATGCCCAAAATGCTGCAGCCTGCTCCATAAGCCCATGGACTTTGATGCACCACTCTCTAGTCATGACACAGTGGCCTGGAAATCACTGCCCATGACCAAAGGTTGAAGAAACAGGGTATCTAACCAGGAAACAGGACTTGAGGCAGTGGCCATCACTGTCCTTGATCCCTAGGGATCTTTGTTAGAGAGAAGCGTAGAGGCAAGAGACTGGTTGTGGCCCACAGAGTGGAACTAGGACTAGAGCAGGGAGTCGAGGGAAGGCCACAGGAGGAGGAAGAGCTAACAGCAAGGGCTGCAAGTATGGGGCAGGCTGCTGAGAGGTAGCAAGTCCCCACTGGACCGAGCGGCATGACCCAGGGGTCAGGATGGAGGGAGCTCAGGCCAAGGGAGGGCAGGAGGGAGGGATGGTCCTGGGCCATAGCTGAGCTGCGCTTCACTTCCTTACAGTAACAGGCCTGCCCACACTCTCAGGCCAGCTCAGGAACCCCATGAGCTAGACGAGGCCAGGTGTCTGCTCATTGACCAAGACTGCTCACCCAAATCCTTAGGTGGGGGCCGGGCCTGCTCTGGAGGGCTGTGGAGAAGGCACACTAACCTTTGTGCTTTCCTTTCTTCTCCTCCTTAGAGGCCCCACTGTGGTCCCCTGATGCAGCTGCTGCCTTGGTTCTCTTGGCTGAGGCTGATGCTGGTGGGAGGGTGGCTCCCAGCTGCACATTGGCCAGTGAGTCGGCCTCTTGAACTGCCCAAGGAAGAACCCAAGACAAAGAGAAAAAAATGGGCATTGGATGAGACCAGGGCTCCCAATCATAGTTCCTGGCACAATACTGCTCCCAATAGGCTCCCATAACACACCAGAGCCCACAGAATCTGTCCCACACATCTCCACCAAGCAAAGGTCCAGAGAAGGCCTCTTGAGACCGTGGCACCCCCAGACTAAGGTGGCGAAGTCACCAGCCAGGCCAAAGCCGTGATCAGTCAAGAAGCAGAACCACCAAAGCTCTGGGCCCGCCACCTGTTCTGAGCCCGAGAAAGGGCAAGGAGAATGTCCCTCAGAATGTGGATCACAGGAAAGGGAGGAGGATGCAAAGGCTGCATCTTCTGGAAGAATACAAGGAACATTCCAGGGCACCTGTGCCAGCTTTAGGCGTCAGACCCATGGGAGTATGGCACACAGGAACACCCAGAGTAAGAGCAACTCTGAGGTAAGAGGAGCTACCCAACCAATGGGCAGGGTTCAGAAAGGTCACAGCCAGTGGCCTCTACATTCTCCACAGAGCAAAACCCAATCTGCTCAAAATTCATGAATGGCTTCCTGACTGCTTTTAAGAAAAAGACCAGCCAGGTGTGATGGCACATGCCTATAATCCCAGTGAGTTGGGAGGCAGAGGCAGGAGGATCGCAAGTTGGAGACCAGAGGCAGTCTGAGTAATTTAGCAAGACCTTGTCTCAAAAAAGTGAAAAAATGGACTGGCAGTGCAGCTTAGTGGTACAGCACTTGCAAAAAGCATGCAAGCACAAGGCCCAGGGTTCAATCTCCAGTACCAAAAAAAAAAAAAAAAAAAAAAAAAAGATGAAGACCAACATTCTGCACAGCTGGTTCCTGCACATCCCTTCCCCATGACCTAACCACATTCCCCACCCCCGAGGCACCACAAGTCTCAGGCATAACAGGCTCACTCAGTGCCTTGCACAAACTGCCCTCCTCTTGCCATGGGGCCCTTGCTCTGGCTGTTAGCACAGACTGCACTGCCTTCCCCATCTGATTATTTCCCATCTATCCTACAAATTCCAGCTCAAGGAAGCTGTCCCTAACTCCCTGGTCAGAGCATGTGCCCTGTCATCCCTTTACAGAACCCAGCTTATTTCCACAAAGCACAGCTGTAACCATCTGTGTAATATTCTCTTCCCACAAAGACCCACAAAAGCAAAGCCCATGCTCATCTGTGCTCACTCAGGACCCATAGCCTCTAGTTCAGAGATTTTATTGAGGCCGTAAGTTAATATTTAGGAGATGATTGAAAATGTACTATGAATGAGCGCAGCCAGCAGGTCAAAAACTTTTACTTAAACGACCTGTTAGTTCTGATGTACACCAAACTCCCTTATCTCCTCTTAGAATGAACTGCCTGCATTTAACACTATGAGCCAGCAGAGGGCAGGGCAAGAGGCACCTCAGACCATGGGAGGGTCAGAGGGCTCCCCACAGCTTCGTCCACTACTTGGACCTTGATGAACACTGGACCCCAGAGAAGCAGCTGACATCTCATGCATGGCCAGTCCAGTGTCCCCTATAAGGAAGGCTCCTAAAAGCCCTGTAGGGCCTGAAGTCCCAGCAGCGAATTATAATCAGCTGAGTCTGGACCCTAGAACTCATTTGCAGCTCCCTCAGTTTTCAAGCCTTGAGTTGGCAGAGTGCTGCTCTGTGCCCTCTGAGGCCCTGGGTTTGAACCCCAGCACTGCAAAAATGAGAGAAAGACCTAGCAGCCCACTCCTGAGAACAATCCTGAAAAAAATCAGCCACTGAAAACCCTATGAACAGCTGAGAAGCACTGACATAGTGCGGAGACATGGCACAATGTCGGGGAGTGTTTCATTTTGTTGTACACATGGTCACTAACAGTTGGCCCCAACTCGATGACTCCTAACAAGAAGATGATATATTTTTCTTCATTTTGTAGTAGAGGAAAAAGACCCAAGAGAAGATGACTCATGCACATCCATGAGTGAGCAGGTAACTGGTAGCGGCAACACCAGTAACTGTCTTCTGATTCCAGTCGCATATGCCCCCATAGGTGCTGCCTCTTCTCTGCAAGCATTGCTCAAGAAACTCCTGCCAAATACCTGCACATCTGATTTCTCAACAAGTGGACCTTTGGCGCAACATAGCAGGGCCCCACATCCTCGGCGCAGGTTTCCACCCCATATTAGCCTTGAAGGCTTGGGCGCCAGGCTTGGCAGAACCGGGCTGAGGCCTTCCCAGCAGGAGGCCAGGCTTCACAGGACCCAGGACAGTGGCTGCCTTCCCTGCGGGGCATCATGGCCATCCTTGAGATGGTACTCACAAAGAAAATGAAGAAAGAGGCTGAGAAGAAAGGGCAGAACCACGCCAGTTCTGTGAGGAGTGGCTAAGGCTGAGGCTCTGTCCCTTTCCTGAACGGCCTCTCAAGTGGGGTACAAACATACTAGGCATGGCCCAGGGCGCTGAACTGAGGTGCATACAGGGCAACTACCAGGAAGGAGCTTCTTATCAAGGAGGCAACATAATATAATGGAAATACCACTTGGTACTGGACAGACCTGGCATCAAATTCTAGGCCCACTGTAGCATATTACGGGAACGTTGACGAACCCCTGCAAACCCCTGCCTTACCAAGGGATAAAGAGTTACCGTGAGGATGAAATGAGAAAGCAGCAAGTAAAGCACCCAGCTAGCACTAGGCTTAGTCCCGGCCAATGCCTAGACAGCTTTCACTATTAAAAATGAAGCCTATTTCCTCAAAGGGTATGTGTGCACATGGAGGAGACCAAGCTTATATGGTATGCCGAGCCACCACCTAGGCCCTAGATGAACAAGACCTAACTGCTTCCCTCTAAGGCATGGAGGTGCAGGGTGATGTTGAGCTAAGGGCTAGGTTAGCACAACACAGAAGACTGAGACTATGGGGCAGAGGGATGGGGCCAGAAGTTAGATGGAAGTTAGCCCTGAGGTGAGGAAATTACCAGCTGTTCCTGGAGGCTACACATCAGAAAGAAGCCCTAGAGGAAGGGGAGCAACATAGTTGCTAATGTTCTCCCTACTTGCAAAATCCAGGTGCCTGCATCCTTCTCACAGTTACACAGGAGGCAGTAGCCACCTGCATGACCAGCACTGGCCCACCAGGGGGCAGTGGTGAATCTCCAGCGTGGAGCAGAGGACCCACACCCTCCAGTCTTGCAAGCTCAGAGACCAACCCTGTGTGGCCTGGAGTATGCAACCTAACTGAAGCAGGAGGAAGATCCTGGTGTAAGGATGCAAGGAGCCATCCCCGCCCCAGGGTGAGCTGTGAAGAAGTCCCTCAGAGGGGGCTCTGCTGAGAACTGAGGGTGTAAGGACGGCAGCAGAAGGAGTGCTGAGCTGGGGACAGGGACATGCACGTCTGAAGCCAGGCACACAGAAGGTACAGAGGACTCGGGGAGAGAAGGAAATACGTGTTTGTCCCAGGGCCACTAGCTGGAGTGAGGCAGGATGCCAAGAGATGGATTCTCGCAGAGGTCAGTGGGGAGCAGGCTGTGCCCTGCTCTTAGGCGATGCCTCTTGCTCTCAGTGAAACATCCCAGATCAGAAATCTGGACCTTTGAACTCCTGGATCTATAAAGTTTTAGCCTTCTGGCCCCAGCACCTGACCGAGGAGGTGCCAGCCTGAGCACATGCAGGCAAGGTCCTGGGGGCTCTCTGCCTATCCCACTCAGCTAGCTGTCCACCTGGGCTGGGCACCAGACTCATCCGGGCAAACCCTAACAGGATGAGCCCGTTAGCAGGCTGGATCAGCAGGAAGTCCCGAAGGGGCTCCCCAAAGCCAGGCTGGGCTGTGGACCCCATACAGGGGTCTCCCAGGTGTCTGTGCCAGGGGTGGAGGCAGGCATACCTTGGTAGCCAGTGCTGCCGCTGCTGCTGAGGTAGGACTCCACCAGGGGGGCCTGCTCCTCCGACTGCCGGGCCCGCCGGCTCCGGGGCCGCCCATCCGTGTTGGCCTGCACCATCAGGGGCTCCTGGCGCTTCTTCTTCTGCTTCTGCTCCAGTAGTGCCCGCTACAGAGGCATGGGACAGGCATAGGGGCGGGCTGGCCTACTGCCTCCACCAGGAGGGAGGGGCTCCCAGACAGCATGCTGCTTGCTGGGCTGGTTCCAGAGGCCACACAAGTCCAAAGCCCTCTGTGGGCCAAGGCCTCATGGGCTCAGCACCCTGACACTTAGGGTCCAGGAAAGGGTGGCAAAACTCTGCCAGGTTGGCTGCCTTGGCAGGATCACAGCATGGACCTCCAGCCCCTTGAGTGCAGTAGCCTCAGTGGCCCGTCTGGCAAAACCCACAGGTACTGGGGCAGGGTCAATGCTGAGCTGGTAAGGAACTCCCTCCCACATCAGACAGGATTGCTTGGGGAAGAGGAACAGCCCTCCCTACCCCACTCAGAGACCTCAGCCCAAACTCTGCCCTTCCACCCGGCCCCAGGCTCACTCACCTGCCGGTCAAGCTTCTGTTGCCTCAGGGTGCTGCCCTCATCATCTAAGACACTGCAGAAGGAGAGAGCAGGGTTCAGGGATGCCCCGGGTGCCCACCCCAGCACATCAGAGTCTTTTAAACTCCTCTTCTCATGGCTCCTGGGATTCAAAGAAGCCCACATGGTGGAAGGAGGAAGGGCTGGAAAAAAAAGGCCTCAGCCACATTCCTGCCACTTTGGGAGCTGGGAGGACACATTGCCCAAGGACTTCCCAGCCAGCCTGGCCCCAGAAAACATGCCGAGATGCTCCCTCTCATCCCCGAGTAGGGCCAGCACGGACTGAGATCCAGGAGGTCCCACGCAGAGGCGTGGGCCACAAGCCAGCCCAAGGCCAGCCTTCAACCCAGGGGCCTTCTCCCTAGGGGATCTCACCAGCTTCCATCCCTCCTGCAGGAGGCTGGGTCCTCTGGAGCAGCTATTTCCCCATCCCAAACTCCTAGGTCCCAGGTAGGCAGAGTGGAGGTGCTGATTCCCCTCTTAAGGAAGGCAGTGTGTCCTTATTTGGTGGTGGTGGGGCATGCGGGGGCGGGAAGAAACCAACTAATCCCCAGGACAGGGCTAGGACTGGGTGGGAATGTCTGCAGGGTGGACACAACAGGTCAATGCAGGAACTGGCCACCAGTCCTTCCCTGGCCACAGATGTGGCATAGGCAGCACTGGAGGCATCAAATCTTTGAGCCCCAGCAGTCTTAGGACAGGCAGCCCCATTGCACCCAGTCTGGCCCTGCTTCTTAGAAAGGCAGAACACAAATAGGGAGCTGCTAACGCAAGCCACTTGGCTTTCCTGTTAGTCCAAGACACCGTAGGCCCAAATTCTATAAATTTAAGGTTAAGATGGCTGCATGGGGTGGAGGTGGAGCCTGAGGCTCTGAGCTCTAGAGGCCCCAGGCTGCCTGGCACAGTTATGCTGGACCCTTCCCCAAACCTGACCTGTGTGTGGGACCCTGCTCAAGCAGGCCTGAGGGCTACAAGGAAGTGTGTGAGTGGACCTCATGTGTATACACACGTGCACACAGGCACCAGTGTAAGAAGTGGGTATGCTTGTGTGGGAGTGAGTAATGTGTGTAGAAGGAAAAAGATAAGGTCAATTCGCTCCAGAAACAAGGAGAAGCCAGTTCCACCATCTGACAGCTAGCCTCTCTAACTGGAACAATCATTGGCCTACATGTCCCTTAACCTACTCATGTCTGAGGGAGCCAGCCAGAGGATAGGAAGAAATCCACATATTGCAGACCACGCACCACCTACCTCTGGCTTCACCCACCACCATCCCCCGGCCACAACCTAGGGGAATTATTCATCTTTTGAAATGGCAGCTGTCCTAGCTACTTGACATCTTGGAAGGCATTTCCTGGTATCTGTGGGCAGCTCTTCATTTTAGAGGAGCCCCAACTATGATGTGAGGCTAGGAGCAAAATGACCTCATTTACCAAACATTCACTGCCAGAGCACAGGAAAAAAAGCTGCTCAATGACATCCTCTAGGCCTCAATCTCCCTAAACCAGCCCACCTATCTAAGAGGGTCCAGCTGCACCAGAGGGCATCACCAGGACCAGAGGACAGAACCAGCTCCCTAGTAATTCAAAGGCAACCATCTCACCATGAAGGGCCCAACCCAGGCTGGAGGCTGCAGTGAGAACTTCAAAGAAAAGTTCAGGTTCCGGGGTGAGCAAGCTGCCTGAGGGCCCTGCCAGGTCTCAAAGCCCACAGCTGTCCACCATCTCTGCACCTGAAATCAATGACCTGACTGGGTGACTTGAGAGCGGACTTACAAACCTCACTGTCCAACATGGTCAGTGGCATGAACAGTGCACACTCATTCACTACTTCCAACATATGGCTGGGGTCTACACAATGGCATCCAGCTGACAGGAGCAATGGGGTCTGAAGTCCAATGATGGTCTGGGCTGGGGACAGCTATTAGTCCTGTGTTACTGGCCTAGCCAGAGAAGTCCCTCTGTGACCTCCATAAGACAGTGCTGGCTTCCTTTGTGCCACTGGGAGAGGCTGTTTCACGGCTTACTGGAATCTCATAAGCTACACACACCTTCAGAGGGCAATGCTGGGGACAGAAGCAGCCCCCTGGGTCGTTCTCAGCACTGGGCTTAGCTGAATAGGACAAACAAGATGCCTTCCATGATGTAGATGCAAATTTCTACAGTCATTTAGAAAAGGGGACATCCAGCTGACAGGCAAGGTGCACATCAGCAAAGCCACCTCCAGAAATGCTGGGTCACTGTGGTAGCTCAGCTGACAAAAGGTGTTCTCAGAAACAGTAGCCTCACTCCCCTGTGCCTCCTAACGTCCTTACCCACAGGCACCGTCACACTGTGGTGGACTTTCCACAATTACGCCTGGGGCAGGAGGCTACTTTCCATGAGCACATCACTTCCTCTCTGTCTGTGCCCACCTCCATTCCCCAACGGGGAAGGACAGAGCCGCAGTCTTTAGGAAGACTGATGACAAGAAATGATAGGTAGAAAGAAGTTAACCTTGGACTTCAGAGAAAGAGATGAATGCACAAGTGAGGCTTCTGCAAGAGAGAGTCTAGAAACCTCAGACACCTCAGATGTGCCCAAAATGCTTCCCACCACCTCACCCACCACCAGGTATGTCCAAGTGCACAAAAAGAAGGGAGGGTGCATGGCAAGGGTGGCAGCTGGGTGGGTGGAGGAAGCCATACGTGCCAGGCCCAGCAAAGCCCATCCATGGTATCCCACTACAAACCCACAGGAGGCGCACAGAGTGAGCACAAGGCATGGGGGGCCAGGGTTCCTGGAGAGCGCAGGTTTCTAGGAGAGCTGCAGAGGGACTAGGCAGGCCACCATCACCTGGCAGTGACAAGCTTGTGCTGGGAGGGTGTTCTGGCTAAGGACAAGGCAGCCAAGCATTCAGTGTCTCTCCCCAGTGAATAGCACAGGATCCTCAGCCCATAGCCGTGTGTGGCAGAGGAGGACAATGATGGCTGTCTCCAGGGAGAGCAACAGGAGCGCCTCTCTTCCTCAGCAGGCCCAGCTCCCTCCCGCCCCCATGCAGCTGGCCCTGCTCCTCATCTCCACTGCAGCACTACGCCTTGGGTGTCTGTCTTTCTCACCAACGCTGTGCCAGCCTGCCTCTTGCTGATGGGCACAGTTTTAGGCCGCACTCACTGGTAACCGTGCAAGGATACGTTAATGGCTTTTTAATGACTCTGGCTCCAATTGTGGAATCGCTGCCAAACCCAGGATGCCAGCTGCAGCCCCGCCAGGAGACATGGACAGAGACAGGGCACTGATGGATGGGTCTCCCAGCTGACCCTGGCAGCTCCTTCACTCTACAGTCACCTCCTGCTGGGGGCCAGACCAAGGAGGTCCTGGAGTACATCAGCCAGGGGCTCCAGTCTACAGGGTCCCCCAATCTGCTCTGCCAAGGGCCAGCAAGATGGCAACTTCACTTCCCAGGGAGCCAGGCCTGGACCTCCACTTGCTTCCCTGGGGCACTGGACAGATGTGGGAGTAAACCAGGACTGACAATAGGGGGCAAGAGCCCAAGGGCACTTTTCCTGTAGGTGGATGGAAACTGACAGGCGCAGCAAATTTAGGAAGCCTGTTGCCATCCTTCTCCACCTTGGAAGCTCCAGCTAATTCCCCAGTGTTAACCAGAGGCCCCAGGGCCACGACAACCTACGGACAAGACCTGCCATCTAGATACTCTATATCTGCTTTGACTTCCCCCCTTCCTGCCCTCATTCCTTCCTCTCAGTCACAGTGGAAGCTGCTCCTGCTAGACAGAGGAGTCATGTAAGGGGGCTGTCAGGAGAGGACAGGCCATTCGGTGTTGTCTGACTGCAACACTGTTCCCACTGCCAGACCCAGGCAAGTCCATGTCAGTGGCTTCTGGTGCCTAGCAGCTTCTTGGAACCCAGCAGGAATGGGGGCGTGAGGGGACCACGTGGCTCACAGGAGTTCCAGCCTCCAGGGGGCATCTCCATTATAGTGGGTGGTTCCCAAATGTACCAGGTGCTCCACTGCCTCTAGGGGCACTAGCCCTGAACTACCAGGGAACATGCCCCAGAGTCACTGCCACCCTGCTCTTTTTTGTTGTTAAAAGCAAGCACCATGGGTGATTCTAATGCTCAGCCATGCAAATGCAGACCATGAGCTACAGCCTGTGATCTAAGAAGAACAGAAAGGAAATTGGGGAGTTGCTAGAGATAAAGCAGGGCTGGGATTTAGCTCAGTTGGTAGAGCGCTGCTCTGCAGTCTCTGAGGTCCTGAGTTCAATTCCCAGCACCACAAAAATGGGAGAAGGACCTGGCAATCCACTCCCAAGGCAATCCTGAAACTGTCAGCCATTGAAAACCCTATGAGGGTCGCTATGAGTCAGATACCGACTTGACGGCACCTAACAACAACAACAGAGATAAAGCGGTGGGCAGAAGCACCTCCAGGGCACCTCTGAGGCTAAACCTGGCTGCCGAAATAGTTGAGCGTCTTGCTCAGCCCTAATCATACTGCTCCCCAGAAAGCAAAGTGAACAAGTCATGAGAGGAGCCTAACGAGAGCCAAGAAGAGAGGGACCCAGAAGCATGCTTAGGCTCAACGACCCAGGGACGAACTTTCCACAGACCCAGGAAGGTGGTGGGAGGAACCGGCGGGGATGCTACAGGGTACACACACACACAGAACCGCGTGGCCCAACAGTCTCCTCCAGCCTGACATTCTCTTCCTCTGATCTGGAGCCATGCCTTGCCAGCAGGGCTCTGGGAGGCCACACTGTGATGGGAGGACACTACATCCCTCAGATGTGCTGAGGACCCAGGTGTGGGGCCAGGAACGCTGAAGAAGCCCTAAATGTGACCTGGGGTTGCTACTTTGAATCAAAGCAGCAGGCATCTTATCTACACTGGGTGGTGCTGGGGACACAGCCAGGACCCACATAAGGTCCCTGCTCTCAAGGAGTTCATGACCTGGTGAGTGAAACAGCAGCTCCTGGCCTCAGGATCCCGCACACCAGAGCACTGAAGACAGGGCCAGCCAGTAGCAGCACCTAGCACCATCCTACAATACACCTGTGGCCACAGTTCTTCCCAACACGCAGAGTTGTAAAGTTGTGCATTACTCGTGGTCAGTACTCCCCAAGGATATAGGTATACAGCAACTGGCAGAAGTGGACAGTAGTAGCAGTAATAAGAAAAAAAAAAAGGCAAAAAATGCTTCCAGTTGTTTAATTTTATAAACTAAATGTCTCCCTTTTAAGTCAGAATGTAGGATTAATCCATGATCATTATAAACAGAACCAAAATTACCCATGAGAAGATTATCATCAACTATCCCGGCTTGGAAGAAAGTGAACTGAGCCCAGGGAATATAAGACACAACTATCAAGAGGAAATAAAACTCCATCAGCAGAGCTACCAAGAAGTAAGCTGACCCTTTTCTCCCCTAAACCAAATGCAACATTCTAGTTCTGACATGCTGTGACATTAGGGAAACCAGTCAAACCACGTGCGCACATGCTGCCCCTACCCCCAGCTGCAAGTAGCATGCCTTCTGTCTTCTGCCCCAGTTTTCTCTGTGATTAGGTTGGCCTGTGGCTTTGCCTGCAATGAGCAGCCCAGTTAATTCAAGAGACTACTTTAATCTTCCCTCAGCTCCGGTCTCTCCATTCTGGAAGTCTACACCCCAAGCCCAATGCTTTCGGAGGCTCAGTACATGCCCAGAAAAATGGGAAGGGCAGGGGGATCCCAGCAACTTCTGACTACAGCCTACCCCCAGCTGGACACCTACTCTCCCTACAACAGAATAAGAAGGAAGGGTGACAGAGGCAGGGCAGGGCCACAAGGGTGCCTAGCTGCTCCTTGGGGTGAGGCTTCTGGGGTGGCAGGATTCTGTGCTCCAGGTATGTGGCAAGGAAGACGGGGAGGGGGGGTAGTTGGGCCTGGGCTGAGTTGGGCCAATCACTCCTTGCAGAATATCAGTGCCCTGGGCACTTGCTGGAGAACAGAGTCATTTCCCAGAGACAACCCTACCTCTTTGGGGTCCCCTTTCCCAGAAACAGGCTGAGGCCCTCCCAGTCTGAGGGAAATTTCCTCTAGGATGCAGGCTCTCGCTCTGTAAATCACTTTCGTCTTTGGCTCCCTAGGAGAAGCCTTGAATCATGACCTGGCCTGGTGCAGCCTCCTACTTGCCTAAACATGCCATCATCCCCACTGCTCTAAGTGCTGTCTCTCCCACCTTCCTCATTCTATGGCCACCACCCTGCACTGGGGACCCCTCCCATGTAATTCAGCAGCACTGGCACCCACTCCGCTCACAGGCACTGCTCTCCGCCTCTGCTGGGCCTAGAAAGGGACAGTGATGCTCTTTGGGTCTGTACTACCTTCTAGAAGGTCCTCAGCCCACATGTACCAACAAACACCACGATGCTCCAGAAACTACCTGGGCCCAGCCTGGATGTCATTTCGAGGAAGATGCTCTTTTGAGTTAGCACAACCCCAGGCCCCAGTTCCCAATGGGAGTATCTCCCTGATCCACGTGAGACTGAGGTATGAATCCATATGTCTGCAGGAGATCTTACAGGTGACTCACGTGTGCACGTGTGTCTGTGTGTATGCGGGTGGGGAGAAGCAAAACAACCCGGGAAGCCCTGAAGGCCCCACAGAAGCTGATACTGGAGGCAACAATAATTCTTAAGAGAAACCCTGAATTCCCAAGCCAGTGACAGGTGCCTATTCGCAGACAGATCTGCTTTTAACAAGCCCCAGGCAGTTTCAGCTGGTTTCTATTTAGGATTCTGTTCGGACAGACTCACGGAAAAGCTGTCAGAATTACTTTCTGTCAGTGACTGGGATCAGGCTCCTTCCCTAGAGCAGGCGGTGTTACAAGGTGAGCCCTAAGGCTCTGGTCTTGCCACCCACAGGCATGTGCACTTGGGTCAGCAACAAAATGTGAGTCTTAGCAGTCCAGCACCCTTTTTACACACATGCCTCTCCAGGAGGCCTAGAGGCAGCCCTGTAGCCCATGGCAACCACAGAGCCAATAGGTAGCCAAGGAGCTGGTGCTGCTATGGCAATGAGTTCCCTTCCATGGTAATAGAATGGAGCACAGTGATGAGGCTTTAGGCCTGCACCTGCTTAAGGCTGGGACCCTGCCCCCGCCCCTCCCCACCTCCCTCCCATGCAAGAGGAAAATCTGGGCATTCCTGGTGTCAGACCAGTGTCTGGGAACAGAAAAAGGTGGGCCTCTCTGAGTGGGCCCGAGTTCTTGAATGCTTTTGTGCATGTGAGGGCAGTTCTATGCACGGAGACCTGGCCCTGTTAGGAAGCAGATTACTGAGACTCTCTGAAAGACACTGAGTAGTACTTGTGAGTGGGTAGTGTCAGGTGTTCTCCTGATACAGGATGTGTATGCACAGATATGTAATTACGCACCTGTGTATGCCTAAGAACTGGTGCCTATAGAGACAGATAGGCGCATGTGTAAATGAACAGCCAATAGCTGGCTCTATGAATCCATGCTTTGAAGATAGGAACTGACCAGCAGGGGCATCTTCGGTCCAATGTGCAATGGCCTGTGGGTGCAAGTGTGCAGACGTATGGGTGGGTGTGTGTGCAAGGTACACAGGTTTGTTAACGGGTGCTGGGCCTAGGAGGAGGCTCACAGCAGTTTGCGCTCCTTCCCCACGTGGTGCTGCAGGACCCAAAAAGGCCAGATGCCCCGTCCATCAACCCCATCAATAAAGGGGTGGAGGAGAGCAGATAGGTTCAGGGTTCCCAAAGGTGGGGTACAAAAGACCACCTCCTCTAACTCTCACCCTAGTGTTGGAAAAGATGGCCAGGGTATAGCGGCCCTGCGCACCGGCTGGGTGCCCCCGACCACACCACGTCCAGAGCTGGGAGTGGTGGGTGCCCTGACCCAGCGCTCTCGACCTGCCCCGCGCCCTCAGCATTGGAGGGTGGTGGGTCTGCCCGCTACCCGCAGGAGAAGAAAAGGCAGGGGCCGGCGCCCGCATACCTGTAGGGAATCCAGTCGGAATGCGGCTTGGAAGTCATGTCTCTCGGGGGCGGGGCGGCGGCTGCGGCTCTGGAGGCCGGGACCCGAAGGGGCCGACGCGGGGACCCTGCTCAGCTTCTGGGCCGCCCCGGGCCGCATCCTCCCGGGCCGGGGCGCTGGGCCCCGCCGCGGACGGCGATGCTCGCCAGGGTCCCGGCCGCCGGTTAGGTTAACGATTGCCCGCGCGGCGCGGCGCGACAGAAGCGGCGCGGGGAGTGCGCGGAGGAGCCGCGGGAGGGCGGGCGGGAGCGCGCGCGCGTGGAGACTGGAGAGGCCGCCCGCACCGCCTGGCGCCGCGTCTCACGCCCTGGGCCGGAGCACTGCGTGGCAGCCGCGGCTGCCCGCCCTGGCCCCGCCCCGGCCGAGACCCCACCCCCAGGCCCGCGCCTGGGCCTCTGCCCGCGCCCACCTTCCGCTAACACGGGTGCTGCCACCGGGCGGGTGCCCAGGCCTTCGAGCCTCAGTTTTTTCCTCTGTGAAGCAGGGATGATTCAATCGCCAACCTGTCTCTGCTCAGGAATGGGAAATCGCTGCTCGGATTTACCCAGGGCCATGGCAGAGGGACTTCCAAGCACGAAAGCTGGCCTTTCCCCCACTGTCTAGGTCCCACAGCCCACCTGGGGAGCTTTTGGGCTTTGGCTTTAATAAAAGGGGTGTTTGCGTGGCGGGGGTCCTTCCCATCTAAGCTTCAGCAGTCAAGGGGAGGCTCACATTGACTGTTGCCCGCCCAGCCCTTACAAAGTTACTGTATTTAATCAGCACAATAGCCTTGGGAGACAAATATTCCCCCCCCCCACTTCCTAGAGAATGAAGCTTCAGGAATGCTAAGATGAATAAAGATAAGACATAGGGAAGTGATGGGTCTGAAACTGAACCAAGATCTGTCCTTTCTAAGCACCGCAGTTCACAGGACGCAAACACTTCGCAGTAAAGATCATCTTAACCCCTCTGAGGGCAGATGAGGTCCTGACTGTGAGTTAACCCACCCCGGCCAGGCAGGGTGTGTTGAGGGATAGGCAGAGGATCCACAGCAGAGCCAGTGGAAGCAGGGAAGAGGAGGCCAAGTGCCCACTGTGGCAGTAGGCTGAGAGCGCACCAAAGGGTTGTGGGTAGGGAGAGGGAGGTGTCAGCTGAGGAGCACAGTCTCCACACAGCTCTGGGCATCCTCATGTGCACCCTGGATTCAGCAATCGCAACTATGCCAGGGGAGTGTCCACGGGGATCCTCTGGCGGAAAATAGGCAATCACAATGGCATGACCGGAAGAGAGTGCCAATGACCAGCAGGGCTGAGAGAGGGCTTGGTCTAGCTGTCCTGGGCCTTAGCCAAGGTATGTGGACTGTTTGCTGAGAGCCAGGAGCTGGGCTATGTTAGGTGCTCTTTGTGTATTGTAACTTATTTCATTCTCACCACCACCTTAAAGAGGTGCTGTTATATCCATTTCACAGGAGAGGAAGCTCAGGCATGGAGATGGCAAGGATCTTGCACAGAGTCACCTATCTAGTCAGCCAGTGGGAGGCTAGCATTCACAGACTAGTGGGCTAGGTCTGCAGCCCTAACTATAAGACATGAGGAAGTAATGGGGCTGAAACTGAACTAATACCTGTCCTCCTAAGTCCTTTCTAGGGGCTGCAGTTCACAGGAGGCAGTCTCCTTCCTGCCAGTCACAGTCCATGCAGTGCACACACACTTGCACCCAGTCACCTCTCCAGGCTTCCGGAGTGTGGGACAGGTCAGATCCATTTGTGCCTGGCAAGCCACTGACATTCTCCAAACGTTGTTACCTCTGATTATTTATCAGCCTCTAAGAGCTATCTGGCCTGCAGCCGTACCACTGTGGTATCTGATACTGTCAGATATCAGAAGCTAAGCAGGGTTGGGCCAGGTTAGTACTTGGATGGGAGACTGCCTGGGAATACCAGATACTGTAGGCTTGGGAGAAGGCCCCAGCAACCCACTCCCAGAAAACAATCAGCCATTGAAAACTCTATGAATAGCAGAGAAGCACTGATAATAGTGTTTCCTCTGTTGTACATAGGGTTGCTATGAGTTGGATACCAACTTGATGGCACCTAACAATAAGAGCTATCTCTGTCACTGTGACCACTAAACAGATAAAATCAATCACCGGGGGTGGGGTGCTGCCTTACCTTCTGGCCTCTGTCTTCACCTATCAACCTCCTAGGAAGGGTAGCAGAGAGGGAGTGGTCCCTGCCTTGGAGGCCAAGGCACAGCAGAAAAGTAGCTCCCAGGAAGCTTCTGTCCTTCAAGACAGAATCCTGCCTAGAAGCCAGAGGCTTTGACCCCTGGAAGACAAGCCTTCCAGGCTGTCCCTGCCAAGGTTATACTTAGTGGCTACCTGTTCAGGATGACTACGCCTAGAAGACTTTCTCTTCAAGAACTTAAGGTTGTTTTCTCCCCTTTATTCCCAAATTATCTGACACCATAATGCAGTCAGAATTAAGTTGGATGGCCTCAGGAGCCCGGAGTAATTGAATCTATTAAATAGACACTTTAGGTTCTGTCCTAAGGGATCAAAATCTGGAGGTAGAGTGAAGTGCAGAAATAAGATGGCTCTCCATATCTTTTCCTGCAAAGGCTGTGAGTGCACAAGGGATGTAAGAGCCAGGGGTACTCTGTACAAGCACACATATGATTGCATGTGAGTGTGCGTGCCCAAGTGTGTGTGCACATGGGAGGTGGGGGAGGCAAGGGGACTCTCCACCTGCATAAGGGGGATTACTGATGGATTATGTGTGCATGTGATAGCTCTGCAGCCAGAATGGGTCTGTGCAAGAACATTGGCTGGATATGTGTGGATGTAAGCGGAACAAGGGGAGGATGTGGGCATTCCACAGGGTCCCTAAGTGCTCACACTCAGCTCACAACTCATGGGGTTTCCCACTCCAATGGCTTCCCCGGTTGACATTTTCTGTTTATGCCCTCTGCTTCATCAAACAGCCACTCTGGTAAGCGATATGAAGAGTTTTGTACTAAGCCATGGTTAAATATTGCTTTTTACAACTGTCCTATACAGTGTCCTTGAGGTAGGGCATAAGCTTTTGAAATTTAGCTCCAGGAACAAGTTCATCTCTACAGAAACACTGCCACACAGCGATCCCAACACGCCTTCCTCACCGCCTGTCCAAATACTGTGAGAATAAGGAACTGGCAATGAATTTTAATTATTCTTGTTGCATTTTAGGCATTTTCAAACATGATAATTGTTTGTGAGAGGAAGTGAGGGAGATTTTCATATCTGCCACCTAACCTTGAGCACCCCAGTGCAATCCCCCCACTCCCCTGTAGCAAGACCAGTTCACATAGAGAAGGTGGTCAGTATTCTGCCACCTTGTCACTCCCCTGTGGAGTCATATCTTCCAGGCCTAATGTTACAGCTTTACTGAGTGAGAATCACCTCTTGTCAGTTTTGGAAGCAAAGAGATATCAACAATAAATGACTATCTATTCAGATTGGGCCCTGCCTAGTGATGGTTGTCACTATGACCTTGCAATTGGAGGAAGGCATCAAATTAAACAAGCATCCAGTAGACCTTCCTGAGTTCAAAGGCTGATGCAGGGCCATGGTGGTTTTGGCAGGGGCAAGGTTGCTCTCAGGGAGCTTTCAGTCTGGCCAAGGAGATAGGGAGGGAAGAGATACTGATTGTACCAGTGTGAAGGTGGTGATGTTACAGTACAACTGTGCCGAGTGCTGGAGTCGGGGGACATGGAGGGGCAGTTAGTGTAGTAGTAGGAGGAAGGTCATGTTAGGACAAGCTCTTCCTGTGATTGGAAAGGGTAACCATTGAGTTGGGCCTTGAAGTATGAGTAGGATTTTGATAGACTGTTTTGGGGGGAGGGTTGTTTTGTTTGTTTGTTTTGAAGTTTCGGGGGGCTGGACCCAGGGCATCGCACATACTTTGCAAGTGCTCTACCACTAGGCAGCTCCTCAGCCTATTTTTTATTTTGAGATAGGGTCTCGGTAAGTTACACAGGCTGCCTCTGGCCTTGAATCTGCGATTCTCCTCCCTCTGCCTCCCTAGTCACTGGGATTACAGGAGTGTGCCACCATGCCCAGCTTGACAGACTGTTAAGAAAGGAAGGGGGAAACTTAATGGTTAACGAGATTCTGTGATTGGCCAGGCATTGTGTTCACTCCAGGCAGGGTAACATGAGCAAAGTCATAGGGACAAAAGACCAATGCACTTGAAAACCCAGGGGCAAATCAGTGTGGTGGCGTGTTTGTGAGTGGTTTGGTGTGGCAGCTGATGGTCCTAGAGATAAGGTAAAGTCAGATTATCTGTCACTCTGCACACCAGGCTAAGGAGTTTGGGTTTTACCTTGTAGCCAACAGAAACTCACTAAAGGATTTTAAGTCAAGAATAAACTGCAGATGTAACCTTCAGATAGATATAATTGGGAGCAAAATGGAGGGTAAAAGGAGACAGAGCTAGCAATATTGGAAATTGCTGGTGGAAACTAGGAAAGGTGGGGTGGGAACTGTGAAATTAGAAAATATCTATCAACTGGGACTGGGCTTAGTACATTATTCTATGTTCACAGGATGTATCAGTAAGCATCCTTCATAGGAAGTTTTGAATACTAGAGCAGGTCTATGAGATGGCATATCCTTTTGAGCACCAGAGCAGAGATGAGCAGGCACTGAAACACAGTTCAAGGCTTTTTCAAAGCTGTTGGATAGACATCAGGGCAAGATAGTAGCATGTTAGTGACTAGATAATACCCTCTGTAATTCCTATTTAAATAACTACCTCATATACAAAAACCATTGCTCCAGTGTCAAGGGATAAAGTGAAATAGGCATATGGATGTCTCTGAAAAAATGTAGGGTAGCCACTAATAGAACTATAAACTGAATATCTATGCTCCAAATTACTGCTGAATATAATAACAAATACCCCCCCCACACACACACACAAAAGCATAGTCTTCAGGACACATAAAGCTCATAAACCATAAAACAAGATAACAGGGGCTGGGCGCGGTGGTGCACGCCTGTAATCCCAGCGGCTCAGAAGGCGGAGGGAGGAGGATTGCAAGTTCAAGACCAGAGGCAGTCTGTGTAACTTAGCAAGAACAAGTCTCAAAAAGTAAAAAAATGGGCTGGGGGTGCAGCTCAGTGGACCAGCACTTGCAAAGCATGTAGGCGTGAGGCCCTGGGTTTAACCCTCAGTACCTCAAGGAAAAAAAAAAAAAAAAAGGAATAAAATCAAATATAATAGTTATGAAATGCGTGTAGAAAGCCACTGAGCTTGGATCACATGTATCTATCATTTGTTGAGTGTGTGTTCTGTGCCAGGCACTCCTCTGTGTATTTCATAAAAATAAATTGTGGTGGCAGGATGATAAAATGGAACTCCTATAGTTTAGGTTCCAGTTGATGCTCTGAGTTAATAGATACCACATTCCAAAGTGGAATTGAATACACTAAGCAGGACTTTTCCCTGTGTCTACACCATTAGCTGACATCCATCTCTAGTACATACACAAGAGAGGCTGAAAAGAAGAGTCATTAGAGGTTTGGGAGGAATTTTAGAGAGAGCCTTTGGGGTCCAGTAGCTTCTGATAATTGGGATGGGTAAAGGAAGTTATTGCCTTCACCCCAAATCTGGAGAGTGAGGCTCTCTGGAGATCTGTACGCAGCTTAATTTCTGAGTACAATGGTGTTATGGTTTGGAGCTAAATGTCCCCCAAAGGTCATGTGTTTGAATGTTGGGTCCGCAGCTGGTGGCACTGTCCCAGGCAGTTATGGAACTTTGGAAGTGGGATTCTAACCTTTCGGAAGTGGCTCCCTGGGGGATAGCCTTCAGAGATTTTCACTTGGAGTCCTGGTTCCACTCACTGCTTCCTGATCACAAGGCCCCACCATGCCTGCCCTGGCACCTGCTGCTGGCACACCTGCCCCACTGCCATTATGTTGTTGTTGTTAGGTGCCATGGAGTCGTGTCCGACTCAAAGCGACCCTTATAGGGTTTTCAGTGGCTGATTGTTTCAGGATTGCCTCGGGAGTGAGTTGCCACGTCCTTCTCCCATTTTTCTGGTGCTGGGAATCAAAGTCGGGACCTCAGAGACTGTAGAGTGACGCTCTACCAACTGAGCTAAATCCCAGCCCTGCCATTATGTACTGATTCTCTAACCATGAGGAAATAAATATTTCCTTCCATAAGTGTGCTTCAGTCTGTTTCTGTGTCACAGCAACAGCCACTTGACTAATACAAATGTTCTTGGGCCACAGTGGAGGCATCTGATTCACACCTGGCAAAACCAAAGAACAGGTGGCAGCTGGCTTTCCTGATGGCAGAGAGGATGCTGTGGCTTCAGAATAGGCCCATGCTCCCCAGTCTGTGGGCAAAGGATACACAAGTGGCTCCTGTGGGCTGATCTGGGTCCCAGTGGGACAGCTTAGATCCAGGCCAAGAGGGATCTGTTGTGGGAGGCGGTGGCACAAAGGGAGGGGGCAAGTATAGGTTTCCTAGGGCCTGATAAAGGAACCAGAGGAGAAGCTACAGGGAAGAGCATCACCCCCATCAAGGGAGTGGCAGGAAGAGAGCCCAGTGACAGTATGTTCTCCAGGATTCTACACAAGCATCCCGATGAAGGAGCGCACAGCAGCTCTTCACAGCACAGGCACAAAAGAATTTGCCTTGCCCCTCCTCCCTCTCTTTACCTTGGACCCTGGAAAGGGTCAGTCATTTGCAAGCTAAACCCTCCCCCAACAGGAAGCTGCCCTACAACAGACTGTATTGGGCAAGAGGAGTTGGTGTAACTCTGAAGGTTCAAGATTTTTTTTCTTATTACAATAGATACAACAGATTAATTACTGACAGGATGCTTTTTGGTTTCCTGGAAATGGTTAGAAAAGTCTTAGGACTTAATTAGTCCTAGGACTAAATTTCACCTAATTTTAGGGGAAAAAATAAGCTCCATAGAATAGATGTGAAGAGACTACAGGAGATAAAAATAAAGTTCGCTGCAAGGCTGAGGCAGGATGATTGCGAATTCAAGGCCTGAAGAAGCCTGAGCAACTTAGTGAGACCCTGTCTTAAAATAAAAAGTAAAAAAGGGGCTGGGCATGCAGGTCACTGTAGAGTACTTGCCTAACATGTAAGTACTGGTTCAACTTCCCAGAACTGCAGAATCAATCAATCAATCAAACAATTAATTAAATTAAAACATGAAGTTTGCTTTATGATGGTATCTTATGAGTCATGCCCATCCAACTTAATTACATATAACTCCTCTTATTTAATCCTCAACACAACACTCTGAAGTAAGTAGTAGTATGCCCATTTCACAGGTGAAGAAACAAAAGTATAAACATAATCTGCTCAATGTCACACAGATAATAAGTGACAGCATTTAAGTTCAAACTCAGGCAGTGGAGCGGCCTAGTGCCCACAGGCTGAACTATCATCCTCTAGAGAAAACTAAGGGATAAAAGCCTTAGCTCTTGCATCATGAACTCTTGTTCCAGAAATCTAGCCAAAGTTGATGCACAGATATAGTCGTCATGTTTTATTTCTAATAAGGGAACTGGCAGGGGTGGGGACAAATGTCTACCAACTGGGATTTGGTTAAGTAAATAATTCTATGTTCACAGGACAGATCATTAAGCATTCTTTATGGGGAATTTTTAACTCCAGAGGAACAGGTTCATGAGATGGGATACACTATTGTAGGGAAGTATAATAGCCTATTAAAAAAAGGCTCAACAAGCTGGCAATATATGAATAGTCTCATTAAAAAAATTGCCCAGAGTGAAAAAGACATGCTCTAGTACTACCAGCTATGCCACTCTAGGGACCACATCTTCCATTACTGGTGGTCCCTGCCTCCAGGTGCTCAGGGTTCTTCTTAAAGCTCACTTTTAGCTCCTGAGACCTCCTAGTGACCTCTGCACAGCACAGACAATATCCCCAACCCCAGGGTCGGGAGAGAGACAGTAAACACACATTGTTAGTGTGCAATGCTGTTCTTGTTAGTTGCTGTCAAGTTGATGTCCAACTCATAGCGACCCTATGTACAACAGGGGAAACACTATTGTCAGTGCTTTTCTGCTATTCATAGGGTTTTCAATGGCAATGTGCAATATATTTGGTAAATAGACAAAAAAAATTTAAAGCCTTGCAGACTAAAATATCCCTAGTCACCTAGTGTAATGTGACATAATAGGACAACACTCAGGTGACCATACTCTAATGCAAGCAGGTACAAGAAACATCTGCAATTCTTAGTCTGGTTATTGATTTTGGTAGGGAGCAGGGAGGTGCAGGAAGGATACTGAATCCTAGTACCTGCCCTTTACCCAGTCTACCCTGCTCCATTTTGAGGTGTTTGCTGAGAATCTCTTGGGCAGGGAGACAGGGTGGAAGCACAGTGTCCCTGGCCTACGGCAACTTCTGTTCCTAGCCAAGTCTTTCTGCCCAGCAGCCAGGCCCAGCTCCCCCAAGAGCAGAGGCTGGAGTTTTAAATAGAAAATAAAAGGGCTTCAGAGGCTGAGGCCCAGGCCCCTGTGCTCAGCCTCCAGGAGGGTTTGTTTTACCAGCATTATTGAATTTGCAGGTAAGCAAAAAGGAATTAAGCTGATCAGGAAGAGAGGGAGAGAGCTGTCATTTGTTCATAAGGCAGGATTTATCAAGAAGAGCTCTCTCTCCTTTGTCAAACAGAGAGCCATTTCCTTTATATCCTTCAGCAAAGGACATTTTATTTGTAACCTTTCAGAAAAGCCCATGAGTTGTGTTTTTTGACCTGTTTTTTCCTCCTCTAAGAAAACCAAGGTTATTTAAAGGGTGAAACGTATTTTAAATAATCCTCCTCTGAATTCACAACTAATCTCTCTAGCTAGAGAAATCAGTTCCTGAAACACAATATAAACTATTTGCTAAGTTTATTGCTCCCACCACACCATCTTTTTGCTCCTGACCCTTTCCCATGGCTGCTGCTGATTCACATACATCAGACTGTAAAACCGCCATGCCACGGAAGATGAAGAATCCCAAAGGGCAGTGCTATGGGACTCGAGTCAAACTGTTTCCCCTCTGGCTCAGTTTTCTCATCTCGAATGCGGTTAAAAGTTCCAAGACCTGTAGATACAGAGGGTACCAAGGAAAGAACACCAGTCCCAGGTTCTGGTCTTGGCTGTCACGATTGTGCTGTGTCACCTTGAGTAAGTTCCCTTTTTGTGCTTCATGAGAATTACAACTCTTTTGAAGGCTCTTTCCAGAACTAGCTATGTGAGATATTCTGATTCTTTATAGAAGGGCTGTTAGCAGATGGGAGAAGGTGACTGCAGTTTGTGCAACTCTGCAGCAAGGAAAGTAGTCTTGTATTTTATAGAAGAAACATACTAGTTGGCACAGGCAAGACTTAGTCAGGAGACCTGAATTCTTATTTTCTCTATGGTGCTAATTCACTGGGGGCCCAGGGACCACTCTCCTGTGCTCACCTCAGTTTCCTCATCTGTTAAATGGAGACAAGGCATGGCTTATGTACTGCTCAGGGAGTCTGAGGCTGACTGAGAGAAGGTGTGAGCCTGTGAATGTTGCTCAGGTCCAGGGCACCGCAGAGAAGCGACAATTTAGTCATTAGAGCTTCCACTTGTTGAGCCCTCTTGCAGGGCCACGCTGTGCTAAGCACTTGCTGCTCTGACCTCCTTGACTGCTCACAGCGATTTGAGGAGTTATTACACAGAAGGGCGCCTAGGCATGGTGGGGGTCACAGAGGAGGATTTACTTGGACTCTCCTAAGGCCTGGGCCACAGGGCCACTGCCCGTCAAGCTGAGGCTGACCACAGGTGGCCCCAGCTGCTGCCCTGCCTGGACTCTCGGAGGGAGTGGAAGAGGGTTACTTCCCCTTCAGCATCCCCAAGCTTTGGCCCTGGGAGGAGGCAACGTGCAGCTGGCTCTACACTTCCTCAGGTGAGATTGTGCCCGGGCTGCTGGGGCCAGATGGGGTGGTACCTGGCTACATGGGATCTCTCCCTGGCTCCTGGTCCTCCTCACGGCCCACCACCTTCTCTGTGCCTCTATGTCTTCTCTGGTCACCACACCCCTGTGGCTGCAGAGTTGGCCCCTTCTTCCCTTCCTACTCCTGCTACTGAGGCCAGTGGGGCATGGGTGCCCCGGGGGCAGGGGCTCATCTCAGCATGACAAGGCCCTGATTCTGACCTGGGCATCTCATGCCTGTTGGACCCGTCCCAACCCTCACACACTTGTTAGGACTTCTGGGGTCTCCCTGGAGATGGCCAACCTGGGCGGGCCTCAAAAGAAACTGCAGAGGTCTGTGTACCCCTGTGGGCAGGACTCTGGGAAGTATGACATGTTCTTCTAGCTCAGGTCATCTCCTGTGGTCCCATCTCCCCATACTTGCATCTCTGTCTGTCTGCTTTCCATGAACTATTGGTACCCATGTTTTTCTGGCTTAATCCAATCTAGTCTTAGCTGTGTCTCACCCTCTCCTCTTGGCTCTAACAGACTTTGGGATCCTTTTTTGGGCCCTCATAGGTGACCAAACACTTGGTGATGTCATTGGGCAATGTCCTCATAACTTGAAGATGTTATTAGTGTTTCACATACCAGGAAATATAAGTTCTGGGTCTAAGTCTCTGGCCTCCTTTATGACAATAGACAAGTCCCTCCCAGGTTTTCATGGCCTCTGTTTATCAATCTATAAGATGAGGGGCTTGGGATTAGATCAGGTCTAGGGCCTCCAGTATCACAAGAGTTACATTATGAAGGGTCCAATCTGACTATCTCCGTGAAAAGGACATACATTTCATGCCCTACCTCCCAACTGCCCTGGGAGAACAGAGTAGAAGCATTCAGACCCAAGAAAAGGACCCAGGGACAGGCAGCCGCCCTTTACCCCACCATACACCCAGAAGATAGGTAGGAGGTGCAGGATGTACCCTGGCAATGGGCTTGAATTTCCTCCTCTCCCCATGGAAAAGAGTACAGGAATAGAGGCAGTAAGTGCTTACGAACACACAGGTCCCTAGAAAAACTCCAAATGGTCAATAAATATGTGGGAAATCTGCTATCTCCTCCTCCCCCTCCTTTAATATCCAATCTGTCACCAGCTCCTGTTGATGTTGATGCTCAATTCCACTCCCCGTGTCCAAGGCCATCCACTGCCCACAATCACCTGTGGTATATCAGGACGGGTTCTGGAGCTAGAACTTCTAGTTTACAAGCCAGGTTCTGCCACGAGCTACCCTGGTGTGTGCTGGAGACTTAACAGTTAATATATAGATGGCACTGGAAACAGGCTGTGTGAGTTAGCTGTTGTTATATAAGGATCTGCACCCCCTTTCCCTCTGGGCCCCCTGCAGTCTGTTCTCACATGGCAGAGAGAGTGATCTTTTCAGAATGCAAATCTATGCTTGCACCTGCTGCTTAAAATCCTTCACTGACTTCGCTTGCTCAGAGACCAAAAATTTTAAAAGTGCCTAACAAACTGATCAGGCTTCTGTTTTCAAGCCATGCTGGGCTGCTTTCAGTAAAGCCAAAGTCTTGCTCTGTCCCCTTTTGCCAATGCTCTCTGCTAGGTCTTGGGTCTGGAATCCACCTCAGATCCTCAACCCCCCAAGGCCCAGGCCTTAGAGCTGAGAAGAGGCTGAGGTTCAGTGGGGATGGTCCACTTCCTAGAGGGCTGTAGGGAATGACCCACATTTCTTTCAAGTTCCTGACAGGGGCATTGATGAGCAGTCATTAGCCACTATGTTAGAAAGGATGATTAGTGATTTCCATTATAGCAAATGATATCCATACTGTACTAGGATCTCAAGAAAACTTGAAGGAATCAGTCAGAAAGTTTAGCCAAGGGGGCCAGATAAAAAGAAAATAGTCAATAACATTTCTATATAAAATAATAATCATTTACAAAATGGAAAAGATGTTGACAATGGCAAGATTATATATGAAGTTTTAAAGCAACATCAATGAGACTAATTTCTCATGCATTATCCAGAAAATTATAAAATATAGTTGAGATTTATAAAAAGAACTTGAATAAGTGGAGATTCCTAATACATTCCTATGAGATAAGAAGACTATATTAAGGATAGCAATTCTTCCTAAATGAGACTTTGTTTTGTTCAAAGAATAATTCCAAGGGCATTTTGAGACTTGATAACATACAAGGATTTCTCAAGCCTCCCTTTGGTGATGACTTAAGGGAAGGACGGGAGGGTAGGCTCCCAGATGGTTGTGAATGCAGGTTCTGTGCTATATAAGAAAGCCATGGTGGCCCGCTGATTTGCTAACTAGTATGGATCACCACTACCAGCTACATTCATGCTCCAGGAGAATCCCTCAACTATTCGGGCATTCCGACCTATGGCTCAGAATGGCCAGAGTCACGGTATCAATGCTATAACTAGGTGTTCACTCAGTACCTGTAGTGTTTTTTAGAGTAAATAAGCTAAAAAGGGATAAACTGTTGCTTTTGAGCTTACAACATTGGGAGAGTGATCAATGAGGGGAGAGCTCTGCGGCATAAAGAGCAAAGGGCAAGGCAGTGTTTCCTTGCTCAAAGGACACAGAAACCACCCTATTTCCAGGTTCCCCAGCCTAAGCACAGAGTAGCTGAGGGTCTTCCAGTCTCAGGCAAAGCCATAGGTTCTGAGTAACCACAAACACTAGCCAAATCCACCCAAAGAACTTACCTACACTGATTGGGCACCCTGTGCTGCGACCCAGGATGCCCGATTAGGGGCAGTGGCGAGGGAGGGAGCAGGCAGGGAGTAGGTGCCATACTTCCTTTTTTCCCCCCTGCCTGTATCACCCATTCAGTGGGCCTTTCTGCCATGTTCAAAGCCATGAGTTAAGAGTGCCAAGTTCAACCGACTTGTGTGGATGCTCAGGATTATAGTAGCCTGAGGTAGATTATTTTCCCGCCCCTCATTTCTCTAATTAACCAAGGTAAAGATTATCTGGAAAGAGAAAGCAAACCAAACAAAAGGACACAGGTGACACAAGCCACGATAATCTGATAATAGTAACTAATATGAGGAAGACCATTCCCACTAGATACTAAAATATAAAGCTACAACAACTGAAACAGTTTGGTGTGGACATGAATCCCACATGGAACTTCGATGGAAGAAAATAAGCAGTCCAGAAATACACTCTAAGAACTTAATTTCTGTGGAAGAATTTAAGTGGTAATCATCAGAAAAACCCTAAGAATACTAAAGAAAATGAGAATCAAATATCAAAAGCATAAAATAATTTGTCATGTGGTTATCTGGAGAGGACAAGGAAAAGTTCAGAGCTCTAAGGTCGGGAGCTGACTTTGAGTAACTGTTGCCATTATGTTGTTGTTAGGTGGCTTCGAGTCAGGTCTGACTCACAGTGACCCTATATACAGCAGACACTGTGCCAAACCGGGCACTATGTCACTGCTTCTCTGCTATTTATAGGGTTTTTGATGGCTGATTGTTTCGGGAGTGGTCTTCCAGGTCCTTCTCCCAAGCCTCCTGCAGCCGGTATTCCCAGGTGGTATCCCACACAAGGACTAACCAGGTCCAACCCTGCTTAGCTTCTGAGATCAGACAGAACTGGGTGTCAGGGAGGTATAGCTGTAGACGCGTTGCCAGCGTAGTAGCTGGTTTATGTAGAGAAAGAGCAATAACAAGACAGAAAAGTTTAGCAAAGCAGAAAGAACCCTGGGCTACCAGCCTGGGGTCTGAATTCCAGCCACAACTTCTCCCTGCTGAGCAATCTTGGGCCAGGTCCTCCCCCTTTCTGGGCATCGGTCCAACATTTCAAGGATAAAGGATTAGTGCAGATGACCTCTATAGGCCCTTCCAGCTCAGCCCTCTGGGTTTTATAGTTCAAGAATCATCCCCCATGTCTGGTTTCTAAACAGAAGTAAGTGGGAGCACAGAAAGACACTTGGACCTTGCCTGCCCCAAAGCACCAAGTGACCTTGTCAGCCAGTTCTGCTCACTTCAGTAATGCAGCTCCAGCTGCATCCAGGCCTGTAATCACCAGGATTGAGGGATGAATGAGACATGGCACTGGCCTGTGAAGACCAAGGTCAGTGAAGGACACCGGTAGATATGACAAAGCAACCAACAGTCTCAGGTGGTGTGAGGGCACTATGAGGGTACGGGGGAAAAAGCGAAGGGGTATGGCGGGGACCAGGCAGGGATTTACAGCAGGGGTGGCATTTGAAGCTGGCAAGGGAGCCACTGGAGGTGGAAGGCACCAGAGTGGGAAGGAAGGTTGGCCTTGCTGAGCAAGGAATGCACAGGGGGAAGAGAGGACTCAGAGAGGATATTTGGGGCCAGGGAAGTAGAGGGCTAGGCTGAATCTTTTAATAATGGGAGATGGCAGGGGACCGATGGCACTTGGGACATGACATGGTCTGGCCTCAGGAGGGAGAAGGTCACTGGAAGCTTTTGGAGCAGGCTGTGGGGACATGAAAGGGAAGCAGGTGGTAGGTGGGCTGGATGTGGCAGAGGAGGAGCTGGGGGCAGAGTTGAGCTGCTCACAGGACTGCAAGCAGAAACAGCACAGCCTTTGGAGAGAGGAGCCTGGGCCAGACCGCCTGGGCTTCTAACCCTGGCTCTGCTGCTGCCTGGCTCTGCCTCCTTCGGCTGCTTCTCATCTGCAGACATTGGAACTACTGCTGAGGGATGTCAAGGGATTGGATACAGGATTTAGTAAGTGAAAGCCTTTAGGACAGTGCCTGGCACCGACAGGGTAAGTGTTCCATCCATGGTGATGAGGAGGATAGTAGAACAGCTGCATTGTCGGAGGAAGGGAAGGTGGGCTGGGACCCCTCAAGGTGCCTGTGGGAAGAGTGGGGCTAAGATGGGAGCCGGACATTGTGAGTTCCAATGGGGGTGCACCAGGTGCAATGCACTGATTGGTGTTCTGTTCCTCGCTCATTCCATATGTTTAAATCCTAATTCCCAATAGGATGGTACGAGGAAGGGGGGCCTTTGGGAGGTGATTAGGTCATGATGATGGAGCCTCAAGAACAGGATTTAGTGTCCTTATAAAAAGGACCCTGGACAGCTTGCTTTTTACTGCCATGGGGGTTACTGAATGATAAGCAGGCCTCTGTAATTAGGAAGAGAGGCCTCACCAGAGTCTAGCCACGCCAGCCCCTTGACTTCAGACTTCTAGCCTCCAGAAATGTGAGAAATTAGGTCGGTTGTTTATAAGCCCCCCAGCCCATGGCACCTTGTTATTGCAGCTTGAACAGACTAAGACACTAGCTTTGTGTCTGTGGGACACCACATTCCAATCAAGCAGCAAGGCATGCTGCAACTCAGCGGGAGAGACTGGGTGAGGAGAGGAAAACACGTGGAAGCAGAGCTGGGGCTGAGGCTGCCAGGCTGGGGAGGCTGCCTCTGGGCGAGACGCAGAGGGCGGGAAGGAAGAGAAGGGCTGATGGTGAGGTCTCGTGTGGCTGTGGAGCCCAGGAGAAGGCAGGCTCTGCCAGGGCGGGGATCGTCACCGCTCTACCCCCAGTGCCTAGGACAATGTCTGGAACAAAGCTGAAGCTGAACAAATACTTTCTGAGTGAACAAATGGGCATTATTCTTCCTGTTGTCCAATCCAAATATTTTCTTAGGCACAAAATAACAACAGTAGCCAACATTTACCACATGCCAGGCACCATGCTAAAAGCTGTACATGTAGATCTTTTGGTCTTTATGGAAACCTGGTAGAGAAGGTACGATTATTTACCCCCATTTTACAGGTCAGGAAATGGGATTCAAAAAGTGGAAGACTAGCTGAGTTTGCATGGCTTGGAGAACAGTCAGGAGCACACCAGGGCTCCAAGCTCCAGGCCTCCCTTGACACTGACCACACAAGAAAGGGGGCTGGGGGACAGGAGGCAATCATGTCCTTGTTGACAAAGAGTGACTGTTATTACATCTTACTGGAAGAAGGGGAGCTAAGCCAGGCACAGTGCCACATGCCTGTAACCCCAGCAAATCAGGAGGCAGAGGCAGGAGGATCGCAAGTTTGAGACTAGAGGAAGCCTACGTAATTTAGTGAGACCCTGTCTCAAAAAGTAAAAAAATGGGCTGGGGGTGCAGCTCAGTCATATAGCACTTGAAAGCATTCAAGCGAAGGCCCTGGGTTCAACCCCCAGTACTGCAAAAAAAAAAAAAAAAAAAAAAAAAAGGAAGCAGAGGCATGAGCTGGAGAAGCAAGCTAGGTTGTGTTAGACTTCTGGGATGAGGCCAAGGATGGGAGAATGTGAGCAGATCAGCAAATGCGAGCTGAGCGGGTACCAGCAAGAGGTGCTGAGCGAAGCTCAGAAACAAAGTGAGAGGGTGGATTCCCATCACGTGCACATACCCCTTTGGGGGTGGTAGTGGGCTCCACAGGTTTCCTGAGGATCCAGACAGGTCCTGACAGATCCAGGGTCATTTTAGGGTGACAGTGACTGAAGGCACTTATGAAGCCTAGAGGCTGCACACCTGGCAGGGGCTGATCTTGTCCAGGTAGTTTCCAGTCCTCTCAAGATGCTTTTGTGAACTCTGATGGTGTCCTCGAATACTGGCAGCTCTCTCAGATGCAAGCTCTGTGGCCCAGGGGCCAGCTCTGATTCTCCCCCTGCTGCCTCCCTAGCATCATCACAGTAGGGCATTTTGCGGAGGGGGCCGAGAGGCATCAGATAGGCTCAGCTTGCCCCAGGTGTGCAGCTTGCAGCTGACCGATCAGGATACAGAACCCAGGGCTCCTCTAGCTCTAGAGCAGTGGGTCTCCCAGCAGGGAGGCTGCTACGAGAAGCTGAAGCACGGTTGCCTGCCTCTACCCAGGCTATCTGGGCACAGTCACAGTCACCCTGCCCCCAAAGACCAAGATCTATCACCTGGTCTCCTGCACAACAACTGAGGGGGACCGAACCCAGGGCCAGCTGCCTGTGCACTGAAGGAGCTGCTTACACGCCATCCTCACCCACTCCGAGGCCCTCCTGAGTCCCTTCATGGCTGTACTAGTGCTCCTGCAGGGAAAAGTCTGCCCTGCCACATGCCATGCAGTACCTCACACCCATGCCCAGGCAGACCTGTGGCCATTTGACACTCTCAGACCACCCTGGGCTAAAGAAGAGAGCTTCTGAGTGCCCATTCTGCCCTGGCTGTACCTTTAGGACCCCCAGTCACAGCAGCACTCAAAGCAGCCTTCTGCTGTGCCCCCTCACCCTTAGCTGACTCTAGGATGACATGGTTAGCCACAGACTGGCTGAGCCCAAGCATGATCACCACAGGCATGCTCTGTTCTGTGCCTGTTGGACCCAAGCTGCATCCTGAGGTCACAGAGAAAAACCTTTCACAGTGTATGACTCAAGGTAGTCGAGATATCCACAGCCACATAAACCAGTCACATAAGTGTGGACCTCCTACTATGTGCTTGAGTGGTATGAGGCACTCCCCATGCATTCTCACTAGTCCACACACAACACTGGAAGTGAGGTATTCATGTATCCATTTTTCAGAGAAGGAAATCAAAGATCAGAATCTGTCCAGGCTTTCATCCATCCACCTGGCTAAATGCACTAATGCCCCAGGTCAGAGTAACCCAGAAGCTGAGGTCTGCTGTGGCTCTGCTCCTGGGCTCACCAAAGAACATGCTGTCCTTCCTCCCAGTACCCATGCTTCCCTACTGTGCGCCCAAGGCCCTCTGGGCCTAAGGCAGAGGCCCATCTGGGCCTGTGGATATGCTCAACCCTGCTCTAAGTACTAGAAGTGGCAAAAGATAGAAAACTGGTATTAACTGAGTAATAATTAACTGAACATTTTCATTCATTCTTTTGTTATCTAATCTTCTCAATCACCCTACAAGATAGGTGTGAATATCTCTTTTTCAAAAGAAGCAGCTGACACTCAGAGATGTTAAACAGAGGGTTAAAAAGAGGTCACACAGTAAGCTATACTGTCAGGACCAGACCAGGTCTATCTGAACCTGAGATCTACACTTCCGTAACAAGCCACATCTCAACTCTGTCTGGTTGCCATGTGGTGGACCTGGGGGCACTTCCCATGATCCTATGCCCATTGTCACCTACTCTAGTCCTACCCATGCCCTGGTTCCATAAGCAGCAGCCACGAATGAGAGAGAAACGGGGATTTGCTTCCTGTCCAAGGCCTGGAGGACATCAGTGAGCTCAGGACACCTGTCAGCCCTGCATACTCCAGCCTTAGTCTGATGTCCATGATCCTAGCTTGCCCTCTGCAGACAGCAGCCCTGCCCACGTCCACATGATGGGCTGGAATGCTGATCCAGTGGATAACTTCCGAGAATTCTCCTCCAAGAGGCTGGGCCCTGCTTTCTGAATATACACTGACCACATATCCTCCCCTTCTCCCAGGGACCTACTTCAACATTGAGAGGCCCATGGTACTAGGCCTATAGACCCCCTTGGTTGCATAAATCATCCTACTGCTCCATCCTGCCCCAAACACCTTTAGGTATCCGTATCTGTGTATTTGTTCTCAAGTCTGCTAAATCCTTTGAAACCATGATTTAAGTTGCTGATCACATGCTTTGCTAGTTCCTCCTGCTCCATTAGCCATATCTATCCTGACTTCTTTCCTCTCTCTCCTGGCATATCTGTTCTGAGCTTCCAAAAAGCCCCATTGTCCTTCCTGTGACAGCATGGCACCCAGTTTCCATGCCTGGATTTTGTGCCCCCGAGCCTCACTGCCTCTGTGGTGAATCCTGATATCACTGACAAGCCCTTCTTTTCATTACCAGCAGGCCACAGTCTCTGACTCTTAGGTCAGTGTTCCCCAATCCCCCATGTTTAGCCCTCAGCCAAGATACAAGGGCTCGAATCTCAACCAACACCACTGGCCTTGTGGTCTCTCTGGCCACCATTAACCATCAGAGAACTGGTTTAACAAGCACTGGATAAACTCCTGTGCTGTTCCCTGATGGTCATTAGGACTAACAGGTGAGTGTACCATAAGTCCCAAATCAGATTATCTCCAAGGCCACAATCACAAGCACCCAGAAGGCCACAGCTGGGTGGGTGGCTGTGGAGGCCCAGTGGAGCTCAGGCACAGCCCATCAAGGTGGGAGCATGCCCAGGGTCATGGGTTTTCCCTCTCCCCTTCATCTCAAGTCTGCTACCTGGGACAAGTGATGCTGGTTTAAAACCACATTCATCCCGTGGCCTCAGAGCTTTTGGAAATGTGGTCCTGCTGTGCATGTTGGTCTATCACTAGGAAGTCTTAAGATTCAGTCTGGCCCTGGCCTAGTTTTGTTTTGTTTTTTTTTTGAAACAGAGTTTCTCTCTATGTTGCCCACGATAGTCTCAAACTCATAGGCCCAAGTGACCCTCCAGCCTCAGCTTCCCAAGCAGCTGTACTAGAGGGATGCATCACTATACATAAAAGGCCCTGGTCCAGCTCTTTGATTCAGGACCATTCCCACCATAATCCCTGCAGGATAGCGATTTTACCCATCAGCTTCTCAAAGTCCTTCAGAGAATGCCCAACATCACCCCTCGTTATAGCAATACACATCAAAAACAACTTTACAGCAACTCTCCTAACCAATATGGCACAATGGGGGTGGGGAATAAATAAATACAACAGCTACCAACAAACAAAAATGATGAACCTTGATATTGGAGGGCTGTGGGGACAGCCATACATAATTGGTGTCATGGTAAACAGATCCAATATTTCTGGAGAACTATCTAGAGATGTGTGATAAGAATTATAAAGTTGCTCATGCCCTTTGACCTAGTAATTCCACTTAGGGAATGCTTCCCAGTAAAATACTAAGAAAGTAATTTGTACAGAGATATTCATAGCTGTGATATTTATAAGAGCAAAAAGTTGGAAAAAGTCCAAAGGCTCTGCACTTGGGGACTGACTAAGCAAACTGGGTCGAGTGAACACCTCGGGTTGTTCTCCAGCCAGGCAGTGTGAGCATGTGCAGGCTCAGGTGAAGTGAATGCGCGACCCTGGGCCTGTGAGATGGGAAGTAAATCAACCCAGATGGCCTCTGACTCCACCTTCTCCCATGGAAATGTACTGCCAGTGGTTCTGTGTTGCCTTAAGGCTAATTCAGTCTGTCTGTAGCCTTCATGTCAATTATGAGGATTTTTTAAGGTCATTTATCTTTTTCTAAAGGTCATTTTGAATTAGCTGAGTTTTTTTTTTTTTAAGAAGATGTTTAAAATGATGAAAAAGAACTCTGCTGAGATTTCCTAATGACCCTTGAGGCTCATTTTAAGGAAGCCTCTCGAACACATAATCTCCTTCTTTGTGTGCCTGCAAGAGGAGCTGGAGAGGGGGCAATATAGGAGCTAGGGTGGACCCTGGTGCCCTTGGACAGCTGTGGGAGCTGAGATGCCTACTGCAGCAGTCCCTCCTCCAGCCCTCCCTTCTGAGTCTTCCTCCCTCAAGAGCCCCCTACTGTGTCATTCTCTCTCTACGGGGCCTCAGGAAAAGGTTATTGACAGCAGGTTGGGTCCCTCCTCCACATGAGAATCCAGATGATCAGAACACCTTCCAGAGCCAAAGTACAAGTGTCTGCTGGTGACCCTTCAGCCTGGGCTTCCACATGCCTACATCAAGACTGGCCTGAAGCAGGTGGGCTCCTAGAGCAACCTGATGAGTTTTAATAAAAAGATGTCTGGGTCCCACCCTGGACTCTCTGGGATTGGGGCTGGGAATATGTATTTTTAAAACATTCCCAGTGGTTCTCATAGTGAGAACCACTATTTGAGAGCCTTAATGCCTAAGAAAGAAGTCATGAGCCTGTTCCATTGGGCTGCTGAGTCCTGGGCAGGAAGCTGGCTGGCAGCCAGTAGTCATGACAGAGACCACAGAGATCATGTGTACCACACATACCGTTCGAGGGAAGGCCTAGACCATGGGGAGGGCCCTCCACAGGCCCCAAAGAGCACCTAGGCTCCTAGCTCCCCAGAGACCAAGAGCCAGTCTCTTCTATCTCAGCCCAAAGCTTGGGAGGCCTTAGCTGCCCACGCCCTCAGGATCCCTGACTGCCTGCTACAAGGGCCTCTTGGTTCACGCCCTGTGTCCCAGGTGGGGAGTGGGGCCTATGGCCCCAGACGCCCAGGCCATACTTACGGAGTCATTTTATAAAGCTGCGTCCTCCTCTCAAACAGCGACCCTCCCCAGGCCCAGGGCCATACCCGGGCCACGGGTGTGGCCTGGACAGACTCCGTGTCACTGCCCCCTGTCTCCACGACTCTCTTCAGCTTCACATTGGTGCTTGAGTCCCCCGGCCTGTTGTCAGGAAACACCGAGAGTCCAGAGTCGTCACCCTGCCCCACCCCACCTTCCTGCCAAGTGAGAACCGGTGGAAACCTCTGTGGTCCTGGGGACAGAGAGCAGAGGGAGAACCCAGGGGACGGCCAGGGGCGAGTCTTCCCAGGGGTCTTGGAGTAACTTGCAGAGCCTTATCTGAGATGCTGAGGTGACAGGGGAGAGGCCACTTCTGGTGAAGCTGCCTGCCAACTATTCTTGAGGAAGCAAGGAAGCTAGAGGCTCTGGAGCTGCCTGAAGGCACCGTCTGGAGCCTGGGGTTCTGGGCCCAGCGTGGCTTGGTTCAGGAAATCAGGGTCCCTTAGGAGCAGGGGCAGCAGGGTGATGGGGGAGCCCAGTCTATGCTGGGAAATGACCTGGGGCCCATGGGGAAAATAGCAAGCTGACTTGTTCTCCAGTCCCTCTGAGGTGACCTCCCCCATCCTACTCCCCTGCCACAGGATCCAAGAGCAAGGTGGGGTCAGCTGCCCCTTCCCACTCAGAGGCTGCCCTGAGGGCAGAGAGCCAGGCCTCAGCTTCTCTGCAAGGACATTTCTGCTCCCATCATCCTCCCTGCCCACGGCATGCCCCCTACACTGCTTAGGTCCAGCCTGGCCTGGCTGACGGATAGTGCCTGGTTGTCACTGGATTTGAAGGAAGCTCTGTGGGGCTGGAGAGGAGCTAGGAAAGGACATGCCAAGTCCTCCCACATTCGGGCTGCATCATCACCCATGCCAGGACTGAGGAGGAACTCAGACTTGTTCCCGTTCAGACAAGCTTGGCTCTGCCTCTGTAGAGGCAAAGTGGGGACAGCATCAGGGGCGGGGAGGCTAATGTGCTGCTTGCCAGCCAACCTCACCCTGCACTTGTCCCAGGTGCAGTGAAGAGGGGCCTGCACCACATGGGCCCCATCCTAGGCTCCTCTGATGGCTAAGGCTGGTGGCCCACCAACCAGGGGAAGGAGACAACGTGAGCCACACCAACTGCGGAAACCAACCTCCACCAGGCAGACATAGCTGTGACGATGCCATGCTGGAAATGGGCTGGCTGCTCACACTGTATCTGTATTGAGGATATTTGGTTTCCTTTTCTATCTCTTTCTTTTTTCTTTTTGTTCCTTCGTTCCTTCCTTCCTTTCTTTTTTTCCTTTCTTTTCTTTCACAATACTGGGAGTTGAACCCCGGGCCTCATGCATGCTAGGCAAGTGCTCTACCATTAGCCTGTACCCCACACCCTTTTTCATTTTTTTATTTTGAGACAAGATCTTGCTAAGTTATGCAGGCTGCCTTTGGCCTTGAACTTGAGATCCTCCTGCCTCAGCTTCTCAAGTTGCTGAGATTTCAGGCCTGCATCATGGAGCCCGGCTGATATCTGATTTTCTTGTGTTTTATTCTTCTTCTGTCTCTATCAGCATCTATACTGACAAAGATTCACAGACCCCAAATATGTATGTCAGTATTGGGAATCCTCTGGCCCAGTGGTTTTCAGCTGGAGCACACCCTTTCTTGGGGAAGCCAAGAGAAAACATAAAGGCAAGGAGCCCTGGATGAAGCTAGGGATAGGGATGGGGTAGTGGCTGGAATTCCGCATCTCCTTTTCCCTACAATGCTTCTCTGAAGATACTTTTGGATGACCATGTGGCTCCAAATGTCATTTGAAAATCTCTAGACAAATCCAACCTTCTTATTTTCAGATGAAAAAGATGAGGCTCAGAGTAGACAGTGATTGGCCAAAGGTCACACAGCAAGCTGGTAGCAGAGCCATGACTGGCCCCATGACTCCTAACCATTGAGGCCTCCAACTCCTAGCCAAAGACAGCCAGAAATCCCCCCACCCCACGGCTCTGAACTCCTCAACCTTTTCCCAACTACTCTTGGGGTCTCCTGCAGGGAGGGACTAGGCACCCAAGCTACATCTTCTAGAAATGAGGTCAAGATGAGGACCTGAGCTCCTGGCCCTTCAGGACTGGGTCTCAAGCTTCTTCTGAGACCCTTCTCATTCTGTGTTCTCCCTGAGAGACCTGTCTACTCCAAGGCTCTCCTAGCTATCCATGGGACCCCTCAGTCTACTTCCTTATGTCTGTCCTGAGCTCCAAATGCCCCATGGGCCCTCCATGGGTGCCCCCAAGTCCCCAGCTCCTCAACTGAACTTACCCCATTCTATTCCTGCTCTCCTTCCTATCTCCTGGCAATGTGAGTGGCCTCACCATCCACTGTCATCACCCCAGAAACCCTGATGCCACCCCCCCTCTTCCTTACTGGCCCTATGCTTTGACCTGTGGAGACCTCCCGCCAGCCCCTTTCCCTCTGTCCCAACACTACTGCTTTGGTTTAGCCTCCCCAGCCTCCTTCCAGTCTCCCTGCCTCAGTTCCACCTGCTCTAGGAAAATCTGCTGTGAAAAGTCAGTCTGAGCGCGTCACTTGTCAGCTCACAAGGCTCCTCCCATAGCCCTTGTCCCTCAGGATCCGGTCAAAACCCTCCATGAGGCTGGAGAAGCTGCAGGATCTGTCCCTTCTTGCCCTTTTCTACCTCTTCTTCCAGGATGCCCCCAAACTCTCCTTGCAGATCTCTCCACACAACTCCATCTTTCCTGTCTTCCTGCCCTGCACACACCCTCTCCCCTCCCCAGACCAATGTTTCCCCAAGCACGCCCTGAGGCTTCCTGCTTCATTGTCCACCCACCCCTGCCCCCAAGTATAATGTAGAGCCCTGGGTGTTGCCCTGTCTGAACCACAGCAGAAGGATCTGTGCATTTTTAACATGCATCCCAGGGGTGCTGCGTCTGACTGCTGAGAAGCACCACTTCCATCCAGGCCTCCCTCCTGCCTCTGCTAGGCCTCCTTTGGCCTGCCCTCCCTTCCCCAAGGGCAAGACTGGCTGTGCCTGGTGTCTCCTCTGCTGGGCTGTGAGCTCCCTGCAGGCAGTGACCAAGTCTTCCTCCACCTGCCCCTCCATGGTACCTTGCACAGAGAAGAGGCTTAGCTGCAGCTGAATGAATGGGACTCCTGGATGAGCTCCTCCATTCATGACCAGGAGGTCACAGCTGATCTAGTGATAAGCCACAGCTTGTGGAAACCTAAGAAGCTCCTCCCAGTGTCTCTGCAAGTGGCACCTGTCCCCCTTCACCCCATCCCTGATACAATAAAGGAGGCATGTTGTAGTTGTGGGTATGAAGGGCCTACTGGGTGCTGAAGGCCAGCTTAAACAGTGATATATAAAAACCAGCTCTCCAAAACACATTAGCATGCACACAGATATAAGTTTATTATAAAATTTACTGACAGAAGGCATGTAAAGGCCGGTAGTTTACAAATAACTAATCAAATATCCAAACTATTTATTTATTTATTTAGCAGTACTCGGGGGCTGCACCCAGAATACTTTGCAGCCACTCTATCACTGAGCTGCACTTTCAACTCCTTTTTTATTTTTATCTTGAGACAGGGACTTGCTAAGTTATGCAGGCTGCTTGTGGGCTTGAACTCAAGATCCTTCTGTCTCTGCCTCCCGAGTCTCTGGGATTACAGGCATGCACTACCACGCCCAGCCAATATCCAAAACTCTTTACTATATATCTCATTTAGTCAACTGATTGCCCCAGAAATCAATGCATTCATTGATTCTATTTTTTTTTTTTTTGAGGTACTTGGGGGTTGAACCCAGGCCATTACACATACTTTGCATGTGCTCTACCACTGGACCGCAACCCTAGCTCATTTTTTATTTTTTATTTTGAGACAGGGTCTTGCTAAATTACACAGGCCTCTGGCCTTGAACTTGCAAACCTCCTGCCTCTGCCTCCTGAGTCACTGGTTTCACAGGCATGCAGCATCCCGCTGGGCTTCTGCCTAACTCTTTATTTATGACCAACCTATGTTTGCAATGATAAATGGGTATAGTTCTGACCTAAATGGTGGTTGATAATTTTAACAGGTACAAGGAAAGTGAAACAATAAAGGCAGAACTTCACTCATTTATTGATGATTTAAGTGACTTCTTTGCTGAACTGATTAATAGTTATGAATACTGGAAGAACATTTCTTCAATGTTTTGTACTATTCACAGTGCAAAAGCTATGAACATACAAAAACTTAAAATTTAATCTGTTGGTAACCTTTGTTTCCATCACTTAAAGTCTAAATATTCAACAAAGGAATAAATCTAGTTTTAATTTGTAGCTCTTGCTGATCCCCTATTCTGAATACTCTCTCCAAGGCTACCTTCCAAGGTATGACAAGGCAGAGAGGGAGGTGAGAAGAGATGCACCCCAGCGGGTCATAACGGCATTTCTACCACACAGACTCAACAGATACAACCTCAAGAGCACAGGCACAGTAAAACATAAAACAGTGAGAAAACAGTGAGGTTTCAGTATTACTTGCTTGTTTTTAATGTCCTTTATTTAATTTTTAAATTCATATTGTTAGTAATGTCATTTATTTAATTTTTAAATTCATACTCTTAGTAACGGTTATGCTTAACATCTGGCTTACAAACATGTTCCTTTATGTGCAATTGAATCTCATGAGCCAGTTCCTGTACAGTAACCCTGAAGCACTGAACATGGTCTGCCCTGACCCCACCCAGCTGCCACGGAGTCCCCTCCCCCAGGCTTCAGAGTCAGCCAGAGTATACACGCTGTAGGCACGTATGAGGCTATCACACTGAACCCCATGCATATGAACCAAACAGACCCTGCCGTGTGGCCCAGACAGCAGTTTCCACCGTGCGAGCCTCAGGTTCCTCAACTTTGAGGGGGATTGTTGTTGTTAAGTGCCGTCGAGCTGGTTTCCAAGTCATAGGAACCCTACATACAACAGGCCAAACACTATTGGCAGTGCTTCTCTGCTATTCATAGTATTTTCAATGGCTGATTGTTTTTTGGGAGTGGGTGCCAGGTTGCCAGGTCCTTCTCCCAAGCCTACAGCACCTGGTGCTCCCAGGCGGTCTCCCATCCAAGTACTAATCAGACCCGACCCTGCTTAGCCTCTAAGACCTGACAAGCTCGGACGCCACAGTGGTACAGTCGCAGGCACAGTGCCCACCAACTCATGAGGTGTGGGGAGAATGACACCCACTTATCCCTTCCCCCCATGTTCTGCACATTCAGATTCCAGTTCTTTTCTATATTTGCCCTGTCCCCAACCTCAGACACAATGTGCACATGTTTGGGTACATGTACCCACCTTACTCTCAAACCACACCACACACAATAACATGTCATCCTTGCCATACCCCAGCAAGACAAGCTGGCCTGCAGAAAGCTGCCTCCCATGTGTCACCTCAGACACTCCACCTCTGCCTCATACGTCCCCTGTACACACACCCAACCCACCACACCACAATTACTCCCACAAGCAGGTGTACCCGAGACTCCCACACACACTTCACGCACACACATACTCCCCACCAAACGCCCATCCTCACCCAGGCCTTTATACAGAAATGGAGCCTTGCCCTGCCCCTCCCCTGACCTCCATGCCACCACCCACACTGCCTGCCCCCAGCCCTCCCACCCGTCCATCATCGGCCTACAGCTCTCCCCACCCTCACATGCCCAGGCTCTCACAAAGGCCACCTTACAGAGCTCACTGCAGGTCTGCCCATGTGGCCCCCGCATTCCAGGATGGGGGCGGTCCTGTCACCCCTCTGAGCCCACACCCAGAATCAAAGAGCAGTGAGGGGGGAATCTTGGCAGCAAGAGGTGGGGAGGAGGAGGAAATCTGCTTCTCTGGGGGACCAGCTTGCTTCCCTGAAGGGCAGTCCTTGGCCTGAGGCACAGGGGGACTATGGAGGGGGACAGAGACAGGGACAAAGACTGTTGGCTAATCACACATTTTTGCTTACTTCAGACCCAGCCTCAGGCACCATGGGTGGCTCCAGCAGCCCCCCTTCCTCCTGCTCTCCTCAGCACCCTCACCCAGGATGCCTCCCTGCGGCTCCTCCCACGCCAGTGGGAGCAGAGAGCAGGGCTCCAGGGCAGGAGGGCCTCACTCGGGCTGCAGCAGATGCTGAGCTCAAGCTCCTCTAGCTCATGGGATGCACAGGGCCCTGTAGGGTAGCAGTTGCTGGCTTCCAGGAAGGTGAGCAGGGAGATCAGGCTCCAGCTATAACTTGCACAGGGCTCTCAAGACTACAGGCTGAGCCATGCGTGGTGGTGCACACCTGTAATCCCAGAGGCTCAGGAGGTGGAGGCAGGAGGATTGCAAGTTCAAGACCAGAGGCAGTCTGCGTAACTTAGCGAGACCTTGTTTCAAAGAGTAAAAAAATGGGCTGGGGGTGCAGCTCAGTGGTCCAGCACTTGCAGAGCATGCAAACACAAGGCCCTGGATTCAACCCCCAGTAAACCCCCTCCACCAAAAAAAAAAAAAAAAAAAAAAAAGACTATAGGCTCTGTCCCTTTCCTATGTCTTGTCAGACTGAGGCACACCCTGTCCTTGGCTGTTACCATCCTGAGCTCCACTTATGGCAGGCCCTGTCTGGTCCCCCTGACCATCAGCATGTACTCTCCCACTGTCTGCCCGATCCCGGCTTCTGGCCCAGAAGCAGCAGAGATGAGTCCTGGAGAGTGTGTCTGTCTCTGTTCCCATGCCCCTGTGTCTCCTCCTGGGCCACTCATCAACTGAGGGGAAGGAGCCAGTGTGTAGTAGATGCTGGCTGGGTCCTGAAGCCCATCATTGGCCAATGTCAGCATGTCTGTCAAGAGGGTCACAGCCCTCTCTAACAGCACAGGGAAACCTTAATGACATCGCTCTTCTGAGGGTGCTGCCAATATAATGGCTGAGATGTTGATGCACTGAATATTACTGAGATGTTTGTTATCTCCCTCTTTTGTTCTCTGCCCTCCTCCACACACACTGGCTCCACCCTAGCGCTTCCTATTCTCTCTGGACTCCACATCCTGCTCCTCCGAGAAGATGCTGCCTTCAGATTCCATGGCAACAGCAGACAGCTTCCCTGATTAATGAGTTACAATAAGCCCTTCTCCTCTCTGTCTAGCTTAGTGGCTCTCCAGTGGACATAAGCTAGGCATCTAGGCCTGGGCTCCAGACTTGTCTTGGCCATGACTCACACTGGGGTCCAGGGAAAGTCCCAACCCAACAGCCAGAGTATTCCCATGGTCTCAGTGAGGGTGAGGCTACTCCCAGAGTAGGCAGCTCACATACATAGTCTCTAAGCCAAGCCAGTCTCTCCTCAGATTATTTCCAAAATGGAACCACAATCAGCAAGAGGCTCCCCTTCCTTCCCCACATTCCACTTTGTCAAAGCAGCTTCCTCTTCATCTTCTGGCCCTTTGAAAGCTTGTTTAAAATGATATAGAATAAACCACAGCAGTACCAAGGCTGTACCAAATAACTCTGCCATCCCCTTAGCTAGATGGGGGTAAGGTCTGCTTCCCAGCAACATCAGCACAGGTGCACACGGTTGTGATTATGCGTGAACATGGGTACAGTACACACAGGAATATGTACACAATTTTCATACAAAGTGGAAATCTACATAGCCACAGAGACCATTATGCTGACTCCAATATGGAGGGACACATACAAACATACACAGGCCAGGACACTGTTAGGTATACACATAGATACACCAGAACAAACATAAATGCTAGGACACCTACACAAGGCACGCAGATAAGGACATGTCTACAGGCTCACAGGTACGCATCTCCATTTGTGAGATGGAGAAGGGGGGTGGTTAGTCTCTACCACTACTTGCTATCCCATGCACACACCCATGTGCACACATACACATACTCCTCTGCCTCTGGGTAAGCCCTAGGAGGGGCATGTGGAATTTCATAAAAGAGTCAAAGCCCTGAGAGGGGCTGTAATCACAGACGCAGAAGAGACTGCATGCATCTGAATATTACTGTATTTCTAGACTATTACATTTTAAAATCTCAACAAAATGGACTTTCTATGAAAATATAGATCTGTAAACTTAAAATTAAAAAGTAGAAAAGTCTATCAGATTACTAACCACAGGAGAAAATAAAAATGTTAAACACTTCCAGACAAGGAAGGTGCCAGATGGAGATGAATTTTGGGGTAAGTTCTTCTAAACTTTCAAAATCAGATAATCATTGTGCTATAGGAATCATTCAATAATACACCAAAGGGATGCAACCAACTAATTTTTCAAAGTTAACCAAACCTTGATGTAAAAATCTGACTCCTTAAAACCCAAAAAACCCCTATAAAATGGCTTGGTATATTTTAAACTCTTAACTAAAAATTAATAAATCAATTCTAGAAGTAACCAAAAGAAAAATATAACATGCACCATATAGGGTTTATTCCAGAAATGGAAAGATGATTCAACATTAGTAATTTTATTTATATATTATATTGCATTAATAAAACTAATGACAAATGCCACACATTTTAGAAAGATAACAAAAAGGTCTTAGAGAAATTTAGTCTGTTTTTCTTTCTCTTTTCTTTTCTTTTGCAGTGCTTGAGGGTTTGAACTCTGTGCCTTGCACACACTTTGTAAGCACTCTACCACTGGACTGCAATTCCAGCCCATTTTTTTCAGTTTTTGTTTTTGAGTGAGGGTCTTGCTAAATTATGTGGGCTGCCTCTGTCCTTGAACTTGCAATCCTCCTTCCTCTGCCTCCAGAGTTGCTGGGATTACAGGTGTCTACCACCATGCTTGGCTCTCATTTCTCATTAAAAGAGAACTAATAAGGACATCAGTAATGTTAATACAGAATAGCTATCATAAACAAATGGTTTTCCTGCATATCAGAACTACCCAGTTAAGAAATAAGATTTAAAAAAATTCTATTCACAAAAGCAATAGAAAAAATAACATCTAAGCTGTGTGTGGTGGTGTACACTTGTAATCCCAGCACTCAACAGGCTAAGGCAGGAGCATTGATATGAGTTTGAGACTGACATGAGTTTGAGGCCAGCCTAGTTTACACAGTGAGTTCTAGGAGAGCCTAGACTACACAGTGAGAATATGTTTCAAACAAACAAACGAAAATCTAGAAAATGTCACATGAAATATCTTGGACATATATGAAGACAAATGAAAATTCAGATAAAACAAATTATTAATCTATACATATACAAACCACCTTCATAAAAGGAGACACATCCTTTGCTCCTGTACAGTATTATAATTTTGTCAAATAAATGTGTAGGTTCAATGCCATTCTAATTACAACTGCAGTGGGATTTTTTTTCAACTGGACAAATTTATTCCAAAATTCATCTGAAAAATAAGCCAATTTTCTGAGATAGCCAAGAACATTTTGTAAAAACAAAAACAAACAAACAATAAACCCAACAGAATGAAGAGGGCCTTGCCATGCAAGCTATCAAACTGTGCTATGAATCTGCAATAATCTTCATTTGTACTGGGAATGTGTACCCCAAACAGTGGTACTGACATGAAGATGACCAAATGCACCAATGCAGTACAGAAATAAGCCCTTGTATACAAAGGAAATTGGCTCATGTTAAAGATGGCTTTTCAAAATATTGAAGAAATATTGGATTATTTAGTAAATGCTTTAAGAGATCAATTCACTGGCCATTTGGACCAAAAACACACAAGTTATATCCTTCTTTCATATTATACACATAACAAGTAACAGACAGGTTAAAGATTGATTGTAAAAAGAAAGCCAAGCAATGACAAGTAGAAAATGTTAGAGAATATCTTTTAATCATTTGCAGAGAGTGGGACAGCTTATCTAATCCTGTTCCTAAATCCAGAAGCCATATTTTGTCAGGCAAAAAAATCACAGATTTTTATTTGCTTAACAAATCTTGTCTCTTAGGCAAGAGATAGTACAGTTTAGCGAATGCAAAACTGGCAAATATGCAGTGAGGGAGGCATTTCATGTATTGCTGGGTAGAGTTGACTGATAGCCTTTCTGGAAGGAAATCAGAGAATATGAACATTTTCAAAGATCATTAAAGATGTTCATTCTTTGTAAGCCATTAATTTCACTTCTCTGAAGCTATTCTAAGAAATTAATCATAAGAGCACGGGGATTTATATACTAAGATGTTCCATCACTGAGAATTTAGAAATCATGGAAATAACCAAAATAAGGGGAAGATTAAATACATTTCAATAAACCCATAAGACTATTATAAAGCCACTAAAACAATATTTGTCCAATAACATTATGGGAAATACAGGAAAACATGTAAATTGTTGTTGTTGTTAGGTGCCCTCGAGTCAGTATCCGACTCATAGAGACCCTCATAGGGTTTTCAATGGCTGTTTCGGGATTGACTTGGGAGTGGGTTGCCACGTCCTTCTCCCATTTTTGCAGTGCTGGGAATTGAACTCGGGACTTCAGAGACTGCAGCACAGCGCTCTACCAACTGAGCTAAATCCCAGCCCATATTAGATGACAAAACAGTTTACACAACTTCACTAGGATACACATGCACACAAACATTTGGTTGTCACTTTCAAACAAATTCATACTGCAGTTTTTTCCCCATACTTGGGAGTTGAATCCAGGGCTTCACATGCTAGGCAAGTGGTCTACTGCTGACTTACACCCTCAACCCTTTCTAATTTTTTATTTTGAGACAGGGCCTCTACAAGTTGTATAGGATGCTGCTAGCCTTTAACTTTTGATTGTTCTGCCTCAGTCTCCTGAGTCATTGGGATTACAGGCCTGCACCATGGTGCCCAGCTCTCATACTACATATTTTTGCAGCCAACATCCAATATATTTTTTTAAATAAATAGTGGGGGGATGGAATTGGAAAGTGATATGGGGCCAAGATGCCTGCAGCGGTAGCCCTGTGGCATCCAATCCCGTCAGATCTCGGAAGCTAAGCAGGGTCAGGCCTGGTTAGTACCTGGATGGGAGACCGCCTGGGAACATCAGAAGCTGTAGGCTTGGGAGAAGGACCTGGCAACCCCCTCCCCAAAAAAAATCAATCTGCCATTGAAAACCCTATGAACAGCAGAGAAGCACTGACAATAGTGTTTCCCTGTTGTACAGAGGGTCGCTATGAGTCGGATACCGACTCGACGGCACCTAACAACAACAACAACATGGGGCCAAGAGAGGAAAGGAGGAAGTGCGGTCCTGAGCCAGCATGGGTCAAGGCTATCTAGCCCACCTCAAGTCCTGAGGCACACCCGGGACTCTTATTATGACTTGCTGGGGCACACCCATATTGAGTCCAAGAGGTCCAGGCAATGGGCTGATGCAGCTGGGGCGTATTCCTCCTCAAATTTCTTGTTGCCTCTTCAAATTTTTTGCTGAGTCATAGACATCTGATTGGTTAACCTAAAATGCCATGGATTCTGATTGGCTGACCAGAAATGCTTAAAAGTGTGGTGAAGGAATAAAGTTGAGTTGCCTCCCCGAAGGACTCCCACAGTGGCTGTGTCTCTGTCACACTCACCACCGGTGCGGGGGTGGGGGATTCCAACCCCAGGCTAAGGGGCCCCACAAAATAGCACTGAAATAGAATTTAAACCCACTTTTTTCAATTAACTATTTTCTTCAGTAACAAATATATGTGTGTGTGTGTGTGTTTGTGTGTGTGTGTGTGTGTGTGTGTGTGTGTGTGTGTGTATCCCCTTATTTTCAGAATCTACTCTGCAGTGTTTGCCACTCATTCCCAAGGCTCCCTTCCTCACAGTTCTTAGTGGAACCACAATAACGCTAGCTCTGGCCATTAACTACCAAAGGCTTCCTTCCTCACTCTTAGTTTAAGCTTTTCTTCTGTCATAATAACCTTTCTTGGGGTAATACCTATGCAAGGCCTTATCAAATTGCATTCCAACAAAGATATAAATGCTTTTGGTAGAACGAATGATTGGGGCAAGTATGGAAAGAAAGCTATGGGGCAAAACAATAGCAGAATATACATTTTCATTAAGGTCTTCTAGTTGTTGTTGTTGTTAGGTGCTGTCAAGTCCGTATCCGACTCAGAGCGACCCTCATAGGGTTTTCAATGGCTGTTTTGGGTCTTCTAGTTAGACACAACTTATTTTTAAGAGAAACGACTTCATCAGAATATCTTGGCTTTACTCATTTTCTACTCTTTTTAATGAATAAAGGAATAGCCAAAAAAGTAAAAGATAAAAAAGAAATATATGAAAGAAAAGATGCTCAGCCTCATTATTTACCAGGGAAATGCAAAGTAATACCACAATACTATGCTGGACTCAAACTGAGAAGAAGCATAGTGGCTGCAACAATGAGCTCAAACATAAAAAATCACATGCATGCATGGCACAGTGTTGGGTAGTGTTTCATTTTGTTGTAAATAGGGTCGCTATGAGTGAGATCTGACTCAATGAAACCTAACAACAACATGCTCTACACATTTGCCAAAATGGCTAAAATAAAACAGTAAAGTAGACCAAGTTTTGGTGGGGATATATAGCAACCAGGATTCATACACTGCTGTGAACAAGTGCTGGCATAACCATTCTGGAGAACTGCTTGGCAGCATTCACTGAGCTGAACATTAGGCTCAGCAATTCCATGCCTAGTATATATGCCACAGAAAGGCATGCATGCATGCTCCAAAAGATATTATGAGAACGTCCATAGCAACACTATTTATAATCACCAAACACTTTTACTTTCCCAGTGCCCATCAAAAGTAGAATGAATGCATAAATTGTGCCACAGTCACAAAACTGAATACTATAAATGAACTATTGTATAACTACATGCCTAATATAGATGAGGGGCTGGGGTTTAACTCAGCTGGTAGAGCACTGATCTGCACTCTCTGAGGACCCAAGTTCAATTGCCAGCACTGCAAAAATGGGACAAGGATGTGGCAATCAATCCTGAAGCAATCCCGAAACAATCAACCAATGAAAATCCTGTGAGGATTGCTATGAGTCAGGCATGACTTGACAGCACCTAACAACAACAACAAATAGATGAATCTCACAAACATAATATTGAGCAAAATAAGGTAGATTCAAAAATAGATAACAAATTATTTCATTTATATTAATGTCAAACCTAGGCAAAATTAATCTGTGATGTTAGGAATCAGGATAACTATTGCAGGAGGGTTTTTCAGTTTCCAGAAATGGGCTCCAAGGGGGCTTCTAAGGTGCTGGCAATATTCTGGTTCTTGACATGGGTGGTGTTGTAACATGACTACACTCATTTTCAAAATTCATCATAAGTTGTATACTTACACTTTATGCATTCTAATGCATAGTGTATATACATATTTCAGTAAAAAGTTTAAAAATGGAAATTAACATGTCAGTAGGAGTTACCTCTGAATGTTGATGGATTGTAGGTAGTCTTATTTTTCTTCCTTATATATTGTTTTATGTATTCCAAATTTACTACAGTGAGCATGTGTTTTTTAAAACTATTAATATTACCGAGCCGGGCACGGTGGCACACGCCTATAATCCCAGCGGCTTGGGAGGTGGAGGCAGGAGGATCACAAGTTCAAGACCAGAGGCAGTCTGGTAACTGAGTGAGACCCTGTCTCAAAAAGTAAAAAATGGGCTGGGGGTACAGCTCAGTGGTCCAGCACTTGCAGAGCATGCAAGTGCGAGGCCCTGGGTTCAACCACCAGTACCACATGATAGTACACATTTCTTTTCCTGAGAAGTACTCATTGTCTCTTATGGTATTGGAAGTTGAACCCAGGGCCTCACACCCCAAAGTCTCTTGTTTATTTTTGATTCAGGGTCTCACTAAATGGCACGCTGCCTCTGCCCTCAAGCTCACGATCTTCCTGTCCCTTCAGTGGGACTGTGCAATGAGGACAAACCTAAGGGTCTGAGAGTTTCCTAAGAAAATAAAAGCTTGGGAAACCCAAGATAGCCCATACTTTGGCCAGATCTCTAGAAAGGATAGATGGCAAAGGCCTTAAGAGCGCAGATAGTGAGTTAAATAGGCTTGGGTTCAAAATCTGCTCTGTAGTAAGTTCTGTGACCTTGAGGTTAACCTCTCTGACCTTAGTTACACTACTTGAATTCATACAGGGTCTAAACCTGTTTCACAAAATTATGAATATTAAATAAGATAATGGATGTAAAACATTTGATATAGAGCCTGGCATGCAGTAATGCTACAATAATATATATTATATGTAAATAGTATATTTAACTGCATATTATATTTAATATTGCATATAATTATATAACATACATATATATTATATAAAGATATACTAGTTGCTATTGAGTATTCAATTATAGAATGTCTATAGTTCTGACGATTGTTTTAGGAAATATACCTGTAACTATTACGGTCACTTTTTGTAGATACTACAAACTAAAATATTCATTTATTCATTCACTGGATGTTAAAGTACAAGTCTTTGGAAGGTTGCCTCACCACTTATTAACAATGGGTCTTTGACAATTTACTTGACCACTCTGTGTCCCCATTTCTCCACAACAAAATGTGAATGATAATAGTTCTTATCTTATGCGGTTATTGAAGCTATTAAATGAATTAATATATGCTTAGAAGCCTGCATTGTAAATTTAAGTCCTCTGTAAGTGTTAGCTATTATTATTCAATCAACAATTAATTATTGAGTGCTTACTGTGTATATATACTGCAGACTTAGAACACAACCATGAAAAAGATAGACATGGGCCTGCCTTTATGGAACTTAAATGACAGTGTATAACTATTTTTTAAAATGGATGAGCACATAGGACCTTTCCTAGCACAATTATATTGCATGGTGTCACATCCCATTATGAAAGTCTTTCATCACATCCTACTCTAAATCTGTTTTCAGTAAGAATGTCAAGCCCTTTGTGGCACAGTTTCTGACCCACACACAGGAGATGGCTCTACTGAGAAGCCAAATGCCAACTACCCTCAAGGACCTTCCCCAAAGGTCAGGTTCTAAGCAGGCCTGGTGAATATGCAGGGCTCCCTCTGAAGCAGAAGGTGCAAATGCAGCAACAGAAAGGATCACATAAGTCTAGCCCCTGTGCAGAAGAGGCGGGAGGCAGTGTCAAAGCTCGTGCCCACTATGGCTCAGCTCTGGGAGGAAAGTCTTGCTGCACTGAGCCTTCCTGCTACAGGCCTGACAGACCAAGGGACACTCAGGCCACTGGAAGGCATCTGGCCCTGGGTCTCCTTGTTTGCACCAGCTATGCCCCCATACTTAGCTTTCATTTATGCAGTGTACTTATACTGAGTACCCACTCTGTGCATGGCCCTCCACTAAGGGTACAGAGCCAAGTAAGACATGGTCTTAGCCATAGAGAGGTCACAGTCCAGTAGGAGACTCAGATATAATCAATGATTACAGTAAATACACTAAGACTTGTGACAGAGCTTAGCACTGCCTATGATTGAGAAAATCCAAGTAGTCTTCCTAGAGGAGGTCATACCAAGTCCTGAAGGAAAATGAGCAATTTACAAGGAAGGGCACCACATATGGAAAGAGCCACAGGTAAAGTTTAGAAATGGAAAAGAGCATGTGAGTTTGAGGATTGGTGCAGGTGGTAGTGTGGAGAGGCAGGGCATGAGAGGAGGCTGCAGAATATTCCAGAAGCCAGACAGTAAAGAGCCTGTTTTGTCCATGAAGAATGCTCAGCTCTACACTGAGCCTTTAGAGAAGCCATTGGAAAATGTAAATGGGAGATATTAGCATATTTGTGGTTTGGAAAAATAACTGGCTGGCTTCAGTATGGCCAGTGGACTGGAGTAAGACAGGGTGGGAGGCAAAGAGGGAGTCTGCAGGCTGCTATATAATAACTTGGGCTGGGTTTAGCTCAGTTGGTAGAGTGCTGCTCCATACTCTCTGAGGACCCCAGTTTGATCCTGAGAACCACAAAAATGGGAGAAGGATGTGGCAATTTACTCCTGAAGCAATCCAGAAACAATCAGTCATTGAAAATCCTATGAGTGTTGCTGTGAGTTGGACTCAACTTGATAGCACCTAACAACAATGTAATGACTTAGACTGTATTCAAGGAGCCCCTTAAGTGAATTAGTGGTGAGGGGAGAGAGGGAAGGCAGGCAGGTACAGATTTGAGAATAACTGGGATGGCTGGAGGGTCAGCTCAATGATAGAGTGCTTGCAAAAGTACATATGAGGCCCCAGTGAGAGAGAGAGAGAGAGAGAGAGGTAGGAGGAGGGAAGGGAAGAGAGGGAAAGAACAAGAAAATGAATATAACCAGAATATGAAATTGAAAGGGTTTAATTTAATTATCAGGGACAGGTGAAGAAGAGGTCATAGTGGCCTTTAAGATTTGGAGCTGGGGTATCCAGATAAGACAAGAAATAGAAGAGGAGGGACAGGTTGGAGAGTGGAGAGGTTGTTTGTTTGGACCCACTGAGTCTGAAAAATGTGGGTGATATCCAGTTGGAGATGTAGGCTCTGCAGTTACATTTGTGGCCCTAAAACTAAGGACACTTCTGCCCTCATCCACAATGGAGACTTAGGAATTGGATTTACCTTTCTGCCTTAACATTTAAAAACCAAGTGAAAAAACAATGATCAGACACTGGACAAAAGGCAGTGCAGGATAATGATCCCCAAAGGAAGAAAGCAAATGAGGTGAGCCACACAAGTGACCCAAATTGCTGCCTGGAAATTTTCCAGGCCACAGCTTTAGGGAAGAAAAAAAATCAAGCAGAGCCTGCGGTCTCGTTGAGTTGAGGAGATAGAGATTAAGAGTGCAGGGAGACCAAGACAGCTAGAATTGAATAGATAAAAATACCAGAGAGAATGGAGGAGCTACCCATGGAGAAGAGAGTGCTAGAGAGAGAGAGAGAGAGAGGGAGAGAGAGAGAGAGAGAGAGAGAGAGAGAGAGAGGGAGAGAGAGAGAGAGGGAGAGAGAGAGAGAGAGAGAGAGAGAGAGAGAGAGAGCACACGCGAGCCAGAGTGAGATGAAGGGGCAAGAGAGCACAGGTGTGCTGTAGAGACTTGCAGAGGGCTTCCCACAGGCTTTGGCACATGCATTCAAGGAAAATACTTGAGACTGAGGAAAAAACACCTGAGAGGAGTAGACAGAACAATCTCAGACACTCACTGACAGCTAGGAACAGTTTATGTTCCAACCAAAGTGGAAAGAACTCCTCAATACCCACGACATCAGGTGGAGTCCTCAGAAGAGCACTGCTTTTGTGGTAGAGCCAAGTTGTTGTTAAGTGCCCTCAAGTCGGTCTCTGACTCATAGCGACCCTAGGTACAACAGGCTAAAGGCCACTTGCTCTGTGCCTGTCTTTTAAAAGAAAGGTTTAAAAGAAAACCTCAGAAAGAGCCGAGTAATTCCAAGGAACTTCAATGTGTGTCAGAACAAAGCCCAATAATATTTAAAGGAATATGACAAAGTCTAGCACCCCAAAATGTAAAATTCACAACATCCATCATTTAATCCAAAATCACTAGGCATAAAAAAAAATAAGGAAAATAGGACCCATAATCAGAAAAAAAATCAGTCACTAGAGTGATACACTAAAAATATATATATTTAGCCTTTGCCCCTGATTCTTGACACAGAGCTTCTAAAACCCTTGGAATTCCTTGAGTGATAGGAGTGTCTTTTTTATTCATAACAAGTCCCTTCCAACCGTACATAGGTTTATGCTAAAACAGTGATTCTTGTTTTCCCCTAGATGGCTTCAATATGGGGACTAGTTGCCCAGTGAACCAACCACATGATTAAAGGGTTAAAACTTTAAGTCCCACTGCAGACCATTGGGGAGAGGAAAGGAGCTGGAGGTTGAGTTCAACTGCCAGTGGCCAATGATTCAATCAATCATGCCCCTGTAATAAAACTTCCATAAAACCCATAGAGGGTAGAGCATGGAGCACTTCTGGGTTGGTGAACTCATCTAGAGGGCAGTGCACCTGGAGAAGGCATGGAAGCTAGCCCACCTCCATACCTTGCCCTGTGCAGCTCTTTCATTTGGCTGTTTCTGAGTTGTATTGCATCCTTTATAATAAACCAGTAAGAGTAAGTAAAATGGCTTTGCTGGGTTCCATAATCCATTCTAGCAAATCATCAGGGGGTCATGGGAATTCCCAATTGATGGTTGGTTGGTTAAAAGTATAGGAGGCAACCTGGGACTTACTATGAGCATGGGAAATGGGGGCAATCTTTTGGGCCTGAAGAGATGACACTAACTCCAGGAATGCCAGAACTGAATTAAATTTTAGGGCACCCAGTTGGCATCCAGAGAATTGTTAAATTGGTGCTGGTGCAGAAAAAAAATACCCACACATTTGGTATTAGAAGTGTTTTGGGTAAAAATAATACAAATGGGGACAGACCTAAAATTGATACAGATAATAGCATTAGCAGACAAAAATACTGAAAGAACTATTATAAATTTACTCCATGTAAAGAAAGTAGAGGAAAATAAGAAAGAAATGACAGCTTATAAGTATAAAGCCCAAATAAAACTTCTACAGATAAAAACCACAATACCTGTGACAAAAATTAACTGCAAGGAATTAGACACTACAAAGAAAAGATTAGCCATCAAAAGAAATATTCCAAAATAGGGCTGAGTGTGGCTGCACACACCTATAGTCCCAGTACTCAAGAGGCAAAGGCAGGCAGACCTTGAGTTCAAGGCTAGCCTAAGCTACTGGACACTCTATCTCAGAATATGTATATACATATATTCAAAAAAATAAAAAGAAAAGGAAAGAAAACAAAAAAACGATGAGAAAATAATCCAAAGTGTCAATGAACTATTCAACAATATCAAATAATTCTCATACATGTAACTGGAGTTCCAGGAAAGAAAAGAAAAGAAAGGAAAAGAAAAAAGAAAAGAAAAAGGTAGGAAAGAGAGGAGACATAAAAAGTGTTTGGAGAAATTATACCCCAAATCTTTTCAAATTTGATGAAAATTATTAGTCTACAGATTCAAGAAACTCAAAAGACCTCAAGCAAAGAAACATGAATAAAACTACACCAAGATGCCTCATAACCAAATTGTTGGAAACTAATAATGAAGAGTAAATCTCATTTTGGTGCCATGGTGCATACCTGTAGTTCCAGTTACTAAAAAAGCTGAGGCAGAAGGATCACAGGTTCAAGTTCAGAGGTAACTTGTGCAATTGTCTTAAAAATAAACAACAAATGGGCTAGGGGCTCTGTGGTCGAGTCTAGCATATGGAAGGCCCTGGGTTCAACCTCTACTATTGGGAAAAAAAAATAAGTAAAGAAACAAACAACACCCCCAAAAGAAAAATTTTAAAGGAGCCAGAAATGCAGGGGCAGACACTGCAGAGGAATAAAGGAAAAAATAGCAGTATATTTCTCCTTCAAAACAATGCAAATCAGAACTGATGTCAGAAAAAAATTAAAAACCTGTCAATTTAAATTCTATGTATCTTTCAAAAATGAAGGCAAAACAAAGGCCAAGTCCTTCTCCCATTTTTGCAGTGCTGGGAATCGAATCTGGGACCTCAGAGACTGAAGAGCAGAGCTCTACCATCTGAGCTAAATCCAAGTGCAAACAACACTATAGAATTATGTTGAAGTAAGTCCTTCAGGGAAAAAGAAAATTATACTAGATGGTAATTTGAATATACATAAGAAGAACATCGGAAATAGTAAATATGTAGGTTGGCATTAAATATTTTTCCTCATTAAAAAAATAATACCAAAATAAATCCAGCAACATTAAGATTATACATCTTGACCAACTGGGCATTATCCCAGGAATGCAAAATTCACTTATCCTCCAAAAATCAATGAATAGAAAACACAATACAAATAAAGGGCAAAACCCACATAATCATCTTAAGAGGTATAAATAAAAGGTTCTGACAAAATTCAATATCTTTTCGTAATAAAAAAACACTTAACAATTAGGAATAGGAGAGGATATCCTCTAACTGCTAAGGACAATCTACGAAAAACTCCATGACTAACATCATATTAAAGGTGAAAGACCAAATTAATTTTCTCCTACAATCAAGACAATCTATTTACCATTATACAGGAGGTTCTGGCCAAGATGATTAGGCAAGAAAATGAAGTCAAAGGCATCCAGATCAGAAAGGAAAAAGTAAAAATATCTCCATTCGTAGATGACATGATATTGTTCAAAGAAAATCAAAGGTGTCCACTAAAAAGCTATAGAACTAATAAAAAATTCAGCAAGTTTCCAAGATACAAGATCAACATATAAAATCGGTTATATTTCTATACAATTTCAACAAAAAAACAAAGACAAAATTAAGAAAATAATACAATTTACAAAAGCATCTGAAAGAATAAAATACTGAGGAATAAATTTTTAAAAAGGAGTATAAGAGTGTACACTGGAAAGTACAAATTTCTTTGAAAAAAAGAAGTTCTAAATAAAAAGGAATGCTGTATCTATGGACTGGATAATCAAATATTGTTAAGATGGCAATACTCCCCAAATTGATGTGTAGATTCAAAATCCATCAGAATGCCAGCTGGCTTCTTTGCAGAAATTCACAAGCTGATTCTAAGATTTATTAGGAAAAATCAAGGAACCCAGAATTGTTAAAACAATTTTGAGAAGAAACAAAGTTGGAAAACTGACACTTTCTGATTTCAAAATTTACTATAAAGCTACAGTAATCAAGACAGTATGGGCCAGGCAGAGTGGCCCAAGCCTATAATCCCAGTGACTCAGGAGGCAGAGATAAGAGGATCCGAAGTTCAAGGCCAGAGGGAGCCTGTGTAAATGACCAAGACCCTGTCTCAAGATAAATATAAATAAAGAGGCAGGTAGGGGGTACACCTCAGTAGTGGAACACTTGCAAAATATGCACAAGGTCGTGGGTTCAGTCCCTCAATATCACAAAGAGAAAAAAAAAGACAGTGTGGTGTTGATATAAACTTAAAGACAGGCACAGATCAATGCAATAGACTTTGAATACCCAGAAATAAACTCACTTTTATAGCCAATTGATTTTCAACAGGATGCCAAGACCATGGTATTGAGACAATGGAATATCCATGTTGAAAAGAATGAGAAGGGATTCTGCTATAGTTTGGATGTTGAATGACCCCCAAAGATCCATATATGAAAGTCTTGGTCCCCATGGTAGCACTATTGGGAAGTGCCGTTTACCTGTGGGAGGTCCTTAGGTCATAGGAGGCATACCTTTGAAGGGAATTGTGAGATCCTATCTTCCTCTTCCCCCTCCTGCTTCCTGGCTCATGAGGTGAGCAGTTTGCTCCACCATACATTAACCACCACTGCCATGTGGCATACCCACCAGATGCACAAAGCTATGGCTCTACCCATCAATCTTGGACTGGAACCTCCAAAACTGTGAGCCAAAATAAACATTTTCTTTTTATAAGTTAATTATTGCTGGGCACTGTAGCACACAAGTGTAATCGCAGCTACTTGAGAGACTGAGACAGGAGGATCACAGATACAAGGAAAGAGGTAGCCTGTAAAACTTGGGGAGACCCTACCTCAAAATTTAAAAAGGAGGGGTGGGTAAGAGTGCAGCTCAGTAGTAGAGCACTTGCTGGGCATATGCTAGGCTCTGGGGTCAAACCACCTAGTACTGCAAACAAAAAGTGTTCATTATCTCAGGCATTTCATTACAATGATGGAAAAATGATTAACACAGACTCCTACCTTATATCAGTATAAATGATAACTCAAAGCAAACATCTAAATTAATTGTAAAAGATAAAACTATAAAAGTATTAGAAGAAAACACAGGCATAAATCATGCACTGGGATTAGGCAAAGGTTTCTTCCATATGACACCAAAATCACAAGCAACAAGAGAAAAAGTAGAAAAATTAGACTTAATAAAAATTTACTGGTGAAACACAAGACTCTAGGAATTGATGGAATGCCAACAGGGATGTTTGAAAAAACAGTACAGCACTGGAGGTGCTCTCTTGTTTATGCCAAGAGATTTGGAAAATAGCTACCTGGCTAGCTGACTGGAAGAGACCCACATTCGTGCTTATTCCCAAGAAAGGGCATCCAACCGAATGTGGAAATTATATAGAACAATATCACTAATATCACATGCAACTAAAATTTTGCTAAAGATCATTCTAAAGCAACCTCAGCAGGATATAGAAAGGGAACTGCTGGAAAATCAAGCCAGATTCAGAACAGGGCATAAAACCAGGGACATGATTGCAAATGACAAATGGATATTAGCTGAAAGCAGAGAATACCAGAAAGATGTCTATTTATGTTTTATTGACTATGCAAAGGAATTTGACTGTATGGATCATAACAACTTATGGATAACATTGTGAAGAATGAGACTACAAGAACACATAATTGTACTCAAGAGGAATCTGTACAAGGACCAGGAGACATTCATTTAAGCAGAACGAGGAAACACTGCCTGGTTTAAAGTTGAGAAAGGTGTGTATCATGGCTGTATCCTTTCACTGTACCTCTTCAATCTCTGTGCTGAGCAAATAATCTGAGAAGCTGGACTTTATGAAAAAGAATGTGACATCATGATTGGAGGAAGACTCATTAACCACCCATGCCATGCAGATGACACAACTCTGCTTGCTGAAAGTAAAGAAGATCTGAAACATTACTGATGAAGATAAAAGAACACAGCCTTCAATATGGATTGCACCTCAACATCAACAAACAAAAATCCTTACAACTGGGTAAGTATGCAACTTCATGATAAATGGAGAAAAGTTAGAGATTGCCCAAGATTTTGCTTTACTTGGTTTTACAATCAACAACCACGGAAGCAGCAATCAAGAAGTCAAAAGATCCATTGCATTGGGAAAAGCTGTGATGCAAAGTAAAGATGTCATGTTGAAGACAAAGGTGCACCTGACTCATGCCACAGTATTTTGAGTTACATCATACAGTTGTGAAAGCTGGACACTGAATAAGAGAGACAGAAGAAGAATTGATGCTTTTGAATTATGGTCCTGGAGACAAATACTGAATATACCATGGACTGCAAAAGAACCAAAAGATCTAACAGATCTGTCCTAGAAGAAATGCAACCAGAGTGCTCCAGGAAACAAGGATAGCTAAACTGCATCTGACATACTTTGGACCTGTTGTCAAGAGGGACCAATCTCTGGAGAAGGACATCATGTTTGGCAAAGTGGCAGGTCAACAAAAAAAAGGAATACCCTCAACTAGATGGACTGACACAGTGACTGCAACAATGCACTTAAACACAAAAAAGATCGTGTGCCTAGCACAGAATCAGGAAGTGTTTCATTCTGTTGTACACAGAGTTGCTATGAGTTGGACCCGACTCGATGGCACCTAACAAAAACAACAAAAATTTAAAACTTCTATATTGGAAAGGATACAATCAAGAAAGTAAAGACTATCCTCAAAATGGGATAAAGTATTTGCAAATTGTATATCTGATAAAGATCTTATATCTAGAATATATAAAGAATACTTACAATCAATAATTGAAAGACAACCCACATAAAAAATGGACAAAAGACTTGAATAGACATCATTCTAAAGAAGATATACAAATGGCCTATCATTATATCTTAGTTATTATTAGCAATTCGGGAAATATAAGTCAAAACCACAATGAGATACCACTTTGTAGTCACTAGGATGTCTAAAAGTAAAACTATAAATAATAATATGTATTGGTAAAGATGTAGAAAAACTGGAACTTTCATATACTACTGTTGTTATTGTTGTTAGGTGCCATCAAGTTGGGTCTGACTCATGGCCCTCATAGAGTTTTCTATGGCTGATACTACTATTAGGAATATTAAATGGTGCAGCCACTTTAGCAAACAGGTTGTAATTCTTCCAAAGGTTGAGTATAGATCTCAGGTATATTCCTAAGAGAAATGAAAACATATATCACACAAAAACTTGAGCACAAACATTTATAGCAGCTTTATTTATAACAACTGAAAAGTGGAAACATTCCAATGTCTAACAACTAATGTATGAATAAACAAAATATGGTATATCCATGCAATACAGTATTATTCAGTAACATAAAGAAATGAAGTATTGATATATGTGTGGGTGAACCTTGAAAACATTATACTAAGGAAGAAGACAGCTGGGCATGGAGGCTCATGGCCTGTAATCCCATCAGTTGGAAGATTCTGAGTTAGAGGCCAGCCTGGGCTACAGGGACTACCTAAAGAGATTCTGTCTTTAAAAAAATGAACAAGAAAGAAGAAGGAAGAAAAAGAGGAAGACAGACAAAAACATCACACATAATGTAGTTTCATTTATATGCAATGTCCAGAATAGGCAAATCCATAGACACAAAGTTGATTAGCAATTTCCTAGGAGTAAGAGTGGGTAGGAGAAAAGGAAAATGATAATGTGCATGGGTTTGGGGATAGGGGTGGGGAGAAGATAATGAAGATGTTTTAAAATTGTTGTGGTGATGGTCACACAGTTGTTGAAACTACTGAATTATACACCACAAATAGGTGAATTGTGTGGTACATGAATTTAAAAAACATAATTGCTTAAAGCAAAAAGAATAACATTATATTGCTAGGTTTACGGCACAGGTAGAAGCAAAATGCATGACAATAGAAGTTCAAAGGGGGAATGTTATTATACTATTATTAGGTTCCAGTGATATTATTTGAAGGTAAATTGAAGAGATACATTGTAAACTTTAGAGCAACCACTAAAAATAAACAGAGGTTATAGTTAATAAGATAAAAATTAAAGATAACATAGAGCCATAAAAAATCTAATCTCAAAGAAAGCAAAATAAAAAGGGGAACAGGATCAAAGAACAAGTGGAATAAACAGAATACTAATAGCAAGATGGTAGATTTAAACTCAATCATATTAATAATAATAGTAAATGTAAATGGTCTAAATACCCCAATTAATATCCAAATTTATCAGACTGGATAAAAATGGCATAATTACATGCTGTCTACAAGAAAACTACTTCAAATATAAAGCCAGTGAGGTTAAAGTGAAAAGTATGCCATTCATACACTAATCAACAGGAAGCTAAGAGCAACTAAAATCGAACAGAAACAAAAAAGAGTTACAGTTAATAAAATAAAAATTACAGAAAATATAGAATCATAAAAATATCTAATCTCAAAGAAAGCAAGATAAAGAGAGGAATAGGAACAAAGAACAAGTGGAACAAACAGAATACTACTAGCAAGATGGTAGATTTAAACTTAATCATATTAATAATAATAGTAAATGTAAATGGTCTAAACACTCCAATCAATACATAGGCCAAGTAGACTTCAAAACAAAAAATATTACCAGAAATATATTAAAAAAAGGATATTTCATTTTGATGCTGGGGTGAATCTTGAGCACACAAAATAATCCTGAATGTTTGTGCACCTAAGAAAGGCACTTCAATACACAGGAAGCAAGATACTGATTGAGCTGAAAAAAGAAAGCTAAAGAGCAGGGTCCAGGGAGAGTTCTAGTCTTCAGCTTAGAGCGAGTGAGAAAAGAGACCCTGCCAGAAGTAGTTGTTGTAAGGAACCCTAAGGAGTAATGATCAGAATGGTACACAGCAAACAAGAAGAGAGCAGAGTCATGGAAGGCAAGGGAAGAATGTTCTGGAAGGTAGATTGTGCTCAGTTATGTCAAATGCTGCCAGGAAGTAAAGCAGGAACTTAAAGGTTTCAGCTAGATTTATACTATAAGTTATTGGCATGAGCTGTGTGGTGGTGCAGTGGGGACAGAGGTCAGACTGGAGTGGACTGAGGACGCAACAGGGTGAGGGCATGGAGATGACAGCCCCTGCTTTGATTTCAACAAGTGGAGAAGGACAGGAGAGACAGGAGGTTGTGAAGTGGAGGCAGTTTGGTTTGGTGTTTAGCTAGGTTATGGAGGAAAGTGCCAGGAGAGTGGGGGCATGCAGACACGTAGGAAAAATAGATAAGTAACAGAGTGGGGAACTTGGAGGGCCTGGGGATGTTGGAGGGTCATTAGATCCCTGGAGGGAGGCTAACTGGAAGAGGGACACCTATCTCTCAATGTGATGGGACCAGAGGCATAGATGGACATGAATGCAAGTAAGCCTGGGGACCGAGGCAGCTGTTAAAGAAATTTCCTCCTGCTAAGTTTTCTTTTCTCTGTGAAGTCAGAGTCTAGGCTGACTAGTGAGAATGAGCGGGGGCACCATGGCTTGCAGAAGTAGAGGGTTATGCGAGAGCTTCCAACCAGCTGTGGGCACTGGAGGAGGCCACGGTAGCAGGACTGCTGGGTGCTGCAGGGGCTCAGTAGAGGCTGTGGACCATGCATTTGGACTAGCATCCATTCACAAAGAGATCTCCTCACCCCTCTAGCCAGGACTAGAGAAGACAGGCAGTTGCTATGTTCTAAGGTTGGGGTGGGAGCCTAAGGGGCCAGGTGGCAAACGGTGAGCTGCTGTGGTGCCAAGGTAGAGACAGGATCCAGACAGAATAGGAACGAGAGTTGATTCTGAGTGAGAAGGAAGCCTAGGATTGAGGCTCCTGAAGTTCTCTATGAATTCACCCAGTGTGAATGAGGGAGACAGAATGTATAGAGTGTACAAAGAAATGAAGATCTCAGAGGTGGAGCAGTTTCAAGCAACAACAAGATGCTAGTAATGGACAGACGAAATGGTGGTGACGTTCAATACATTGACAATAACAAGAAACTGAAAAGTCACAGTAGGGAGATCACATCCTCATGGACACAGAAGCTCTCACAATGGTGGGAAAACCCCAGATGAAATACCGTGAGCCAAGAGCTAAGCTTCTCTTGTTTTGCCATGTCCCTAACTGGCTGGATCATCTAACTCTGCCATCAGTTGTGACTATTCCCAACCTGGGGAGATGTGCCCCTACAACTCAGCCCTTGACCCTGAGCCTCCTCATCTCCTTTGTCCTTCTGCTTCCAGCCCTCTGTGCCTACATAGGACTGGCCACTGTTGGTGAAATGTCAGGCTTGCTGGCTCCATCCTGAATTATGCAGCTTGACCTGACATTAAGGGATGCTGGAAGAGTCAGAGTGGTACTGGGGGTCCTGGGTAAAATAGAGAGGTAGCAAATTCCAGAAATGGGACAGCCCAGAAACCCAGTATGATCAGGAGTCCCAGCCAGGCCAGCCCTCAGCTGTAGACACACAGTCCACATTATGCTCAGGGCCTCCACTTACACAAGGCAAGGTCATAGCCAATGGACCACTCATTCACATCCAGTAAGTCCCTTGTCCCCCATGGAGTGAGGATGAATCCCTCCTCTTCCGAGCACAGAAGGAGCCCTGAGCAGGTGGCCTGTGTCCTGACTCTGCCATGAACTTGCAGTGTGACCTTGTCCTGAAGCCCCATTTTGCCTGTTAAACAAGGGGTTGGATGTAGGATCTCAAAGACACTTGCAGCCTTCACAGCCTACATGGTGGTGGATGCAGGAAGAAGACTCTCCTCAGCTCACATCATTCAAATGCACAGGACAAATGAGCTGAAGGTTTCAGGCCTCTTAGAGTCACCACAGCAGAGTCGTCCCCCTGGATATACTTCCTGTACCCTCATCCTCCTCCCTTTCCCAAAAACCCTCTGAACCAGTTCAGGTGACACCCCCTCCCCGCTGGCTTTCTCTTCATGAAATTTTCTTTAGGCTAAAAGGTCAACGTGGTCTGAGGCTGTGGGAAAAAAAGGAAAGGCAAAGGAGGCCCCTGCCACAGGGCACCCCTGAGATCCATGGTTCTCCACAGAGCTTCCCCTTTTAGGGCACCACTGTCACAAATCCCATCAGTTATCTCAGAACCAACACCCATGAGGAGGCAAAACAGAGCCCCAGATGCTCCCAAGTTCTCTTTTCTGGCCCCTGGGAAGGGCAGGCAGACTCCCCAGGTGCTGAGGACTCCGCATCTGGGGAGAGGTCCCAACATGTTGCCTCATCTATACACAGGGCTGAGCTCCCTCCTTCACAGGGCAGCTAATTCTGACCGTCCCCCTGGGCCAAGAAATACATCCTTGGGGACCCAACATCAGTAAGCCACAAATGAGGTCCTGGTCAGGAGCCCTGGGCAAGACCTATCTCTTGACTGCAGAAGACAGGCATGGGGGTACCAGCCTGGGGCAGGGAATCTCTCAGTGTTCCTAGGCCATAGCTCGACCACATGTGCAGGACACCTCCTCCCTGGGGAGGCCCGGCTGAGAGCCTCAGGACAGGCTGGTGAACGGAGCCCAGGCCTCTGTGCTTCTCATCACTGGCTGGAGTCAGGGCAAAAGGACCACAGGAGGATCTCAGAGAAGCAAGTCAAGCCTGCAAGAGCCACAGGATGTGCAGACTTTTCCTACAAGTCGCACCCTTCCTTGAACTCTGAACACCCTCCCCCCGGCACCTATGGGCCCATGGCCACAAGTCACCCATACCCTCCCCACAACTCCCCACACCATCTCCTGTGGATGGCCTTCCCCAGGGCCAGTGCTCCCTCCTCCCTGGCCAGCTCACCCAGCGATCTCCCTTCCTTCCTTCCAGTACTTCCTCCGGGACGTTCTCCTGAGGAGGAAAAGAAGGGGTGACTCTCGACACTCTTGCTGCCTCACCTCATCATCCCCACCTGTGGCCTGACCAGACCAGAGTCACTCAAAGTCTCCTTCAGCAGCCTTGGAAAGGGAGTGAAGAGCTGGGCCAGGGTGGAAGGACTTCCATAGGGTCACCCTGTGCGCCCAGCAGTGCAGGCAGGCAGGCCAGGGTGAGGGCAGCAATGACAAGCTGTGGCAATGAAGCAGGAGGAGGAGGAGCCCCCAGAAGAGGCAGAGGGCAGAGCGTGGAGTGGCCCGAGGACTTCAGGCAAGGGGGAGAGCCCCTCACGCTAGCAGTGGAGGATCCCCCTGAGATCCTGGCAGGTCCTGGGGGAAGGAGGCCTCCCTGATCACCCTCGGGATAGGCCTGGGGGGAGGGCCTGGAGGACCCCATATGGAGATGGAGGGGCAGTGCCAAGGGGAAAGGGGAGGCCTTGGAACTGCAGAGGGTGAGGCTAGTGATAAGGCGGATGAAGTTGGTACCGGGGTAGGATCCAAGGGGTTTTGTGTGCTTACCGGTCTCTTCGGTGGCCCCGTTTCAGGGGCCCAGTTTTCCTGTGTTGCTTTGAATGCTGAGATCCCATGGGCCAGGGAGTGCCTCCTGGGAACAAAATCCCTGTCTTGGCAAAAGAGTGCAAACCCAGAAAGAAGGCAAAAGTGCCCTGGCCCCCACGGTGGTCGGAGGATGGAGTGAGTTTGGGGGGTGGTCCTGTCTCAGGCTGCACACAAGATCTGGATCCTGTTGAAACTCCTGTATTCAGATCAGGACTGAAGGAAGCTCAAGCCCATTTGGGGGTCTTCCTTCATCACCATGGCAACACTCAGGCTAACAACCACCATCACCTAATTAGGACATGGAAACCCTTCTGCTGCTCTCATCTCCCTCCCAAACCCTTTAAGGACAACACCAAATTCTCAGTCTCAGTGGTCATGCCATGCAGGGACAGCCAATTGCTTGTTTCCATGGCAACAGAGACCATGTGCCCTTGCTTCTGTAGGTTACTATAGCAACCCAGGGAGAGCCAAGTGCACTGAGGACAAAGGCCCCATCTGGAGGAACCACAGCCAGAGGACACATTCACTGCTGCCCCCTTTGTGGCCAGCTTTGTGCCAGGGGTCAGGCTAAGGGTTGGGGATACATGCACTGTACTTTTAGAGGCTGATGGGGGATTAGGATTTGCTGGTCTGAGTCCTCAGCCTTTTGTCTCCTCACCCCACCTCAGCTGCACCTGGCTGATCTTCACCTCCCCAACCCTTGTACTGAGAACGTCTGAACCTACAAGGTAGGCTCAGCCCTCTCCATAACTCTCAGTCCTCTCTCTATCTGCTCTGTGGACATAGCACCCTAGATATCCATAGCACCTCATGCTAAAGGGTGCAGTTTTGGATTTCCTGCATGCCTGACCATTCATTCCATACCTTCTGCCTCTGTGAGTGACACCAGTCAGCCCTCCAAGACACCACCATGGCTTCTTCTTTGCCTCATCCAACTTCCTTCACCAATCCAGGCAACCATGGAGCATTTCTGATGTTTTCTACTGAGCTGCTCTGAACTCCACCCATTCCCTTCCCCAAACCCACTCTGAGTTAGCTGCCTATTGCCTGGTGTTGGCATCAGGATGGTGTCTGCCATCAACTTTGTTTGCTCAGATCCATCCTCCAAGGGCATCAGAGTGACCTTTCTAGACACAAATCTGATAGTGCTTTTTCCCACCCGGTCCTGCTAACCCCTTGAGAAGCTCTCCACTGCCTCAGGACAGACTCTAAGCTGCTTAACTCTGCAGAGGCTCCTGCTAGCCTCTCCAGCCTCTTCCCCGAGAACAGCACCTCCTATCTCTCCCTTCCCTACCTCCAACCCCACCTTCTCCTGCCTTCTCTACTCTCACTGTGCTCTTATAAACATTACATCCATAATTTCACTGAGAGCTAGGAACAATAATTAAGAATCTCCATGATTCAATTTCAAACTTCAGAGGAAAAAGTGATATCCAGAATAAAAACCAGACATTACTGACCCCATCCTGGCTGGGCTCTGGGGATGTAGGCCTCTATTCTGCCAAGCAGACAGATGAAGTCTTATGGGGAGGCTAAGTGGCCAGGAGAGCACAAAAGTGAGCCTATCCTGTCAATGCTCTTGGCCTCCAGAACACAGAAGAATCACAGACTGTCAGCTGTGAGGGTATCTCAGCCCCTTCCCCCTGGATTACAGATGGGAAAATGAGGCTCAAAAGGAGGAAGGGTCAGAGCCAAACCAGGGCCAGGCCTCTCCACACTGAACAGACACTGCATGCGGTTAGCTTCCAGGGGGGCGGGGGGTAAGTGTTTGTGGGCTTGCACCTGGAACTGGAGGCACAATCCATCCCGCCATCTCTCCTAAACTCTCAGATGTCTTTTGCCTTGCTGTGGGCAGAATGGAACCTTCTAGTTAGTAACCCTCTTAAAGCTGATGCTCAGGCCAGCACTTTCTGAAGTCCTCCTTGGTTCCTTTCTGTGCAAGCTTTCAGGTTTATGTATTGGTCCATGTGGTAAAACCAGGAGAAATGGCCCAGAAACAGAAAGGTGAATGTATCAACTGCAAGGGAACCCAGCTTCTATGGAGGCCCATCCTCACCTGGAGGCTGCTCCTCACCTTGAGGCTTCAGCTGCTACTGGGGCTTCTGCCCATGATACCCTGGGGGAGGATTATGGAAGAACGGTCAAACAGAATCACAGGGGCTAGGGATATAGCTCAGTGGTAGAGCACATGCTTGGCATATGCAAGGACCTGGGTGCAATTCCCAGAGGAAAAAAAGATCACAGAACCTCAAGGCTAGGTAAATTGTATCCCTCCCAGGTCACATTGTCCCTGGGGCAGGGAGCGCTTCTGAAGCTAAGCTGATGGACAGGTGGTTGTGAAACCTCATCCTGCATACTTTCAGCATCGGGGTGCTTACTCTTCCCACAGAGGTCCTTCCACCTCTCCATCCCTGCAGTTGGCAAATTCTTTTTCACTTTGAGCCTAGACACACCTCCCTTTGGTTCCAGTGCTGTCCTCCAGGGCCCCCTAGAACATGACTCTTTAGGCTGTCACAGTACTTTGCACTTACTCCTTTAATGGGGATCATAACTCTCTAAGGAGGGTTACTAATAAGGGTATTGCACTGAGGAGGAAGCCAAGACTCCTCTGGGACAGTGACTTTCCCAGTATGTGGCAGAGTAGAAAGCGGGGACAGGACGACCTACCATTGCCAGGTGAGGTGTTGGGCAGGCTCCGTGGTATAGTAGAAGCTCAGAAGGGAGATCAATTATGGAGTAAAACAGAGGGACAGAAGTGCTTCTGATAACTGTCACCTGAGACCCTTAACCTCCCCACCGTGAAGGCATCTTGACACTGAGTAGTACAGTGACCTAAGCCCAGACCTCCACATGACAATGCCTCAAGTCCTGCAAACAATCTGGCATCTTGTCACCCCTTCAACATTGATCTTTCTGAAAGGTTTAAGCCATAGACAAGCTGAGCACAGCCTGGGAGATGGCAGGGAGAGGGCGTTCTCAGGTGACAGGGATACCTCACTGACAGTCCCTGCTCAGCACAACAGGAATCCTTCAGTGAGTGAGACCTACCCTCTGCAGAAGGCTGGTTAGCAAGCGTCCATGTCTACTTCAGTGTCTCACCTCCCTGTCCCAATCAGATCCTCACGGTCTTCTTTCAGCCACATGCTGTCCTCTCCCTGGGAGAAGTTCAGGCAAATGTAAGTTTCTGCATCTCCAGCCCCAGCCAGCCATGCTTTAGCTGCCTTTTAGCTTAGTATGTCAAGGATGCCATTGGGCACTTGTGCTCAGCCCTGGCTGGGCATGACTGCAGGATTGAAGCAAGATGAGCATATTCTGTCCTCCAGTTACCATGGCAGTTACCATGGCAACCTGTAGGCCCTCTCTGAGGTGTCTGAAAGTTGAAGCAAGGTCCAGAGGGATGGATTGTGAGATGCCCACTCAAGGACATGGAGGGGGTTCCCTGGATCCCCTGCCTCCCTAGGCTCCCATCAGAGGAGAAGCTGAGTTACCTTGCTGGAGAGCTAAATGGAGCACAGGTGGGTGAGGGTGCAATGGAAGGCCCTGGGCTGGGGGTGCTGAATGAGGCACTGGCCTGGCTAGAGAGTTCAAGGATGTAACACAAACCTCAGTGGGCAAGAGATATAATACTTAAAGTGAGTGCAAAAATATCCATGACTGAAGATCAGAATATTCAACAAAGCAGGATCCCACAGGGTTGGAATTAGGGTGAAGTAAGTGAGGCCAAGTCCTGAAAGCCCAGGGCTGCGGCCTGTCTTTATTAAAATTTTGACTTTGCTTGTTATGAATATTTGTGTATTCATTTTGATTTTCAAAATGATCACATTGAGATATTTGTTTTGATTACTGAGCTTTTTAGTTGTTGTTGTTAGGTGCCATCGAGTCATGTCCGACTCACAGCAACCCTCATAGGGTTTTCAATGGCTGAGTGTTTCGGGATTGCCTTGGGAATGGATTACCACGTCCTTCTCCCATTTTTTGCAATTCTGGGAATTGAATTTGGGACCTCAGAGACTGCAGCGCAGCGCTCTACCAACTGAGTTAAATCCCAGCCCCGAGCTTTTTAGAGGTCCCTTTAATTTTGCACTGGAGGTAAATGCCTTTCTTGTTTCTCCCTTGTCTGGGCCCTGGAGGGGAGGGACAGTCTGAGTCGGGTTGGGGGGGTACTCTAATGTAATTGAAACATATCATATAACAAGAAGCCAGATGGGTTCATATCTTTCAAGTGCAGGGATTCCTCTCAGTTCTGAGAGGATCAGATGCAGATTTCACATGACTCTGCAACATGAAGACGGCTGCTGAGAAGCACAGGTGCCTAGCATGCACATAGGCCCCCTACACACTGGGGTGACAGTGACTCATAAGGTGGCTTCCATCTCCTGCCCTCCTCAGGCTGGCTGCCAAGAGGAGGGGAGGGGTTGGGGGGAGGGGAATGAAGGGGTGGCAGGGAAGACGCTGACAGGGAGCAGGAATGGCAGATTAGCTGTAATTGCCTGAAGCTGAAGCTGTTGATAAATGTTACTAATAATCAACCTTCAGATCTGACACCCAGCTCAGGCTGGGATTACTGTTTTGAATGGAAATCGAACCCAAACCAGTAATTACCCCGGTGAGTGATGCCAGTCTTACTCTGGAGCCCGTTCTAGGCAAGGAGTCAGCACCAGCCCATTGGGGGAAGATCCAGCCAAGGACTCCTTCCTGGGATCACACTCAAGAACACAAGCTGGCACAGACTCTGCCAATGCAATAGGACACAGGAGACAGGAATACCCACCCTTCCTCCTAAGAACTGTTATGCTTGTGGGACCCCAACCCCTTATCTGCATTGTCTAAGCAAAGGTCAAATTCAGGCCTCACCCCCACTGTCCTCCCCACCATGGGCTGCATGGACACTGGTTGCCATTGTCCCCAGATGTCAAAAGCAGCTGCTTTGATTGCAGGGGAGGGGGGGGTCTGCACAGGTGCAGGCCTCCAAACCTATGTCTTGGAGCCCTGGACAGTTACACACTATTCCCTGTTAGACTGGGAGACTCCTGTGATGGCCTAAGCTGAGGCCAGGTGAGAGGGGCAAAGCCATAATAAGCCATAGAGCCATCCCAGTTCCTGCCTCTGGTCCCTAGATGCTTCTGGTTCCAGACAAGGCCAGACAGCTGTGCTTGAACATGAGTGGCATTAACTGGACCTCCTGGCATCTCCTCAGTGTCTGTCATCTTATCTAAGAACCCCCAAGAATGCTGACATTACCCAGAACCTGCTCCTGTCTCTCAACAGACCCCTGCCCATGGTACACTCAGGGTTGGGTCCTTCTCCCTGGTTGCCCACACAGGTAAACTGGCTACTAAGAGAGCGCTTAGACAACTAAGGTGGTGGGAACAATGGGAACAATGGTGGCAGCGCTCTCTTCTGCTTACACACTGTTCACTACCAAACCCCTCTGCCTTCTCCACTGTCCCAGGCCCTACGCTGGGCAAGGGGCCCAGAGCAGAACAGGCAGTCCCTGTCTGCAGGAGAGCCTGTTGTGGAATGCAAGCAGGCAGGACATTACCACTGCAGGTGGTTCTGGGTGGCCTCTCCCAATCAGACAAAAATGCCCCGAGCCACAGTCTGCAGGTGTCTATGAGCTGCCTCAGGGGCAGAGCTGGCCAGGCCTGTGTGTGACCTCAGCCTTTCAATTTGCACTTGGTGATGGCAGGTGTCAGAAATACCCAGCACAGGGAGCCAACGCCTCGAGCGCGCCACCTAGTGACAGTATGGCAAGAAGGCAGCAATGTCTTCCGGCCCAGGATTCAGATTTCCCTCTGCTCCTGTGCTGCCCCAGAAACGGACCTCTGAACTCAGATGTGTAAAAAGGAATCAAGGTACTAAGTTTTGTTGTGTTCACAAAGGCTTGGGGCTCGGAGGAATAGGGGGACAGCGGGCCCCAGAGTTTGGAAGCGGCAGCCCAGCAGGCAGGGGAGAGGCTGGCCACATCCCTGGAACTCCCACGCTCCCCTTCAGGACGTACCCTCTAATTATCTGCCCACTCAGCAGTGTCCCCCGGCTACTCTGATGAGAACTCAGCTGGCACCAGCTCCTGGCCTGGACCACAGGAGGAGTGGCAGGAGCCCACAGTTAGAACTCGCCTGCTCAGCCTCACAGGTACCTACAGGCATTTGGGGGTCCCAGAGAAGCTGTGCTCACCATGGACAAACTCGCCTGGTTTGGGAGGCCTAGGAGAGGGCTCACTTACAACCCGGGGTCAGGCAAGGGTCCTCCCTCAGCCCTTCGCTATCCTATTGGGTTCTGGAATGCTCAGTGCCCCAATCATTTTCCCATCTTGCCAGGGACAGGAATAGTCACCAGATATGAGGTGATGGGTCCTCAAAGCAGGGGTGTGCCTGATGTGTGGAATGCCCAGGGAGGAGGGAGGCAACATGCCCAGATGTGAGGGGCAAGGATGGCATTGGGGAATAGCTCACAGGGCCATCAACTGTTTTTAAAAGGGCCAGAGTAAATATTAAGCTTGTGAACCAGAATCAGAAAGCAGCCATAAACAATATTTAAGAAAAAGCAGATGTAGCTGAGTTCCAATAAACTATTTACAAAAACAGGCTGTCAGTCCAGTAGCCACAGTTCACTGACCCAGTACAAACACTTGTCAACCACAGTTGCTGTCCACACTAGACCACTGAGGCCACAGCCCAGTAACTGCCTCATCCCAACCGTTGCCAATATCCCAAGTGCTCACCAGCTACCAGCCCACTTCTCTGTGGCTTCCTCCAGCAAGGCTTGGGTGGGGGGGCTTTCAGGCTCACAAGCCATAAGGGTCAGGGGCTGTGGAAGGAAGAGTCAGAGTGGCCAGTTGGCCAGTCTGGGCCTGCTCTCAGTCCCGCCCTCCTCTCACGGTGACCCCCAGGCACTGAGACCCGGACACTCACCAGCAGTGGGAGGCTCTGCCTGGTCGCTGCTACTCCTCTGACTTCCCCTAGGGGACCTCTGTCCTCAAGCTGCTGCAGCTGAAGCCTCTTCCAGAGCCAGAAACCCCCAGAGCCAGGCAGGGGGATGGGACTGAACTGCCCCAAGGACAAGCTGCCAGACAGATGACACCCCAGGGAAGGTGAGGTGGCCCAAGGAGGGTGGAGGTGTAACCTGGCACCTGAAGCAAGGGGCCGAGGTGAGGCCAGGCTGGAACCGACCCCCGCCTGGTGAGGCTGGGCAGGCCCTCACCCCTACGTGGACACACAGCGGGGCCTGTGCTAGCCTCCCCACCCCAGCCTCTGACCCCCTGTGGGTGGCGTTGGGTGAGAAGATCACATGTTCCCAGACAGGGACGGCCCATGGGCTCTCCAGTTACACTAAAAGTGAGACCGAGGAAGATGGTATCGAGGCCACGTGGACACAGCACGGGTTCATCCAACATTGATGCGGCCCCAGATTGCCCCAGGGCCCCCTTGTAACAGATGTGGGGTCCCCACTTCCAGCTCCTTCGAGACCAGACTGTTGGGCAAGGAAGGGTCCCCCTCATCCAAAAGGCAACTCCCCACCCAAGGTTGCATGGGGACTGTTCAGCCCAGCGATCTAAGGGGAGCCCTCTGGGGGACCCCTCTGGCCCAGGGGGGCCTTGCTTAGATAGTCAGCATTCAGGAGACCACCAGCCACACACAAACTCTCTGGAAGGCAAGCTCCTAGTTCTCACAACACCTAGGCTTGGGCTCAGGGGAGAGACAGTGTACTTCTCAGCCGTCCACTTCCTTATCTTACCCCTGCCCCACCCAATGCAGGCGCTAAAGAGGGAAGGCACTGGCCAGTTTCTCCCTCTCGCATGGATTCTCCCTGCAGACATGCTTCCACTCTGAGACATGCACAGTCTCCTCAACAGGTACTCTGCACACTTCATGCACTTACTGGTGCACACACTCAGATGCACACTCAGAGGCAAGCACTCCCAAAAGCCTTCTCCTAGAGGAGCCCCACCCACACCGCTTCTGCTTTGTGACACCTGTGATGAAAAGGAGGGACACATCCAGAATTTCACCCAGAGGAGGGAGGGGCTGGAGGGAGAGCCAGATTGAGATTCAGTCTTTGCTGAACAATGTGACTTTGTAAAGTGATAATCCTGGGTCATCATTACCCTGGTGCCAGCTGTACCTGGTTCTAAGGGCTCCTCAGATACTGCAATCTCATTTCCTGACCCTAGCTCTGAGCCCCTCATTTTTTTGTTGTTGTTGTTCTTTTTTGTGTATTTAGGGGTTGAACCTAGGGCCTTGCACGTACTTTGCAAGTGCTACACCACTGGGGTGCACCCCCCAACCCATTCATAATTTTGAGTTAGGGTCTTACTAAGTTAATGAAGGCTGCCTGTGGCCTCGAACTCACGATTCTCCTGCCTCCACCTCCTGAGTTGCTGGGATTACAGACATGTACCACCGTGGCTGCTGTGCCCTTCATTCTTACACTAGGTTCCTGTCTGCTGGCACAGTTCTCTAGCATTGTTCACTTGCACCTAGAAATCCTCTTGGGGCAACAGCACAGACACACTGCTCCCTAAACCCAACACATTCCTAGTTCTTTATTTTATTTATTTATTTATTTATTTTGTTAACCTCCAGATCAGAAGACCGCCCAGAGCTGCTGAGGGAGGCTGACTGGGAACACACACCTGAGCCCCAAGATCTAACTGCTACATGTTTGGGTCAGTCCACACTAGTCAGGAAGGGGAGAAAAGGAGACAGACCCCTTGCTCCTGCTCGGTGCCTTTAAGGCAGATCCTCATCTACCTTCTGTACCACAAACCCCACTTGCTCCACCCAGTCCAGTGGTCTTGGTCCTGTCCTGCTAAAAATCCATCAGAAGTGAAATAACTGTACTGTAAACGCTGTGGGATACAGCAGGGCCTCCAGCCACCTCTCTTTAGGGACCTCCCCTGCCCAGCAATCCATGGGCTGGCACGGTCATGGCTGGGACCTCCAATCACTACATGCCTTACTTTCATCCCTCCACCTTGACCTTTCCAATTGTAGAACACACATTGAGGCCATGGGTCACACACTCGCAGAACATCAGAACTCGAATAGTGCTCACTCAATCAGTCCAGCCCCTTGAACTTCAGGGGAAGCGGGCCCAGAGAACCAATGACCTGCCCGGAGCCAGAAGGAGCATTAGAGGTAGAGGCAGAAGCAAATCCTGGACTCCTGACTCTCTTCCCAGTTCTCATCGAAAACATCTTCCTGCTTTATAAAGACTGAGTGTACAGGCAGTTAAAAACCTGTTCATCTCATCTCCAGATAAGCTGCTTGTGAGTCTAAGCATCCCAGGGCTCAGCCTGGCTACCCCCAGGCCTGCTCTGTAACTTCACAGTCCCTTCTAGCTTCTCTTCGGACTTTTGCCGGCAGTGGCAAATGGAGTTAGCGGGGCTCATCCTATGGGTCCACCTGTGGTGGTCTCTCAACAGCTATGGATAGGTCCAAGTCCTAAGAGTGAGACTCTGTTTCAGTACCTTGATATACGTGTGAGTTCTCCCTCTTTTGAAGGAGCTGAACCTTATCATCCACGTCTCATGCACTGGTAAGGTCCCCAGGTCCTGAGTCCCCATCCCAACCTGTTTCTCATCCCTGGCCTGGAGGTTCTACAACTGTACAGGTTTCACTCACCTGGTCCCAACTGGTGACCACCTGCTCTTCATTAGCCCTGCCTCTTCAAGCCCCAGACGGCCTCTTTAGATGTGACCCTGGCCCCTCTCTGCCTTCTCCCCTTCCTGCCTGCTCTTCCTACACAGCTCAAGAGTCCTTTGGGGCAGGGACACCACACCTACCTCTCTATCTGGGAACTGCCTACCTTTCAGATTCAACCAGACAGAGAAGTCCCAATATTACTGTCAGTCTCCTACCATGTGCTAGGTAATAATAACAACAGCTAAAAATCAAATAGCACTCCCTATATGCCAGGCACTGTCCTAAGAACTGCATTTACTTAGTAAAGCATCTAATCCTCACAACCATCTAGTGAGAAGGCTACTACTAGTATTATCTCCATTTTAAAGGTGGTAGAGTGGAGGCTCACAGCAGTTAAGTAGCTTTCCCAAGGTCACACTTGTACTCTGCATATGATCTAGAAAAATAGAAGGCAGAAGCCAGAATGATTGTTGGAGCATCTCTGAACCCTGGCGTCCCTTCCCACCCAAGTCCCACCCCTGACAAAAAGTATGCAGCTTTGAGGGTGCCAAGTCAGGTTCAATAATCGGGAGAACCCAATTTTTGAAAACAGAAGCACATATTTTGTTAGTGTTCAATTCTCCCAGAATTATAAAGTAAGTCTTGGTATGAAAGAGGTACTTTCATGATTAAAAAAAAAAAAAAAATTGGCTATTTGGCAGAAACCTACCTGGACAGAGAATAGCACCAGCAACCTGTTTAGAATCAAGGGGCCAAACAAAGCCACACAAACATATGTTGTAGAGGAGGCCAGTGCGATTCCCTTGTCACTAATAAGCTCCAGGTCAATTAAATCACAAGTTTCACTTCACTTAATCCTATAGGGGATGCGTGTGATCTCTTTCTGCTAATTCACAGCCCACCTGAAAAGATACACAAACAGTATCTTGCAGATTTGTCACAATGGCCCTGCACTATAAGTAAAGTCATCATCCTCATTTTATAGATGGAGAAATTGAGACTGAAGGAGATTCAGTATTTACTTGCTACATTTCTAGATTGTTTCACCTTTGTTTCTTTTCTTTTTATAAGTGGAAGATACAATTTTTATAATCAATCAGGCAATAAGGATTTCCTCCTACTGTGCTGTATTTACACAATTAGTAAGAGGTAGAGCTGAGATACAAACCCAGACAAAATACACAGATTCATACTCTAGAGTCCATTGGTGCCATCTCACTGATTCAATCTCTTGGGAGTCCCAGCCTTCCCTAGACTTGTGCCACGTCATGCTCCCCTGCTCTGTTCTCTTATTCAAGACTTACTACAAAGCTACAATAATCAAAATAGTATGATATTGACATAAGGATAGGCATCTTGACCAGTGGAATAGAATTGAGGGCTTGGAAATAAGCTTATACATCAATGGCCAATTGATTTTTGATAAGGATGCCAAATCCATTCAATGGGAGAAAGAATAGTCTTTTTAGCAAAAGGTGTTAGGACAACTGGATTTGCACATGCAAAAGAATGAAGTTGACCCATGCCTCATAATATATATAAAAATTAACTAAAAATGGACCAGTGACCTAAAGATAAGCTCTAAAACCACAAAACAGGTGAATTTTTATGACCTTGGACTTGGCAATGAATTCTTACATATGACACCAAAAACATAAGCAACAATAACAACAACAACAACAAAATAAATTGGACTTCATCAAAATTAAAAACTGTCATGCAGCCAGTCAGGGTGGCACCTGCCTGCAATCCCAGCGACTCAGGAGGATTGTAAGTTCAAGACCAGAGGCAGTCTGCATAATTTAGTGAGACCCTGTCTCAAAAAGTAAAAAAAAAAAATGGGCTAGGGGTGCAGCTCAGTGGTATAGCACTTGCAAAGCATGCAAGCACAAGGCCCTGGGTTTAACCCCCAGTACTGCAAAACAAACAAACAAACAAACAAACTTCCCCAAAACAAAACGGTCATGTTTTAAATGGCCCTATCAAGGTCATAAGAAGACAACATACAGAAAGCAAGTGTGCAAATAATGCATCCTTTAAGAGTTTAATATCTGGAATATATAAAGGATGCTTACAACTCAACACTAGGATGGTGATAATAATAATAATGCAGATAGTAATGGGTATTTGTGAGGATCTGGCAAAATGGGAACCCTTGTCCATTGCTGGTGGAAATATGAAATGGTGCAGCCTCAGGAAGAAATAGTTTTGTGGTCCCTCAAGAAAGCTAAACATAGAATTACAGCAATTCCACTTCTAGGTATATACCCAAAAGAGTTGAAAACTAAGACTCAGATACTTGTACTACAATATTCACTATAGCATTTCCACATTAGCCAAAGGATGGAAACTACTCAAGTGTCCATCAACAGAAGAATGGATAAACAAAATGTGGTATATGTATACAATGGAATATTATTCAGTCCAAAAAAGGGATGTAGTTCTCATACTTGCTACAACACAGATGAACCTTGAAAATGTTCTGCTAAGTGAAAGAAGCCAGACATAAGATGTTCCACTTTTATGAAATGTCTACAATAGGCAAGTTCATAGAAAGGGAAAGTAAATTAGAGGTTACTGGGAGCTGGGAAGAAGAGTGAATTATTCCTTAATGGGTACAGGGTTTCTTTTCAGGATGATGAAAACATTTTAGAAATAGTGCCAATGATTACATATTATTAATTTAACTGATGCCACTGAATTGTACACTTGGAAAACATTGAAATGGCTCATTTTATGTTTTGTGTGTGTGTGTGTGTGTGTGTGTGTGTGTATATACACAAATATATATGTATGTGTATATGTATGTATGTGTATGCATGTGTATATGTGTATGTGCATATATGTGTTTATGTGTATATGTGTATATATATATATATATATATTCCACACAATTAAAATACCCCAGCTGTATTGCCATACATTAGCAATGCACAATTGGTAATGGGAATTTTTTAAAAGACTATACTACCATCAAGAAATGTGAAATAGTTACAGATAAATCTTACCAAAAAAAAAAAAGAAAAAAAAAAAAAAGCCCACACACTGAAAACTACAAGATATGTCTGAGAGAGAAATCATTGTTGTTGTTAGGTGCTGTTGAGTTGGGTCTGACTCATACTGATCCTCATAGAGTTTTCAATGGCTCATTGTTTCGGGATTGCTTTTGGGAGTGGACTACCACATCTTTCTCTTATTTTTGCAGTGCTGGGGATCAAACCCCGGTCCTCAGAAAATGTGCAGCAGTGCTTTACCAACTGAGCTAAACCCTAGCCCAGAGAGAAATTATTGTTGTTGTTGTTAGGTGCCGTCAAGTCATATGGTTTTCAATGGCTGATTGGTTTTTGGAAGTGGGCTGTCAGGTCCTTCTTCCCAGCCTATCTACCTGTTCCCATGTGGTCTCCCATCTAAGTACTAGCCAGGCCCAACCCTGCTTAGCTTCTGAGATCTGATGGGATCAGATGCCACAGTGGTAAGACCGCAGACCTCACAGTATGTACAGGCCAGAGAGAAATTAGGATGATCCAAATAAAAAGAGATACATGTTTATGGTTTAGATGGCCTCATATTATTAAGATGTCAAGTCTTCCCAAATTGATCTGTAGATTCAACAACATCCCAAACAAAATCTAAGCAGATTGTAGTATTTGTTTTGTGAACTTGAAAAACTCCTTGTCAAATTAATGTGAAATTGAAAAGGACCTATAAGACTCAAAACAACTCTGAAAAATAACAAAGCTAAAGTTCCTAAGCTACCTGATTTCAAGACTTATTATAAAGCTACAGTAATCAATACAGTATGTTATCAATATTAATACACACGAATAGATCAATAGAACTTAAAATAATTTAACTTAAAATAAGGACAATTGATTTTCATATTCTCTACTTTTTTTTTCTTTAAGAGATAGGATTTCACTACGTTGCCCAGCCTGGCCTTGAACTTCTGGACTGAAGTGATCCTCCTGACTGAGCCTCCTTACCAGCTGGGACAATAGGCTCTTAGCCATCATGCCCAGCCTTAATTTTCAATACAGGTTCAAAGTAGAAGAAGGAAAGTCTTTTCAAAAAATAGTGCTGGAACATTTAGATATCCTCCCCTCTTTTAGAAAATGAAACTACCATGTACAAAGAGGTAACTCAAGTGTACCACAGACTAAATTTCAAACATAAAATCAGAAAATTCCTAGGAGAAAATATTTTGTCAGTTTGTCTTAGGCAATGATTCATTAGATATGACACCAAAAGCACAATCCATAAAAGGATACATTGATAAATTGGATTTTATCAAAAGCAAAAATTTCTACTCTAGAGAACACATAAGAGAATGAAAAGAAAGCAACAGATTGAGAAAAAATATTGCAAGTTTGTTATCTGATAAAGGACATGTATCCAGAATATATAAAGAACTCTAAAACTCAGTGGTAAAGTAACAATCCAATTTGAAAATAGGGAAAATATTTTAACAGAGACTTCCCCCTAAAAGACATATGGATAGCAAATAAGCACATAAAAAGATGGTTAACATAATTAGTCATTAGGGAAATGCAAAATAAAATCACAATGATATACCATTACATAACTATTAGAATGGCTAAAGTTAAAAGGAATGATTGTACCAGCCTGTTCCAACGATGTGGAGGAACTGGAACTCTCATACACTGCTCATGAGAATGTAAAATTGTACAACTGCTTTGGAAAAATTGAGTGGCTTCTTAAAAAGTTAAATGTATATGTACCATAAGATCCAGCCATTCCACTGCTAAATACTTGCCCAAGAAAAATCAAAACATGTATTCATGCATAGACTTGTCTTCGAAAATCCACAAAAGCTTTGCTTGCAAAAGCACAAAACTAGAAACAACCCAAATGTCTTCCAGTGGGCGACTAGATAAGCTGTGGTATATCCATGTAATGAAATACTGCTAAGCAATAAAAAGAAGTGATCCACTGATTCATGTAATAAAGAATATCAAAATAATTATGCCATGTGAAACAAGTCAGATGAAAGAAGAGTATATAGTGAATGTACCATTTATATAAAATTTTATGAAATGCAAACACATCAGATCAGTGGTTTTTCTCAGGATGGGACATGGAATACAGGAATTGGGGGAGGTGTAGGAAGAAGTAGTACAAAGAGAAGCAATCATTGGCCTCCTTGCTGTTCTCGAACACACTATACACATTTCTACTTCAGGACCTTTTTACTTGCTGTTACCTCCCATGGGACACTCTTTCCCCTTAGTCACTTGATTTGTTCCCTTGCTTTTTTTCACATATTTTTGCTGAAATAACACCTTATCAGAGTATCCCTGACCACACTGTAAGACAGCAATTCTCCATCACCACTTGCCTCATGCAACCAGATGCTATCCTCCTTACTCTACTTTATTTTTCTTCTCTACACTTATTAATACAAGTCGCTTAGCACTGACACATTATAAATAATTTTTGTTTATCTCCCCTGCCCTAGACAGTAAGAATTATGAAAACAGGCACTTTGTTTTGCTCATTGTTCTGTCTCCAGACTCTAACATTGCCTAACATTTAGAAAGTGATTAAAAATTAAATATTGAATGCATGGACCAGTTTAAGACACAGATACTATTATTACCTTTTTGTGGATGGGGGTTAAGTCACTTGTCTAAAGTCACATAACCAATACTTGACAGAGCTGGACTTCTAAGCCAGATCACTCTGAGTACAAAAATCCTCAGAGTTCTGAGCAGTTACTACTTTGTCTCAGAGTCAGAAAGGCCAAACTGGTGAACAGTTTATAAATCTCTTTATAAAGAGATTGCCTGTGGGAACAGACAATTCATTTCTTTGAGGACAATCTGGCAATGGGCAAAAATTTAAAAGTAGCAACCTCTCTTCAAGGATTTTGTGCTAATCAAATCATCTGACATGAAGAAAAAAATGTTAAATATACAAGGATGTTTATCATAGAATGGTTTATAATGGCAATTGGAAACAACAAAAATGTCCCCACAATGGAGTAATTAAAGTGGAGGAGAAGTGAGCAGCAGCAGATCATCCCTGATGTGATCAATGTTTCTGAGGAGCAGGAGGCAAGGCCATTTGCTTAGAGCCTAGGCATGTGGATAGGGGTCATGCAGAGAGGGATCTTGAGAGTGATGAAAGTTTGGAAGAGCTGTTGTGGGCAATGGGAGTAAAGCTAACCACAGAAAAGTAAAAAGATTGACAGATGGGCCTGGTGCGGTGGTGTACGCCTGTAATCCCAGCCACCCAGGAGGCAAAGGCAGAAGGATGGCAAGTTTGAGATGAGAGGCAGTCTTTGTAATTTAGCAAGACCTTGTCTCAAAAAGTAAAAAAATGGGCTGGGGGTGCAGCTCAGTGGTACAATACTTGCAAAACATGGAAGCGTGAGGCCCTGGGTTCAAATCTCAGTACAACAGACAAAATAAATAAATAAATAAACAATAAATAAATAAAATTGAGAGATGATGTAGGTGTCCCAGCTAAGGATAAAGACTATGAAAGTGGTGACACTCTGCACAGCTATGTCATTTTTGTGGTAGTGTTCTGCTGTCATAATAAGAATACTGATCCATGCAGGCTTGAGTTGTATTGACCATATGTGAAAGAATGAAAGTGCTGGCTGAGTGATTCAAATAATCCACCATGTGGACCAAGCTGGGAAAGGGAAAAACAGAAGCCAGGAAAAGGGTAGAGATGAAGGCACAAGACAACTCCATGGTGTGGCAGCAGCAATCCATAAAAGAGGTATCTGAAGTCAGAGTGAGATATTTCTAAGCACAAGAAGTGAAGCAATGCAAGATGTCAATATTTAGGAATTTACCTTTTGAATAATGGGAGGGAAGTCTCTAGAATGGGCATGTCCAAAAATTGTGAGCAAAGAGTGATAGCTTGGTTATTGACATGAGCACTAAAGACTTTTAGGAACATGCTTGGAGGTTGAGTGGAGACAAAAGGGTTAACAGAACACCAAGCTATAGAAAACCAATGGACTTGCTGGTGTCTACTTTGTGTGAGTCACTTTACACTCATATTTCATTTTTACTTCATAACAATCTGTGGTATAAATAAGAATAGATAGATGAAATGACCAGACTTAGCTCACAGCAAATGTCAAAGTTTTGAGAGAGTTCATTTAGCTGGAAGGATGCTAAATTGAGAATATAGAGTTATCAGTGAAGGGTCTGATTTTGAACATGTTGAATTAGTGGTGTTGGTGGAATATCTAGATAGAGATGCCCAAAGATATTTAATGATGTAGGGCTAAGTCTCTTAGCAAAAGGTTAGGGGTTGAAGATGTGGATTTCTTTGTTAGAAACATGGAGGTGATAACTGAGACCAGGATGTAACATGAGAATAGAATAGAATAGAATGGAAAAGAGGAGAGCTTTGATATATGTTCACATCTGGACAGCAGGCATCAAAAGAACTCAGCAATTTAAAGTATGTAGGCAGCATATTATGGTACAATGTAAAATGGTCCTACATTGTTTGAAGCCCCTGCCTTCAGGAGGTGAGGCTTGTTTCCCCTCCCCTTGAACTTGGACTGGCACTGTGACTTACTTTGACCAACAAATTGTGGCATAGTGTGATGTTGTGCAAATTCCAAACCTAGGCCTTGAGAGGCTTTGAACCTTTTGCTCTTTCACTGAGAATCCTTCTGCCAGCGTATGAATGAACATGAGCAAGCCTGATGGAATGTAAGAGAGCATGTGGAGAGAGGTATGGCTGTTCTGGCCTTCCCATCTGAGGCACCACATATGTGAGCAAGTCCAGCTCAGAAAAGTTGAGCCTAAGCCAGATCAGAAGAACTGTCCACTGAGTCAATCCCAAATTTTAGATCAACAGAATCTTGAGCTAACTAAAACAGTTGTTAGTTTCAGCCACTAAATTCAGGAATATTTTGTTACACAGCAATAGATAACTGATACACATATCGGCCCAGAAGCAAAGGGGAATACACCTTAATAAACACATGGCAGAGGTCAACTTGATTGGGAACTTAAGAAAGCATACTTTCCCACATTCAAAGATGTAGTAGAGAGAGAAGCCAGAGAACAGAGTTGTAAAGTGAGTTTTAACTATTTATAATGGCTACCTGTAGGGTTGGGATAGGGGCAGATGGGACTGCAGAGTCACAGAATTTCACTTTTAGTGCCTGTGTACACTATGTATGTGTTGCTTGTATACAATCTTTACAGTGTTAATGAGGATTGTATATTTTAAAATAATTCAAAATTTATGTTTTAAAAACCAAACATAGAAAACGAAAGTTAGTGGTGTAGACTAGTGGCTCCAGAGAACAGCCAAACCAGTTGTATCACACCTGGAAAGTTTTGCCCAAAATTTGTTACACAGCAAATTTTGAGTTCAGAGTCCTACCCTTGAATATTTCAATTCAGTTGGTTTGGGCATAGCTCAGGGAAGCTGTTTTCTTTACACAACTCCCCAGGTGTTGAGATTTCTCCCCAGGGTGAGAATTCTTAAGACAGAACCCCAAGAAATGTTTTTCTTTTTTTCAGGACCTAAAAATGAGACCAACTATTCTTTTTTTTTTTTTTTTTTTTTTTTTTTTTTTTTTTTTGTGGTACTGGGGGTTGAACCCAGGGCCTCGTGCCTGCATGCTCTGCAAGTGCTGGACCACTGAGCTGCACCTCAGCCCATTTTTTTACCTTTTGAGACAGGGTCTCGCAAAGTTACGCAGACTGCCTCTGGTCTTGAACTTGCGATCCTCCCGCCTCCACCTCCCGAGCCACTGGGATCACAGGCGTGCGCCACCACGCCCGGCCAGACCAACTATTCTTCAAACCACCTGCAGCCGTAGCCCTGTGGCATCAGATCTCGGAAGCTAAGCAGGGTCTGGCCTGGTTAGTACCTGGATGGGAGACCGCCTGGGAACACCAGAAGCTGTAGGCTTGGGAGAAGGACGTGGCAACCCCCTCCCAAAAATCAATCTGCCATTGAAAACCCTATGAACAGCAGAGAAGCACTGACAATAGTTTTTCCCCTGTTGTACAGAGGGTCGCTATGAGTCGGATATCGACTCAACGGCACCTAACAACAACAACAACAACAATTCTTCAAACAGAGCTTCTGCAAACTAGGATTCTCAGAGACACCTGCAATATTTATGAATGAAACAGCAATAGGTTCCTTGGGGAATGATTGCTACATCCCACACAGTATGCCAAGCCCTTTATATTTATTAGTTCACTCCTTAACACTTCCCCATTTTATAGATGAAGAAGCTGAGGCCCGGAAAGAGGAAGTGCTTTGTCCAAGGTTAGCTAGGTTGAGTCAGTATCTAAATCCATATTATTTAATCCCAGATTCTTTCTGCTCTTAGACAAAAATCTGGGAGAAAAATCTAGTTAGTAACTGGGAAAAAAAAACGTAGTTACTATTAAGAATTAGTTTAAGTTTTTCTTTCATATGTATTAGGCCTTTGGCATAGGCTACCACTTATTTTTACTAGACTCCAGACTGTCAGCTCATTTGAGGAAGGGATTACCTCTTTTTATCTCCTTATCTCCAGAGCCCAGCACACAGTTTGTACTCAGTACGTGTTTGTATATATGAATGGGTGACTTATGATCTGAACACAAGCTTATAGGCTTTGTTATTTTAAGTTTAATATTGCAACAATTATAGAGTTCTCTGTTTAGAATGCTGCTTTTCAAAAGGGCCAAGTCACTGGAATTGTAAGGCAGTGGACAGCAGAATACTTGGGTTGTGCATTAATTAAAGGTCAATGAGGACAGAGAATCAGCCCATTCAGATGCCATGGCATTTTTCCCCAAAGGCAATGAATGCAAAGAAAGAGATTGGCCAAGTGTACCCCTCTTGAGGAGGATGACAGGACAAACTTGCCCAGGTTTGCAGGCTGAGGAGAAATCACTGGTAGAGAAGGTGAAGATGGAGTAGACATTGGGATCAATGAGAGGCGAAACCTAGCGAGGGTGAGGAGGGATCCTAGGGGATTTAGCCTTGGGAAGGAAGGGCACCTGTTTCTCTGAACCTAGGAAAACAAGAGGTGTCAAGGATGCCGCAAGGTTTTACTGTAGAAAGAAGGGAAGGAGAGCAGCAGAAGAGGAGGTGAGGGACAGTCCACTTAGTGAAGTTTCTCTTCTAGTTAGAGCCATGTTGTTGTTTTTGTTGTTAGGTGCCGACGAGTCGGTATCCGACTCACAGCGACCCTCTGTACAACAGGGGAAACACTATTGTCAGTGCTTCTCTGCTATTCATAGGGTTTTCAATGGCAGATTGATTTTTGGGAGGGGGTTGCCAGGTCCTTCTCCCAGCCTACAGCTTCTGGTGTTCCCAGGTGGTCTCCCATCCAGGTACTAACCAGGCCTGACCCTGCTTAGCTTCTGAGATTTGATGGGATCGGATGCCACAGGGCTATGGCTGCAGGCAGTTAGAGCCATGGGTGAGAAAAATTTAAGTCCAGAATTCTGGAGATTTCATGGGCTTGTAAACTTTTTTTTTAAACTATCAGCATGGTTTCCTTTTAAATAGAGGGCTGGCATTTAACACACCAAAAAAGGTAAAAGGAACATAATCTTGGAATAAATCTACTCTGCTTTATCACCAACCCGTTCCCTTGTCCTTATTTTTCTTATTTGGCCAGGGAGTATGATTCCTTCCGCCTGGACAAGTGCGTGGGAAGCGCGGCTCCACACCGCCCACGCTGGCAGCGGCTCTTGGCGGCGGGGCGGCCGGGGAGCATGGCAACCAGGCGGACACTGCGCGCCGCTCCTGCGCCCCGACAGCCGGATTGGGGTGGCGCTCTCTCCCCGCCCAGCAGGCACCGACTCGTAGGTCCCGGCAGCGAGTCAGGCCCTCGGCTGGGGCAGCCCTCGTCTCTGCCCGAGGTCAGGGGCGCGCAAAGCCAGGCAGCCGCGGCAATTCGGGGGTGGGGGTCGGCCTGGCTGTAGGGCGCCGCCCGTCCCGCCCCGCAGTTCCGCCTCGCCTTTACGCGCGGTTCCACCGCCCACCGACGCTCGCGGGGCAGCCGGAATGGGGGTGGAGCTCGCGGGTCGCCTGCCCACCCCCCACAGCTTTGCCCCGCAGGTGTGAGGATGCGCTCGTTCAGGCTCCGGCTACTGATATCCGAGGCCCCGGAGACCCAGCGCCCCAGATGCGTGGGGGTCCGGGTGCCCCGGCCCGTCAGGGGTACCTGGGAGCTCACGCCCGTTCCCATCCCTGGCGGGAGCGCCAACGCCAGCGGCGCCCACGCGCGGCCACCTGGAGGGGCTCGCGGAACTCATTCTCCCGGAGCTTGCCCTACCTGTCGTAGCTCCAGCGGCTGTAGGACAGGGTCCGGTGGCTGCTGACTCCTTCCATTGCCGCCTCCAGACTTGGCTCCCGGCTCCGCGGGCGGCAGCGGCTGTGCTGGGGGTTCGGCGCGCGCTCGCTCGCTTGCAGCCTGCTGGGCTGGGGCGCGGGCGGAGGACTGTACCATTCGCCCCCCGGGGGGTGACCCCCTCCGGCTCTGCCAATGGCTAGGGCGCGCGGACTACGGGGACCTGGGCCCGCGGTGCCCCCTCCCCTGAGCGTGAGTCCCGTGGGGGCGCGGCTGCGGCAACGCGGCTGCTTATTTATTTATTTCCTGTGTGTGCTCTACATCGTCATGGTAACCGCTCCATCTTTTCTGGCGTCACTAGGGCACCGCTGCTTTCAAACCTCCCTGGGAGAGGGACTCCAAAGAGGTTGTTCCTTCTGCTCGCATGGGAATCCCGGATGCGCTCTCCCTACTCAGGCCCTTCTATAGTGATGTCCCTCCTTTCCTGCACTAGGGTCTTCATCGTTTTTCCTTCCCTCCTTGCACAGATAAGTTCCTTCCTTCTCAGGATTGGAAATATCTATCCCCCAATTTCGTACAGAACTGAGGTGTCCCACCCTCTGTTTCCCCAACATGGAAGTTGCTTTTCCACCACCGCCTTTTTCCTTACCAGGACTGGAAAGCCACTCTTCCTTCCCCACCACCCCCGCTGGATTCCCGAGGCCCTCCTTATCCAGCATAATGTAGCCCTCTTGATTTCCAAAAACCAACCTCTGTAAACACCCATTTCTAGGACATCTCGTTCTGTTTATGTCTCTTTGTGCTTTCCTGTCATTACTACTAAAAATCCTCTGGAATATATCCAGCAGTCTTGGCTTAAGCAGGGGAGTGTTTTCTTTGGCTATGTGTGGCTGAGGGGGACCCAAGAAAGACTAAGGAGAGGGGCCAAGTGGGTGGGGAAGGTGGAGTAGGGAGAGGCAGCTGGGATCTGCCTGCCTGCCAGGCCCCTCTTTTCCTTCCCTTCCCCCACCCTGAGCTGCTGGCTTCAGAGATTTACAGTCCTAATCTTCTTGCATAGGTCACAGAAGCCTAAGAAGGACGTTTCAGGGCAGCTGTTGTGGGAAGGCTATGCTAACCTTCCTTTGGGTCATGGTCGGTGGAGGTGCCTGCATTCCTGGAGGTGAAGGAGTGCAGTGAGCTGAAGTTTGAGCCTCACTAATGCTGTGATCCTGCCATCCTCTGGCACTGTCGAGTTAACCCTGTGGGTTACAGAAGTCGCACCTGGCTGTGCACCTGTTGGGCCTAGCCGTCGAATGTATTTGTCCTACACAGTGTGTTTTCATTGAATAAATTGACAACACAAATCGGGAGATTTAATAGATGATTTCATTTTCCATCCTTTTTTGAATACTAAGATAAGCTAGCAACTCTGGGGCTGACTTTCCTGGCAGGCACAGAACAGGGAAGGGGCCTTTTCTGCACAGGGAATAGGGAGTATTCAGTTAGGCCTCTGGCCCATTCATATAACTTTTCTCATATAACTTACCTGGCCCCTAAGGCTTTTGAGGTCCTCCCCCTACCTGCTCTTGCACACAATACAATCATCTCTTTAAACTCTAAAGGGCTAAGTACTTAGCAAAATGCATATACCAAACAGTGTTACTACCCCCTAAGGATCATTTCCACACAAAACCACTGTTTCAGAACCACATCTTAAAGGTGAGATTATTGACATACCAATGACCTCACGAGTAGTGGATTGAGACACTAGAGCCAACTTGTTTCATTCTTTGGGGAGGGATGAGCTTCTTTATCTGGGAATCTGTGAAGTCTTGCACAGAAAGTGCAGAGCAGAAGCTCCTGTACCATATCTTATAGCACAAGTCCTAAGAAAGTCCTTTCTACTCTTAGACCTAATTAATTCCTTCAGCAAAGTAGCAGGATACAAAACCAACACTCAAAAATCAGTAGCCTTTGTTTACACCAATTGTAAACAGGAGGAGAAGGAAATTAAGGCAACAATCCATTTGGAGTTCTATCCTTTAGTGCACCAAATATTAAATATTTAAGAATTAAATATTTAAATAGTGCATAGTGCACCAAAAATTAAATATTTAAGAATCAATCTAACCAAAGACCCTGAAGATCTGTACAAGGAAAACTTAGAAACATTAAAGAAAGAAATTGCAGAGGAGACTAGAAGATGGAAGGACCTCCCCTGCTTATGGATTGCAGAATCAATATGGTAAAAATGGCCACACTACCAAAAGCAGTTTACAGATTTAATGCAATTCTCATTAAAATCCCAGTGACAGACTTTTCAAAAAATAGAAAAAGTAATCCAAAAATTCACATGGAAACACAAAAGTCTGCCTATAGCCAAAGCAATCTAGTGCAAAACTAGGGCAGGTGGGATCATAATACTTGACTTTAAACTATACTACACAGCTATAGTAGCAAACCCAGCTTGGTACCGGCATAAAAACAGGCTTAAAGACCAATGGAATAGAATTGAAGACCCCAGAGATACACCCCCACAACCATAGCCACCTGATCTTTGACAAAGGGGCTAAGAACACTAAATGGAGAAAAGATAGCCTCTTCAACATGGCTTTGGGAAAATTGGATATCCATTTGCAGAAAATTGAAAGTAGACCTATATCTCTCAATTTCCACCAGAGTCAACTCCAAATGGATAAGAGACCTCAACATAAAACAAGAAACCTTAAAACTATTAGAAGGTAGGAAACATGCTCCAACACATAGGCATATTCAGAAAGTATTTCCTTAACAAGGCTCCAACGGCCCAGGAAAAAGCACCAAGAATTGACAAATGAGATTACATGAAATTAAAAAACCTGTACAGCAAAGAGTTAAGGAAGAGCCCACTGAATGGGAGAAAATCTTCACTTCATATACATCTGACAGACGACTAATTTCTAAAATTTACAAATAACTTGAGAAATCAAATCCCAAGATAACAAATAACCCAATACAAAAGTGGGCAAAGGAAATGAACAGACAGTTCTCAAATGAAGAAGTTTGTAGGGCTAAGAAACACATGAAAAAATGCTCAATATCCCTAGCCATCAGGGAAATGCAAATCAAAACATCACTAAGCTTCCATCTAACTCCAGTAAGAATAGTCAAGATCAACAAAACAAATGCAGGCGAGGATGTTAATTAAAAAGAAACCTTTAACACAGCTGGTGGAACTGTAAATTAGTTCAACCACTTTGGAACTCAATATGGAGATGCCTTAGAAAACTAAGACTAGAACTGCCATATGACCCAGCTATACCTGGGAATATACCCAAAGGGAGACAAATCATCATACCACAGATACATTTGCATCTCTATACTTAATGCATCACTCTTCACAATTGAAGGGATGTGGAACAAAGAGGCCCATCAACAGAAGAATGGTTTAAAAAATGTGATATAAAAAATATCACAATGGAATATTACCCAGCAATAAAAAAGAATGAAATAATGTCATTTGCAGCAAAATAGGTGGAACTGGAAAGTACCATCTTAAACAAATGAACACAGGCTCAAAAAGAGAAATACCTTAGCACCAGGCACGGTGATGCACATCTGTAATCCCAGTGCCTCCGGAGGGAGAGGCAGGAGGATCGCAAGTTCAAGACCAGGGGCAGTCTGCATAACTTAGCGAGACCCTGTCTCAAAAAGTAAAAAAAAAAAAAAAAAAAAAAAAAAAAAAAAAAAAAAAAAAAAAAAAAAAAAAAAAAAAAAAAAAAAAAAAAAAAAAAAAAAAAAAAAAAAAAAAAAAAAAAAAAAAAAAAAAAAAAAAAAAGAAAAGAAAAGAAAAGAAAAGAAAAAGAAAAAAAATGGACTGGAGGCGCAGCTTAGTGGTCCAGCACTTGCAAAGCATGCAGGCATGAGGACCTGGGTTCAACCCCCAGTACTGCAGAGAGAGAGAGAGAGAGAGAGAGAGAGACCTTATGTTCTTACTCATATGTGGGAGCTGAATCTTGAAGAAAGAAAACTATACATACATAGAGCAGGCCTTCATATTCCTTAGTAAATACTGCACACCTGATGGTTCCAGCTCACAAGGGGTGGGGGAAATGCTTTGTGGGCTGTTTGAAAGCATGAGCAAGGAGTTAGACAGGGCTGGCAGCTGAATGGGAAAAGATAGGAGTCAATGTCAAAATTCAGCCACTAGATCCCATGGGGAGAGAAGTTATTACAGTTCATAGTAGAGACAATAATTTTGAAATCCACCAATTTTAAGAGCAATTTTGGGCATGGCATTGCTCATGAAGTGGAAAGGTTTCTTGAGTATCAGAAATTACAATTCTGTATTTTAAAGCAATTGGAGGAAAACATTTGTCTATATGCTTTTTGTTGTTGTTCTGTTATTGTTATTTTTTTCTACAATGGAGAGAGAGAAACTAGCTACAAACTAGTTTGGCTTCATCTTTGTTGGAAGTTCAGTTCATTAAATGCCATTTCAGGCATCCTTGAGCTTGTGAATGATCAGTTAACACATGATCCTGTGGATTGCCATCATCCCTAACCTGTGTATAACAGTAACAGTATGAATAGGCATGTTTTTGGATTTATATTAATAGCTGAATATTTACTTACAAATACAGACAAACACTCTAGGCAGAACTTGGAGGGAAATTCACTTCAGGTGCCTTATAGGTTGAAATTCCACCATGTATATTTATAATTGCAGGACTACCTGCTGCACTATTTATGACTGTGAAAGCTCTTTTTTTTTCCCCCTGTACTGGGGGTTGAACCCACGTCCTTATGCATGCTTTGCAAGCTCTCTACCACTGCACTGTATCCTCAGCCCACTTTTCATTTTCGTTTTGAGACAGGGTCTTGCTAAATTATGCAGGCTGCCTTCACCTCCCAAATTGCTGAGATTATAGGAATGAGCCACTGCACCCAGTGAGAGAGCTCTTAATGTATGTTATTAAAATGTTCATAAAATTAAACATGAATACAGATGGGTTATTGTTGTTGTTAGGTGCTTTCGAGTCGGTATCCGACTCATAGCGACCCTCATAGGGTTTTCAATGGCTGACTGTTTTGGGATTGCCTGGGAGTGGATTGCCAGGCCCTTCTCCCATTTTTATGGTGCTGGGAATTGAACTCATATCCTCAGAGACTGCAGCTCAGTACTCTACCAACTGAGCTAAATCCCAGCCAAATAGATGGGTGGTTAATCCAAATATTGAGTTACCTAAGTAACTTTAGGAAGAACTTCACATTCCTTCTAAACCACAAATATTTATAATGATATAAATAATAAAAGTATAATAGGAAGATTGGGGACCACAGTTTGTGGGAATCCTGTGTGTCCTACTCCCAGCCTGGTGCCAGAGATAGGAGAATCAACAAAGGTTAACGGTTCTGAAAGGCAAGGTCCCCCCAGAATTTCATTTCCTTAGCTTGGTGTCAAAAAATACTATGGAAAGTTCTAGGCTCTCCATGAGGAGGATAAAAGAGCTATAAGGGCTGGTAGATTCAAATGGGCTTTGATGTTTCAGTGAGGATTCAAAGCATGTGGGTCAGGTGACCAGAGAGGTCATGATGGGATGGAGGTGACAAGGTATACCAGGAGACAGATAAGCTAGTTCTTATGGAGATGACTGTGGATCAGATAGGTGACAGGATGATACAGAAATCCTTTTTTAGCCAGGAGCTGTAGCACATGCCTGTAACTCCTGCTATTTGTGAGGCTGAGGCAGGAGGATCTCCAAGTCCAAGGCCATAGTCAGCCTGCACAACTTAGTGAGACCCTGTCTCAATTTAAAAAATACAAAAGGGGCTGGGTGTGCACCTCAGTGGTAGAGCACTTGCCTAGCATGTCTAAGGCACTGGGTCTGATCCATCAGTATGTCAAAAGAAAGAAGAGAAAAGAAAAAGAAAAAAAGAAAAAAGAAAAAAGAAGGAAACAGAAAGAAACCCTTTTTCTTGGAAGCTACAGAAAAGAAAGGAATGAGGAGTGTCAAGGATCTCCAAAACTACCCCTACAGTTGATGATTCACTAGGACCCACAGGGTTCAGTATACAGCTGTACTCATCGCCATGATTACTGCAAAAGATTCTGTTAAGTATTTTTCTGACTAACCATTTGCTCCATGATTTACTACAAGGACTCACAGGATTCAGAAAAAAAATGTTAAATTCATGGATATGGTTTATTACATTGAAAAGATACAGATTACAGTTAGCTAAGGCCAAAGACTTGAGGGAGAGGCCAGGAGAAACCATGCATAAGCTTCTAGGTGACCCCTCCTAGTGGAGATGTAATTGTCCCAGCAGGAACACATGATAATACGTGCAAATGTTGCTAATCAGGGAAGTCTATTCAAGCCTTTGTCAGTCATGTCAACGTGGCAATGCCTGTATGACTGATCTCAGCCACTGCAATAATTCCCTTCCCTGTACAGCAAATGCATAAGTTTATCATAAAACATTTTGTTAAGACAAATGTATTTGGTCAAACTGGAATTGCAATGTCTCAAGGCCTCAGGTATACAAAAAACATTCTTATGAGATAGAATATTCCAAGAGCCAAGAAAACTTAGCGCTGGTACTTCTTCTCCAGAGGACAGCTGGAGCCACTTTGCTCACCTACATGAAGAACCACAGGTACCTAGGAATTACTTCCACCCTTGGATGGCCATTGCCTAATATCTGACAGGCACAGGAGCAAGAAAATGCAGCATCCATGCCTTGGGCACAGACAACCTGGAGGTACAATTTGTACTCTGGAATTTCCCAGTAGGATCAGGTTGAGTGTCATCTCTGTGCCTAAGTCCCTTGATTGACTTCCTCTTGTCTTGCACCCATTCCCCGACATTTCCGTGGTGTTCTGGAGCTGGTTAGTACCAAGCGCTGATCATTAGCAACTCTTCTTAACTCCAGGTTCAGAGGCATCATGTTGCTAGGTTTAAACTGGCCATTGTGGGAGTATTCATGGAACATTCATGGACATTGGCAAATGCTACAAATCAAGGCTTTATACTTATTTTCTTTTCAGAAAGCTGTATTAGTCAGCTGTCATCGCTGTAGAAGAAAAACTAACCAGAACAAATTTATGGAACAAAAGGTTTATTGGAAGCTCCCAGTTAGAGCATCAGTCCATAATGGTAGTGGGGCAGCCGTGGCAGTGGCAGGAGACAGGGCTTGTAGTAGATGATGTTATGGCATCAAAGAGTGGGCAACAGAGGGCTTCCTGGGCTGTAGTTCCAGGGTAAAAAATGCTACAGTGTCCCCGTGCCCAGCTACTTCCACCAAAGGCCCACTCCTAGGAAGCTATTTCTGCAAAGAATCCCACCTCTAAGTTCCATTACCTCCTAGGAAAGTGCCACCAACTGGGGACTGAACGTTAAAGCACATGACCTTTGGGGGCATTTTATATTCAAGCCATGATAAAAGCCAATTGTGAACCACTTACCATCACACCACCGGAGAACTTCAAAAAATTCCTTGAATATGAGTATTCATTTCAGAGTCTTAGGTTCCAAACTAAGAAACAAACTACCTTGGCACTTTATTGAGGGTCAGGAGAGTCAGAGAACTAGGTTGGAATAAATTTCCTATATGAATCCAGAGAACTCACTACTTTTTAAGTGCTGACTGAAGCAAGAGAGGTATCTTGAGCCTGTGCAAGCTATGGTGCCAGCCACTGTAACTCTAAGGCTCTATGACCTGACAGTCTAATGGTGCCAGAGGACCTGTGTTATTAGAAGAATCCGTGCAGCCTCTGGAAAGCAGGGCAGACTTTTAGATTTGGGACGTGGGCCTTGCCTTCTGCAGCACAGGATTACTCCTACTTGAAAAAGGAGCTCATGGTGGGTCACTGGGCCCCCAAGGAGCCTGGACGCCTGACAGTGAGGGGTCTAAAAAGGCCCACTGTAACAGGGCACACCAGTCACACTTTCACCAAGCCATGAACTGGGTGATTTATATTTACCAATTCATCAGTCCCAACACTGTATGATAATAGTATACATGGGATTGGAGACAGACAAGTACAGAGGTCACAAATAAACTCTATGAAGAGGTGATCAGATTCTATGACATATAGGACTGTTGTGCAAACTTGCTTTCTCAACTCACATTTATTTACAGCTTTGTGTATGTGAGCATGTTCCCTACTATCACGGCTGTAGGAAGGCAAAAAATCTGAGCCCGGTGTATGGATGGGCAGTATTGATACAGTGATATGAACCAAAAATGAATTGTAACCATACTACACATTCAGTGATTGGATCCATCAGCAGAAGTCTTCAAGGTGAAAGATGAGGGTCATCCTCCTGGGGGACAGTAAACTTGGCTATCAGCTTTGCAGGTAGGGAGGTGTGGTCTGAGGTAAGAACTCACATGTACTTTGGGGCCACGGAGAATAACTAGAAGCCTGGATACAGCAAGACTGGAATGCTGAAGAAAGAAGTTGGGGAAGAGGCATGGGGGTAGAATAATGGGAACAGTACCTGATGGTGTAGATCTTTGTGTCTCATGTCAAAGCCCATCAGAAAGCATCTGCTGTGGAAAAGGCACTTGATGACCAGGTATACTTAATGCCTTTTTTGGTGGATTATCGGTAATTTCTGTTCTTAACCTATTTGTGCTTGGACCCATGAATGGAGTGGGAATATGGGAGAGATGAAAGCTGCACAGGCCTGACAATAGTACTCTCTGTCAAGGCTGAATTATCTACTGTTTCTGCTGAATGCTCAACCTGAAAGAGCACTCTGGATCCTCATGGTGCCATTGCTCCAGGCTGCCTCAGCACTTGGTGGTAGGTTAATTACATCAGACTCCTACTCTGAGGACAGAAGTTTGTCCTTACTGGAATTGACACTTTTTCTGAATATGGGTTTATCTTCTATCTTCCACGCCTGTAGTGCTTTACCAATGGTTTATAGGCCTGTATAATGACACTGTTGGGTCATTGTCCTTCAGAATGTAGTACATGGATTAAGCTATCAGGGAATATATATAGTGCTGTCCTCAGTGGTTAGAATACACAGGGCCAAAGTAACCAAGGGATGAAAGTAAGATTGTCCTCTTTCATTATGACCTCAGCCAGCACCTTGCAGGAATGGCTTCCCATTTCTGGCTCTGTTGGATTAGAGGTACTAACTCTTAGAGGGATGTTTTCCACTGACATCTCCTAGGTCACTTTGGGCTCCTTGGGTCAGTGGACAATCAGGCAAAAAGAATTACCATATCAGAGGGCAGTAAAGTCTGACTGTCCAGAGAAGCTAAGGCTGCTGTTGCATAATGGGGTTGTTATTGTTGTTAGGTGCTGTCAAGTTGGTGTCTGACTCATAGTGACTCTATCCACAACAGACAGAACACTATTGTGCTTGTCTGCTATTAATAGGGTTTTCAAGGGCTGATTGTGTTTTGGAAGTGGGTTGCAGGATCCTTCTCCCAACATAAAGCCATAGGGAGGATTAATCTGAAGCTTTGGTACCAGAGTGTATCTTTTGGACTGGTGGTAACAGTGAATAGGGAATCACAGCCAATGAAGCACTGACAACTGTTGGGTCCCTATTCGGGCACCAACTATGTTGGGCCCGTTCGGGCGCCAAATCTATGTGGGACATGCGCCTCCCGGTCCGGCCTGAAGGTTCAGACGGGCTGCGCCGCCGCGCACACAGAAATTAAACACAATTCACTCAAGACCCTCTGGTGAGGGGCACAGACTCCTGTGGCCCTCGGGACCCCGGCGGAGATGGGAGAAAGGAAAAGCCTCAGGCGCTTTTGCCTTCCAGGGGCAAACACCTGAGTTGGTCATCTCGGTGGTCAGGAGGAGACAACTGTTGCTTCCTCTGTGATCAGACGGAGAGCAGGTTCCTTTCCTTGTTGAGGATTGCGACGGGAGAGCATTATTTCCTCACCGAAGGTCGGGGGAGAGCAGCAGAAGAGGCGCTTCCTCATCTGTGGTCCGGGCAGGGACAGGCGAGAAGGTGCAGAAGGGGATGCCAGAAAGGCCGTGCCAAAAAGGGATAGAGCTGCCACAGCGCAGCTCTTTATATAGTTCACCCACGGAATGGCCTGAGCCAATCAGCTTTCAGCCCAATTGTCCAATCAGGAAGGGTTTTGTACAAACATGCAACCAAGTAGATTTCTAATTTACAAACCAGATATTCAAACGCCATTTTCCCAGTTTGGGAGTTTTTACCAATTTCCTCCCAATTTTTCCCTACAACAACAGCAAGACAATCAGGAGTTTAGACCTTCAGGATGAGCAACCCAGACCAGTTTTAGCCCTGATGAGAGGTGAGAGAAATCTAAAATGAGTGACAGATGAGAGAGAGAGAAAGAATGAGTATTGCGGCTGAGGACTAGCTACTTCAAGAGACTATAGCTTATTTCACTAATCTTCCTGTTGGAAAAAATTTAAGAGCCTTCAGCAGACCAAAGGAGTCAGTGACGACGTGGAGTCATTGTGGGGCCTGAGCAGATCTGAGCAACAAGAAGGTCGTTGCTGTACTTATAAGTGTGATGCCTTCCTGACTGTAGCATGGTGGTGGTAGCCTGGTCCATGAGCATTGCTGGCATCCCGCCTCAAGCTCCCCTAATTAGGTAGGGAAAAATCAAGCCTACCTGCAGATAATAGCCTGTAGGGAAAAGTCCAGCCTACCTGCAGATACAGCCTGTAGGTGTGAGGAAGTTAAGCTCCTAAGAGAATTCTTCAACCAATGAGGGAACCGGTGAGATGCCCCAGCCTTCCAGCCCTTCAGTGAGAGAATTCTGAGGGGTATTTCACATGGCCCTTTGGAGGTTCCCCAGTGGGACTGAATGCTTGTTGCTGCAGAAGTAAGCAACTTAGTTGGACATGGTGGTGCATGCCTGTAACCTTAGCACTCAAGAGACAGAGGTAGGAGGATCATGAGCTCAAGGCCAGCCTGAGCTATAGAAAGCTCTATTTCAAAAAAACAAAAAACAAAACAACAACAAAAAAACAACAAAAAACCCCAAACCCTAATCAAAGCAAATCAAATAAAAAACCCCCAAGCCCACCAAAACCAAAACAAAAAATAACCAGCTTTAAAAAAGTCCTAAATTTAGATATCAAAATTCAGCTGGATGGAAAACATACTTAGCTTGGATCCCTTGAAAGCAGCACATATGACAAGGACTTGGGGAAAAGTAATATATGTGCAAATCTTTATTCAATTCCTATGGTTGCATTAACATGTACCACAAACTTGGTGGCTTAAAACAATAGAAATTTACAGTCTATTCCTTGCAGTCCCAATCTATTAAGCAATTTCCCTAGGACTGCTGGACATGGTCCTTCCTTGTACCTCTCACTTATTTGTCCCAAATTCTAGCAGCATGTGGAAAGGTTTGGTTCTTTTTTAAGGGCCCCAAGGCTATATATTAGCTCTGTAACACCTTTTCCCAGGACCTCATTTTGGTCAGGCCTGGGCTAGGATTGCTCCTGGGCAGTATGGGCCTCATTATTTCCACACAGAGGGGTTTACTCTGAGTGGAAGGGGAGTGGGTCTGAGGAGATTTACTTAAAACTGTGTTTCCAGAGGTGGGCAAGGTGGCACACACCTGTAATCCCATCACTCTGGAGGGTGAGGCAGGAGGATCAATGAAGAGTTTGAGGCCAGCCTGGTCTATATAGCGAGTTCCAGACCAGCCTATGCTACATTCCAAGACCCTGTCTCAAACAAAACCCAAAAATCTATGCTTCCAAATCAAGTTCTGAAAAGACTGTTTATTTGGAGTGGCTTTGGGCTCAGGATAGAGGAAGATGCTTTGGTGTCATCACTCTGGTTCAAAGGCGGCCAAAGAAAACATTTCCAGTAACTTTGGCCATTTGTTTTGTGCTGTCCTGGCATCTCCAAAGCTGAAGGTGCTCTTTCTAGGCAGGACCTTAGAAAATTGCTCAGGTACTAGGGGAATAAGAACTGGCAACCTGAGGCTTTTAAGTGTTTAAGGTTGCCCTCTAGGGGTTATAACTGACAAAGCCTCAGCCATATAAATACACTGCTTTGGGGATTGTTGGTTGGCCCATTATCATAGAAGGGTCAATACTATGGGACAAAAAGACCATTATAAAAGTAACAACCATCATTGCAGGACAAAAATAAGTAAAGAACCAAGAGATAACAATGAGACAGAAAATATCATCTCAAGACTGACAGACCAAGATGGACCAGACTAGCGATCGTGGTACACACAGATACAATTAACAGTCTAGACCACCACTGCTGTTGTTAGGTGCTATCGAGTTGGTCCAGCTCAAGTGACCCTAGGTGCAACAGAGGAAAACACTACTTGACACTGCCATACATGGCACTATTGTTAGTGCTTCCCTGCTATTCATAGGGCTTTCAATGGCTGATTTGTTTCAGGAGTGAACTGCTGGGTCCTTCTCCCAAGCTTATAGGACCCAGAAGGCAGCACCCAGTCTCCCATCCAAGGACTAAATAGGCCTAACCCTGCTTAGCTTCAGAGACCAGACAAGATTGTACGCCAGCTGAAGGCTACATCACCACAGGCAACTGCTTTCTCTCCTGGGAGTCATCACTGGGGAATATGGTTAGTCTTGTGAGAACATGCATTGTTAAATGTGCATGGATTTCTAGACATTGCAATAAGGAGCAAGTCTATTCCAGCAATTGGATTTCTATCTTAAACAACTTGGGCCCTGTTTGAACACTCATGGAAGGGCTCAGGATGGCTAGTATATGAAGCCAGTATGTGAGAGAAATATGAATTTTTTCCTCACATATGGTCAGGACCTGATGTCATAGTTATATGCTGTGGCAAGTCAACCTGCAGGAAGAACCAATTCATTGATGCTCCCAGGACTGAGTGAAGCTTGTTGTGGCTGAGTGTGGTGTTGGCAGTTCTGAGTGAGTGTTGGAAGGGGAAATGGTCTCTCCATCTAGGGTGAGCAGGGCAGATCCAGGCAAGAGGCCAATGTTCTGCTGCAGCCTTCTCTCACCCATGCTCTCCGCCTCAAGGCAAGGAAGACTTCGCTTACCTGTTCAATCTTCCTTGGCTAAGGCAAGAATCCAGTAAAACTCCCACTTGCTTCCACTTAAGGCTCCTCAAAAGATTTATAGTTTTCTGGTCCTTGATACAGACCCCTCCATCTTGGTTTCCCAGGAACTTCTTGGCCCATGAGGAACAAAGACCTAAAATAATTCTCTCTCACTACTCCAGCAGAGCTGTGTTTGCACCTCAGTGGTCCACAGGCCCAGGACAGCAAATAGACCAGAGCTAAGAAAAGGGATCTGCACTCAGGTTTCTGTGCTCTACAATCCCCCTTGCCCTCCAAAAGTTAATTTGGTAGCTAATTTTCATCACGGCTCTGGCTTGGGTTGATGGAGGAAGGTGAAACTAATGATATGGGCCCATGCAGGGCAAAGGGAGGGTAATACTGTCTCTGGTCCCCTCTCAGCTTCCCATACCCTCATCCTACAGTGTATAAATCCTGCAGAAAGAGGGCAAGCAGAACTGAAAATGCACTTTTAGAAAGACCTCCTTCACATGCAGAGGTTGAGCACCACCATGTGGGGTTCACAGGTCACAAAATGTGTCAGAGTAGGTGCCACAGATCATCCTAAAGTAAACAAGAATTCACAAGGTCACGTCTACACATAGGTGCTCCCTATGGAATTATGTATACCAGCACAACATGCTTGGCACTAAGAAAATTATTAAAATAAATTACAGTTCATCACCAGGTGCAGTGGTGCAGGCCTGTAATTCCAACAACTCGAGAGGCTAAGTCAGGAGGATTGAGATTTTGAGGCTAGAGTCAGCCTGTGTAACTTAGCAAGACCCTATCTCAAAATAAAAAGTAAAAAAACTGGGCTAGGGTGTAGCTCAGTGGTAGAGTGCTTGCAAAGCATATATGAGGCCTGGGGGTTAATCCTCTCCTCAGTGCTGTAAAGAAAAAAAAAAATTACAGTTCATTTATATAATAGAAACTTATGAAACTAAAATTTTTGAAGACTTAATGACATGGACAATGAATATGGCTAGCTAAAAAATGGAAATTACAAAACTAAAAGGATGGCTGGGAATGTAGCTCAGTGGTAGAGTTCATGCATAGCATGTGTGAGGCCCTGGGTTCAATCCCAGCACCAGAAAATAAATAAGTAAAAAAACAAAAAGCAAAAAACCAAAGTTATTTATAGAGATAAGGGATTGGTAGGATATGCCAACAATAATGATTACCAATGAACTAATTTAAACTATTTCTATTTTCTTCTTTATCTATTTATTTATTTACTTAGTTTTTGCAGTACTGAGGATGTTGAACCCAAGGCCTCAGACATTCTAGGCAAGTGCTCTACCACTGAGCCCCACCCTCAGCCTGCCTCCTCACTTTTTTTTGAGACAGGGTCTAAGTTGCACAGGTTGCCTAACCTCCTACCTCAGCCTCCCCAGTTACTGAGATGACAGGTGTGTGCCAAGCACCTGGATGCTTTATGTAATTTTTTTTAACAGAAATGTTTGAAAATAAGCATGTTACTCTTATAATAAAAAATATAATTGTTACAAAAGAAGCCTAAGATTTGGGGAGATGATTTTTCTCTCTCTGCAGTCCTAACAGCATGAGAAGGTTATTGTTAAGGTCACATAAATCCCTGGTTCCTTGCAGAGCTAGTAAGAATTCAAGACTTGCCATCTCTCCATAAAGTTCCCAACTAAACTGTCCCCATTCAGGCAATGAAGACACTTGTGCACTGCTCCAGTGTAGCAGACACGGCAGCAGGAACAGGGGAGATCCCTTCCCTGGCCCCTGCACAGAGCAAGGAAGACAGGCTCACTATGTGCTTCACCTGATGCAGAGAGTTGTGTTGACCTGAAAATCCCTCCTGAGCTGTTTCAGAAGACAGCAGCCTTGATCCTTTGCCCCACAAGTTGCAGACAGAAACACCATCCTAAACTATCTGCCACCCCGTTCTTGTACCCCCTAGCTATCTTGCAGTGCTTATTTATCCATCCAGTTCTAGCACAGTATTTGGCAAATAGGAGCTCAGTGAATGCTAAATGAATAAACTACTTATAGAACAAATGGTGTTAGTGTACATGGGGTCACTATCCACAGGGTCTGAGAGTCAATAAGATACTTCTGGGGACTCATTGTCACCTGTGATCAATCTGCTCTCTGGATGAGGTGGCCCAGAGATCTTACAGGGCCTGTTTGTACAGAGGTCAGTATTGCTGGGGGGATGCTGGGATTATGTTCCTTCTGAGACAATGCAATCAAGGTGTCCATGAGGCTGGGGTTCCATGGGATCACTGTCAGGCCATTCTTTGGATAAGGACTTCCCTAAGGTAAAAACACTCACGATGTAATGCAAATTGGAGCCCACAAAGGAAGGTACAGGTATATACCATTTATGACTATGAAGCTGTTCGCTGTCAAAGCAATTGTTGGAATTAAGATCACAGATACTGGGTAACTTGTGTTGAATGACTTCTTTGGAGAATAGGGTGAGAAATGGAGGGGTGGTGAGCCTTTGGTTTAGTAGGGCCAGATGTTTGGCATGGTTGTGAGTCTGGTTGAAAGCATCAATTATTTGAGGTGGCTTAGGTCAGGAGAATGATGGGATATGGCTTAGGGAAGAAAGTAGATTAGTAATTTGAGAGCTCTAGTGGGAAAATGATTGCTGGGGAGTTCTTTGGGAAGCTGTTTGAGGGGTCTGATTAGGGAGAGACGAGTAAAATTGTTGAAGAGCTCTGAATGGTGAAATTAGTGTGGGAGTGCAGACTGGCAGGGTGGGGGTGGGGAGCACTACTTTAACTACAGGTATTGTAGGCTTGTCCCATTCTTCTCTTCAGACTGTGGAAATTCCATCTCAGCCATAACTTCCTAAATTCCCAATGGTCACTGCTTCCACTTTTTAGTAGGCATGCAGTAGGAATGTGTGCAGCACTCACCAGGCAGGCAGGCAGCAGGAGTCCATCTCACTTGTGCTGGACCCTGTTTCTCATGTGTTTCTGCCTCTCCACTGCCTGGGCCTCTGGCCTAATCCAGCACACCCTTATTGCTCATTTAGACCCCTCTGGTCCACATTTCAATGGCCAATGGTGTGATCATCCTGATAAGTACCCTTGCATCTCTCTTCAGGAACTTTTAGGGGTCCCAGCACTTAAGCTATCCTTGTGTTGAAGCATCTTCACAGACCATTCTGTGTTATCTCTTCTTCACGTAAGACACTCTACCTTCGGTTTCCTCACTATGTCCCTCCTCATCAACATTATGTAGATGCATTTTGGAATTACTGGACTTACTATTTGGCTTGTCTTTTTATGAACAAGTACCCTATTACTTTAGTTACACAGTTGTGTAATATATTTTAATATCTGGTAGGATTAGCTTCTGTTTTTTGCAGGGATATTTTTTGAGGAAGATATTTTTATTTATCTTTCAATACAAATAGCTTGCCCAGATTTAAAAAAAAAAGATATCTTTGCATTTTACTGGAATTATGATAAATACATAATTTAACTCAGAGAAAATACCTTTTAAAATAACATTCAGACTTACCCAAGAGCATGATATGCTTTCAACTAACTTCCTGTTATGTTTCTCATTAGCATTTTAAAGTTTTCTTTCATTATATCAACTGGGTAATACTAATAAGAAAAAACCCTCCTCCTTTCTCCTTTATTTTTAGTATCTCCACTTTTTTTCTCTTGCTTCAATACAATGGCTATTAAGTCTAGAACAAAGCTAAATAATAATGATAAATACCACCAAATTGTCATCATTAGTTCATGTTTGGCTCTATTTATACCCATGAACCCACTGCTTAACCTCAAATTAGATTATTGTTAATGACTGATATTTACTTATTCTACTTGCCTGCCTCCTTTCATCTCCAAGGTGAAGATTACCGTGAATTTTTAGTTAATCAGGGTTTTCTGGATTCAGCTTTAGCACATACATATCAGATATAAGTAGCGTATGTACATATATAGTCAATTTTTATTATTCACAGATTCTGTATTTATAAATTTACCTCTGGCTGAAACATTTCTAACTCGAATCAGTGTTTTTACATTCATTCGTGAATATGGACAGAATGGCAAAAATCTGAGTTGCCTCACATGTGTGTTCCCATAAGCAGAACAAGGCCTTCTTGTTTCAGCTCTCATAAACAAGTATCCTTTAGAGTCTATTTAGTGCTATGACCTGGCATTTTCATATTGTTGATTTTGCTACTTAAAACAGCCCCCAAGCATGTCGTCTAGTGTTCCTAGCATAATACTGTGATGTACCTTCTGGAGAAAATACAGGTGAGATAAGCGTCATTCAAGCATGAGTGACAGTACTGCTGGCCCTGAGTTCACTGTAAATGAATTAACCATATATATTAAATAGCGTGTCTTTTCTTTTCTTTCTTAACATTAGAAAGAAAGGTTTAGTTTGGCTCATGGTCCTGTAGGTGCAAAGTCAGGGGGCTGAATCTGATGATGGCTTTCTTGCTGGAAATGTCTCAAGGCAGCAGAGAGCAGCACATAGCAAGAGGTAGGGAGCACTTGTGTTATTTCAAAATAAAGTATCTTTAAAACAGAAACATGTGAAACAAGGTTATGTACTGACTGGTTGATGAGAATACTGTGATCTGAGGCTTGCAGGAACCTACCCCTGTACTTTCCATGTGAGTAATGGTTCAGTCTTCATTAATTCAGTATTCATGGTAGCCTTATAGATCATAATGAGAATCATCTGTACATCTATGCACAGCTAACAGTTTAGTTTCACTTATTTTGAGCTTTATAAATATCATAATGTACACTGTCTTCTGAGACTGGCCTCTTTCACTCAACACTAAGATTTACCCCTGCCTGTAGCCGTACCACTGTGGCATCTGATCTCAGAAGCTAAGCAGGGTCGAGCTTGGTCAGTACTTGGATGGGAGACCGCCTGGGAAGACCAGGGGCTGTAGGCCTGGGAGAAGGACCTGGCAACCCACTCCCAAAACACAATCAGCCATTGAAAACCCTATGAATAGCAGAGAAACACTGACAACAGTGTTTCACCTACTGTATGTAGGGTCGCTATGAGTCAGATACTGACTTGATGGCACCTAACAACAAGATTTACCCACGCTGTTCCTTACAGCTGCAGGACAATTTTCTGTGTCCTTGTTTTAAATGTGTTTCTGTGAACAGCATGTCTGGGGTTTGTTTTGCTTTAATACTCAATTTTCCACATCTGGCCAGGTTAATTCTTTTGTATTTATTGTGATAATGGATGTCCTCTTACTTTGTTTCATCCAATTTCTCTAGCTCATTTCTCAAATTTTTAGAAATTTGTTTTCTATTTTTCTCTCACCACTACCCATTTAGAGGTTATATTTATTTCCAGTAATTAACCCTGGAATTTTATCATGCATACTTAAAAAGACTAAAGTTAGTATTAACTATCCACTCCCAAAATATAACAACACTGAAACATTTTAACTCTGACCAACCCTCTTTTCTTTGGGCATTTTATTTTTAACCCTACAATTTGGCATAATCATGTTGCAGTTAGTATCTACTTCCACTTTCCTACATGTAAAAAAGTATCATTATTATGTATACTTTATGATCTTCAGAACTTGTTCTCTTTCTCTCCCCTACCTTTCTTTGTGTTTTGAGACAAGGTCTGTGTAGCCCAAGCTGGCCTACAACTTGCTATGTAGACTAGTCTTTCATCAAACTTGGACTCATCTTTCTGCTTTGGCCTCCTGAGTGCTGGGATTAAAGGCATGTGCCGCCACACTCAGCACCAAGAACTTATTTTTCTTAAGGGGACATACATATCTAAGGGCCAGAATTGAGATCCAGGCTAGGGTTCATATTGCTTATTTTCAAGCTGTATTTAGTGTTAGACACACTACCATCACCTTATGCCTACTATATACTGTTGTTAGGTACCATCGAGTCATGTTCAACTCATAGCGACCCTCATAGGGTTTTCAATAGCTGACTGTTTTGGGAGTGGATTGCCACATCCATCTCCCATTTTTGTGGTGCTGGGACTCAAACTTAGGACCTCAGAGACTGTAGAGCAGTGCTCTACCAACTGAGCTAAACCCCAGCCCCCTACTGTATATTAGGTACTATTTTCTCCAAGTGTTTACTTGACATTAGTTCACTGAATCCTCATGACACTCTAAAGGGCTATGCAATACTAAGATCTACATCTTAATTCCTAGAATTTCATTCCTAAGAATACATATCTCAAAACCAGAATTAGACTCAGGCCTTTCACTCACCTTTTCACTCCAATATGTAATATATCCCTCCTCCCTGAATAATGACTTCCTTCTCAATCCAAGACTTCTCACAGTGCCCAGGATATCAGATGAAAAAGATGTTTGAAGTTCCCTATGCAAATACTTAACCTCACAAGGTCTCAGGGAAATGTCACATAGTCTTTGCTTAGACTCAGCCATTGGCAGTCCACAACATAGCCCAAGGCTGCTCTCAGGTTACAGATGGCACCTGAGAATTTTATGAGGTTTTGAGGAAATCTCTTTAAACTTTCACTCATAGATTCTAGTTCTGCCTCCTTGAACTAAAGTGACAAATAGCTCCATGCTACTACTGAGATGGCTTTAAGAAACTCACCACAATCAACACTTAGTTTAGAGTAAGCATCTAATTCCACTACTTTTCTCTATGGATTCTCATTTTCATTTGCTATGGAAGCCAGATGACTGATCAAGAAATAGCTCATCATACTGTCAGCAGATACCTTTCCAGATTGAATCCCAAAGGAATAATTTGGTAAATTATTCTTCACCATGGAGAAGGCTTCTACCAGCACAGACTCACTGGTCCCAGGACTGAGATGTGTATCCATCTTCTCCTTTTCCCTCTCCTTCTATTCACTAGCATCTTCAGGTCCTTCAACATTGCGCACAAGGCAACTTTTGTACTTCCATCCATGTAAGATGCTATGGAGGAGAAGTGATAAAAATCAAAACAACTTTTCTGAGGTGCAGTTTGCTCTGATTGTAAGATTGGGGAGAAAATGCCACTGTAAAACTAGTGTATGGAGAAGGTGGTCTGGTTGGGTGAAGCTACAGTGGCTTGGGCTGTGGGTACAACTACTGATAACACGTTAAACCAAACATATAACCAACCTCTCCCTATAGTACCCACTTCCTGGCTTCTCTGTGAGTCTAGAAACTTTTTCTCCCAGCCAGCAATAAATTCACATCAGATGGCATTCAATTAGAAAAGGTAGGCTACTGTTTATTTGAAGTCACAAGCAGGTGACTGACTGTGTGTGACTCAAGACCACAAAGAAACCATTTCTGTCCCACTTCACTGAGTTGTAGGGTTGAAACCCAGACTGGCAGGAGTGCTGCTCTGGGGCCCATTCACAGGTTTACGAGTTTCTCATTGAGGGCAATTTGTGACTGTGTGAGATTGGCCAGGTAGGTCACCATCAGCAGGTCCTGGAAGACAAAGGATAAACGATGAGTGAGGACTTGGGTGGAAAGGGAGTAGAAAAGCTGGTCCTGGCCAGCTCCAGTATGTACACTGGATGTGAGGACAGTCCAGGATAAATGACAGCTGGGAGAGACTGTGCAGGAGTCAAAGGTGGAAGGCAGGAAGGAAATGCTCGAGGATACTTTCCCATCTCTACTGATGGACTTAGCGACTATGAATGCTTTAGGTGAGATCCATGGGTACAGTATAGGGGGTCTGTGAACACAGAGGGGGAAAACTGGAAATTGCATTTTTGTTACTTCTGAATTTTAACTTTTCTTTCTATCATGAATCTAGATAACAAGTAACAGTAGTACCAGCAGTAGCAGAAACAATGGAATCAGGGAGGAAGAGGAAGAGACTCCTTGAACATGTACTACCTGTTCCTTCCAACCTGAATGGGAAGGTGGCAGTCTCCCCTATCCTACTCTAGCCCACCCCACCGAACTCCCTTCACAACTCTATATATGTTCATGCTGAGGTGGGGGAAGAAGCCAGGCTCCCACAAGCCCAGCAATGGAACTCACATTGATATTGCTGTTGAGCATGGTCTCGAAGTCATCAGGAACTATCTTAGGTACTTGGTTAACCAGACTCATCAAGAAGCGGCCCACAGTATTGTCAGCTGACACTTTTCCAGACTGAGTACCAAAACAGAGATGCAATGAGGCACAGTTCATTCTCACCAGTGGGCACTATCATTTTGTCAACATATCCCTCAGTGATCTCTGGGTGGAGACCTGTCCCCTCCTTTCCCCTCTCACCAGCACATCTTCTGCATACTGCAACACTGTGCTTAGGGCATCCTGGATGCGAGCTGACGCCCCCCCTACTTGCTGCAAGTCACTCGAAAGTCCAATCACCCGGTTGGGGCTAAAACAGGTCTTCATAATCAGGTCAACTGTGGGAGTGGGGTGGGGGTGGGGGTAGGTAAAAAGAGACAGAAGGAATTTAGTCACATCACTGGCGAAGAGAAGGACTCCAAGCATCCTGCTAACTCTCCTTCCTACCTGCCTCTGGACTCAGTCAGCTCCTCACAAACTCCCTGCTCTGCTCTTCCCATTTTTTCTTTCTTTTGGCAGCTCAATTCCTCCACCTAATATGCTAATCGGGGCTGGGATTTAGCTCAGTTGGTAGAGTGCTGCTCTGCAGTCTCTGAGGTCCTGAGTTCGATTTCCAGCACCGCAAAATGGGAGGACATGGCAACCCATTCCCAAGGCAATCCCGAAAAAGTCAACCATTGAAAACCCTATGAGGGTCGCTATGAGTCGGACTCGACTTGATGGCACCTAACCTAATATGCTAATCACTAGTTTTACTCTCATATGAATGGCCACATGGTCTCTGGTGCTGACAATTTTCCACCTCTAACAATTTCTCAAATAATCCCTTGAATCCCAGTCACCACACACCTTAGATCATGGTTCCTCCCTAAGCAACCCAAGTCTTCCATCTTTGTTACAAAACACCAACCCTCTTCCTGAAAAAGCCTGAAACCTGTGAGGTTGTGTAGAGAAAGACTACTCACCTCCGATGCGTTCAGTGTCGTAATACGCATATTTCACCGTCAGAGGGGTGAACATCACTCCCATGGTCCTCCCAGGGACACCCATTAAAGTGCTGGGGAAAGAAGAGAAAAAAGTAAACAGGTGGCTTAATAAGCTGGGTTTTCCAGTCTAGCCTAGGATGGGAAAGCAGTCTCAACAGGAGTATGGCTTCCCGGGTTCTGAAATAAGGCCAGGACCACTTGAACCCCAGAGGTGTCATGGAAGCAAAACTTCCTCTCTCCCCTTAGCTCATGCCTCACACCAGATTCTTGGCCTGTGAAAGGGAACTCCTTTGGGCCTGGCCTAGGCCCTTTAGAGGAGTGGTGCCTACTGTGGCACTAGGGACCAGTTTCATGGAACACAATTTTTCCATAGACTAGAGATGGAGCTCAGGCAGTAATGGGAGCAAAGGGAGCAGCTAAAAATAAATAAAGTTCACTTGATTGCTCGCTGCTCACCTCCTGCTGGTTAGTTTCTAACCTGTGAGCAGGCTGCAGGTTGAGGACCCATGCTTTAGAGGACAATTTCACACACTGCATGGTCAGTGACTTGGATAGGACTATGGATTTACTTTTGAAGCTGGCCCTCTGGACCCCAATTCTCATGGAAAACAGAGATAAGAGATGGACCTTTTCAGGGCTGAGACTTTCATTAACACACAAAAACCAGACAGACTACTCCTTCCCACTAACCACTAAACTAGGTACTATAAGTAACTTTACCAAAAGTGTTGTCCGTACTGTGTCAACCCTACACTTTCAACTGGATTTTGAGGAGCCTCAATTATCTGTAAAGGTGAAGAAATCAGGCAATGCCTAGAGCTCAGTGGTACATCAACTGGCACATAAGGATTTAGCACTCAGCATCTTTGTCTTACTGTATAATAGCTGGCTACAATAACGTCAGATACAGAAGGAGCACCCCGTGGAAGAGATGTACTAATAAATGCCTTCACCTTCTCCACTTCTAACCACAAGACAGAATCCTCCCAACTCCCACAGCAGCTTCTTCTTCAGGAAGCCACTAGAGCCTTTCCCAACAAGCACCACCTACAGTCACTATAACTGCCCAGAAGTCCAATATGTCAACACTGTAATGTTACTGTCACCAGAACTGCACTCAATCCCATGTAAAAGATATGTTCAAAATAAGGACAGTCATCCTTTCACCTGTAAGTACTGTATTAAGTTCTAGGAATAATGGGTGATGCAGAAAGTAGTGAACATGATGAAGGACCATGACAAGCACCCCATGTGAGCACTGACTATTCTAGAAAAGATGACATGACAGCTTGCTTAAATAACTAAAGGGCTCCCTTTTGAAACCAGCCAACAGCAGTAAGCACTTAGAAATATAACTAGGATCAGTGAGTGGAAATTACAGGAAGAGATTTTGCTTCAGAGTGAAGACTTTCTGACAATAGCTGTTAAGAGAGGTATGAGCTTCTGGAAGAGTCAATGAGCTACACACTGAGGGAATTAAGCCTACACAGGCTGGGGTGGGTGCTATCTATTCATGGCGTACAGCCTTTTATGCCCTTATGGCCCAGGTTTCTGGGGTCACCTGACATAGGCCTTGATGCTCATGCGGCCATTCTGGAGTCCTGTGTCCACAGTGAGGTGAATGGGGTTGGGGGCCTCCCGGCTGTAATACTCGTGAATCAGCACAGAATGCTCTGTGATGTCATGGCCTGTAGCATACCTGGAAAATGGAACACAGTGGCAGAATTAGGTCATGTGACTCCAATACCAAACATAATGGTGTCATAGGTATCTCTAAGGAACCCAATACTCCTTTGGTAGTGATATTTAAAGGTACCAAAAAGACTCACATGACAGCTGCAATTCAAAATAAATATACTTGACCATTCACGGGATCAGAATTATCACCAAAACACACTTAATTCATAGCTCCTTGAGGTCATACACTTTGAATTCTCTTGTCTCCAAAAGGGAGAAGACAAGATCAGTCTGATGACAGAAGAGCTTGGCAATCACACTTTCCACTCACTCCCATTCCTCCCAACTCACCAACCCAGGATGAGCTCATTTGGAGAGACTTTTTTGTGCAATTCATACATGTTCTTAGCAAACTCCATGTCAACAGCCACCTAGGAGAGAAGGCAGGAAAGGAAGCTAAGAAGCTAGAAGTGCACACAACAATTGAACAAAATGGACAGAGACCATCCCCAACAGACAGACACAGCCCAGGAAGTGCATACAATGGCACGAAGCTCCTTGGTGAGCACAACATGTTGTTCAGGACAGGCTTTGAGGGGAGCCTGGAAATATAGATATAAACTGCAGAACAGCAGCTCAAATTCCTACTCACTTCATCCTCTGACTCATTGTGTGGCACTGAAAAGCAGTTGGTGACCTCCACTGAGTGCTTGTCGATGGTTCCTGTGAGAGAGAGAATTGGCCGTGTGTTATATCATCCTAAGGATCTCAACAGCCTCTGACTACTTTTGAAACATTTTTGGAGGTCTTCTCAGTCAGTGAAGACCAAACCAACATATTTGCTATATGGGACCGGGATTCTTCAGGGAATTCAAACTCTTGACTGATCTCCAATTCTTCCCTCTGTCTCCTAACAAGGGATATTCTTCCTTTAAAAGGCCTCTTTGCCTATTCTGTTATATTCTACCAGCCCTTTCCAGATCTTCACTCTATGGCATTCATTTTTCGTCCTCTAGACGTTCTCCCTATAGCTCCTTGATCTCACTAACCCATTAGTCCCCTGACTTCCCTACTCTCTTCTAACCTATGGCATCTCCCACTCCAGGATTCAAGTGCTTCCCTCTCTTCCACAGACACAATGTTGCCTACACTGTTGTTGTTAGGTGCCATCAAGTCACTTCTGACTCAGAGCGACCCTCATAGGGTTTTCAATGGCTGTTTGTTTCGGGATTGCCTCCGGAGAGGACTGCCATGTCCTTCTCTCATATTGCCTACACTAGTATTTGTTTAATTTCAATTCACTATGGTTTTTGTTCCCTTAGCTGAAATTATGCCCAGACACCCAATGGATAAACATTTAGTATCTCTTCTGACCTCTCATCCATCCCTGTCCACCTGTCAAGTGTCTTTTTTTTGGGCTTCCAGGACACCAGTCTCTTCTGGTTTTCTTCCTTCTCTTTCTAATCTTCTTTATTTCTTCTCCCCTGATGTCTTAGGTTTTCACCACTCTGTCTCAGTTCTCCAATTTTTCACTCTACGTTCCTTTTCTAGGTCAGGCTCTGACCTAGAAATGTTTTTGCTAATAAGTTTACATGCCCAATTGCTTATGCATTATTTATGGCTGCTTTCTTGCTAGAAAGCCAAAGTTAAGTAGCTGTGACAGAATGCACACAAAGCTTAAAATATTTACTACCTGGCTCTTTATAAAAAGTTGCCAATCCCTGTGTTAAGTGATCTCATTTACTTCTGTGGTTTCGATTACTTTTTAACTTCCAATGGCATAATTCCTAAATTGGCATACTGTTTAGCACTCTGTATCTTTCACATGTCTTACTCAGTTTTCTACTTAACAACTCTACTGGCACACTCAATGGGCATGTCAGAGGAGGCCATGCCAAAATGAAGACAAAATCTATATACTTTCTTTTTCTGTACCTAACCAAAGATCTAGGAGTCACCTTTGATATTTTCTTCTCTTCTCTCTAGTCCCTCACTTCTGATCATACCAAGTCCTATCGACTCTACTTCCTATCTCTCAATTTATCCACCCTCTCCACTTCTCAAGTTCTTCCTATTACTAGGACAACTTCCATCTAGTGTCCAGGCACAGCTTGTGCTTGTCTTTTAACCATTCTCTACAAAGCAGCCAAATTGATCTTTAATTTCTACTTAGTTTTAGCTGAAATGCCTATTGCTCAAGATCTTCCCCAAACAGGCCCTAACTAGCTTAGACTGACATTTTGTTTTCTTATAGCTCCCCATAATTGTCCTTCATGGAACTTTACATACTTGGAATTATTTAATACCTCAATGGCTCCTTGCTTTGCTAGTTTCATTTCTTGCAAAACCTCTTTTCTCTCCTATGTGCCTGTCAGACTGACCTCTTCCAATAGTGGACTTACCAGGCTCTTTCACACTCTTGTATTTCCTTTAATGCCTAGCTCAAATGTCATCTTTTCTATGAAGCCTTTCACAACCTCCATAAATAGTTGAGTCTTCTGTGTTTCCACGCTATTAGAACATCCTTTTATTAGAACACATACCACATTATATTCTGATTACTGTCATAGAAGAATATATCTTGAATTTAAGGTCACAGCAGAACTCCTTTAAACAAACTTTGAATTCTAAGTACCTAACAGTTTTATGGTACATAAAAGGTATCAATGCTTCATTTAACCAAACAAAATGTTTTATAAATTAATGTTGAACTGAGAAAACTAAGTTCCTAACAAGCAGTGTGTGCTTCATTCTTCTGTAAACACTGCTCTGTAATACTGACAGCATTGTTCCATAGTTTAGTTTTGAGGAGTATCTGAATTACAGCTGGTCTGACTACAGTTGCTATAATTGGGACACTAAGTGTAAATCTGGGGCTGAGATTTAGCTCAGTTGATAGAGAGCCGCTCTGCAGTCTCTGAGATCCTAGGTTCAATTCCCAGCACCACAAAACTGGGAGAAGGACTTGGCAATCCACTCCCGAGGTATTCCCAAAACAATCAGCCATTGAAAACCCAGTGAGGGTCGCTATGAGTTGGATATGACTCTATAGCACTCAGAACAAAGTGTAAACCTTGGGCAGAGGGTTGTTTCTTTAGTTTTATATAGCTCCAGTGAATTTGGAAAATTTGGCAGCACAGCCTGAGTATTTGTCACAAGTCAGTGATGCAATATAATTTGTTATGGAAGCTCACAGTAGGGCAATTACAGAAGGTTATCACACTGTCAATGGTTAAGAATGGAGGGTCGGGGTATGAGATAGAAGATGGATATTTAATACTTTTTTGGGGGGACCTGGAAGATGGGTGGAATATAAAGAAACAAATCAAGGACAGCAGGGAAGGAACTTGTGGCCAAGAGAAAGCAAGGGCTTGGTTTGAGAAAAGACATGGCAGTGTTTAGAAGATAATTAAATTTCTGTAAAATACTGTCAGAGATAGAGAATATGTGTATGCTAGAGATGGTATGCCTGCAGCTATAGCCCTGTGGCATCCGATCCCATCAGATCTCGGAAGCTAAGCAGGATCGGGCGTGGTTAGTACCTGGATGGAAGACCGCCTGGGAACACCAGAAGCTGTAGGCTGGGAGAAGGACCTGGCAACCCCCTCCCAAAAATCGATCTGCCATTGAAAACCCTATGAACAGCAGAGAAGCACTGACAATAGTGTTTTCCCTGTTGTACAGAGGGTCGCTATGAGTCGGATACCGACTCGATGGCACCTAACAACAACAACAACAACAGAGATGGTATAGGCCTAATGTGGTAGATGGCAACGGACAGTTGTTCCTGAGTGTGCGCCAGTGGTTAGTTGCTTTCTATAATAATTCATTCTCATTCTCTTCTTTTCCAGCTGTTGGGAGTGGAACCAAGGGCCTCTCACATACTTTGCACGTGCTCTACTACTGGGTTGCACTCCCAGCCTATTTATTTATTTATATATTTGAGTCAGGGTCTCACTAAATTATGCAGAATACATCTGCCTGCTGAGTCTCTGGGATTATAGGCCATAAGCCACTGCACCTCGCAATAATTTCATTCTCAAAAAAACTAATTCTAACAAAGTAGCCCCTGAAAGAACTAACCTTTAGGTAATTTGCCCCAAGGCACGTGGCTAATATTTACTGGAGTCTGTCAACATATCTTGCCCTCTTTGCAATACACCAATTGTCTTCTAAGGTATAAGAATTAAGAGTTCAAGAGTTAGAAAGAGAAATGACACATGCAACTAGAGTGGATTTATAATGTTTAAAACCTGTCACTAAAACAGAGTGGAAATGAATTTCATGGGATCAGCCATCTTCACAGAAAGGAATTTATTCAACAATCCTTTAAATCCTGAATTTCACAAACCATTTTACCAAAAAATACCTATTTCCTCACATCTGGAACACATGCAGAGAAAGAGTATTTTTCAATGCGAAAGTTAAGAGTATACTTATAAACACACAATACAACTGTTTGTGTCCAAATGGACAACTGGAGACAGCATAGGGGGGAAGACAGTTTATTATATTAGGAACTAGTATTAGGGAAAACTGAGAGACAGAGAATCAGGCTCAAAAGTTTAGAAAAGCAAAATATGAAATCTTAGATAGGTTCCAGCCAAACCAGTTTACTTGTTGGAAGGGATATCTTTTTTACAGATGTCCCTCTGCTTTGCCAAATTCCTTGTAAACACCTGGAAAAAACAGACATTTATTCAGTGGATAAGAAGGGAAATGTGGTCACTGGATCTAAAAAGTCAAGGGTTCTTAACTTCTTAATGGGTGTTTGTGCTTATTTTTAACAGAATGTGGCTAATTATTGGTGGTGGTAGTGTTAGATGGCACTAACAGATCCATCTCATACGGACCATAGGCACAATAGAACTAAACATTGTCCAACACTGTGCCATGGCATGCGACCTTTTAAGTTTGAGCCCATTGTTGTAGTCACTGTGTTTCTTCTCATTTTGAGTTGTGCCACATCGGCAAACTCCATTCTTGTCATTAAGGTTGACTTTATTTTGAGGCGGTAATGCTTCCCCAGTCGTTTCTGTTTCCTGAATGCCTTCCAGCCTGGGGGTAGGGGTTCATTGTCCAGCACTATACTGGACAGTGCTTCTCTGCTACTTAAAGGGTTTTCAATGACTATTTCGGCTGCTGGCTGCCACGTCCTTCTCCTGAATCTGTCTTACTCTGGAAGTTTAACAGAAACCTATTCACCATGGGTGGTCCTGGGGGTATCTGAAATACCAGTGGCGTAGCTTTCAGTATCACAGCCAACACACAAGCCCCACAGCACGACAAGCTGTCAGACACGTGTCGGGGGTTAATCACACTAAGCATTAAATGCTGTTGGGAATATTAAAAATAAAACGTAGCTTATTGGGCATACATTAATTCCTCAGCAACTGGTAACTTCTTGCGTATTTTATGTCACTCAAAGTAACAGCATATCTGGCAGGTAAAACATGAGAGGTTCAAGTCTCCTGGGAAAATAAATCGAAGCAGGAAGGTGGAATGGAGAAACAGGTAGATCAAGGGGGATGGAATGAAGGAGGTGGGACGCCAGCGATGAAACAGTTAATGAGAGGACAGCGGCCTACATTGGAAGTGAAAGAAAGAAAAGAAAGTCAGTTTTCTTTACCCACTCACCCAGCAGTGTTCCAATAACTCGGGCAGCACCCTCGTTGCGTCGCTCGTAGCTGTCCACGATGGAGGCCAAAATGACCGGGTGCAGCCTGACCACGCGGCCGCCGGGGAAGGGCCCTGGGAGGGCGGAACTAGCCAGCGAGGGCGCCGGGGTCTGCGCCGAGGCTTGCGCCGAAGACGGACTCTGGCCCGGAGTTGTTGGCGTAGCTGCCGCTGCCACCGAGTCTGAGGATGAAGCCGGGGCTTGAGCCGCAGCTTGTGTCGCAGCTGGAGCCACAGACGGCGCGGGAGCTGGCGTCGGCGCTGGAGCTGAGGCTGGGGCTTGGGCGACGGCCGGGGCTGGGGCTGGGGCCGGGGTCGGGGCCGGAGTGGCAGGAGGAGCACTCGCCGGTACTGCCGGTGCTGCCATCTTGTCCAGAAAGAGGGAACCTGGACCGGAAGCGAGTGAATTGGTGAGTATGAGGCGCTCGATAGGCCGAATATGTAACACGTGAACTAGATCTTGGTACTTATTGGTTATCGGTAATATTTTTCGGGGCAATGTGATTTCCTGCTGGCTGTAATTTCTTCCGGGGTTTGTGCTCTCTAATTTTGAGCTGATGCGCACACACAGAGACCCAGACTAGTTCCGAAAAAGCTTTGGACCTTGTTGGAAGAGAACCAACTAAACTCATTCTACACAGATGCCACCAGGTGGCGCCAGAGAGCAGCGCAAAGGTCGCAATTCCTGTTCATGGATGTCTTTTAAAAAGGCTTTGTTCTTGATAGCATCATAAGGTGTCAGGAAGTTTATTCATTCAACAAGTTGAATGCCGTATGGCCAAACGCACAACAAAGCAGAAATTTACATTCTAGCAGGAAGAGAAAAATAAGTACATTATGTTATTATATTAGAAGGTGCTATGATATACAGTAGTTATTATTAAGTTGTGCTATGAAAAAGAAACAATTAGCCGATGGTGAGGGGGAAATTGAGTTTGGGGGGTCAAGGTAGGATGCAATGAAAATTTGAAATTTCATTGTGTGAGTGAAATTCATTTCATTGAGTGAAGTCTTCACTCATTTCATTGTGTGAAGTCTTCACTCATTTCATTGAGTGAAGACTTCAAGGTTCCAGGCTGTTGTTAGGTGACGTCGAGTTGGTGTCCCATTCATAATGACCCTATGTACTGCAGGCAAAACACTATTGTTAGTGCTTCTCTGCTATTCATAGGGTACTCAATGGCTGATTGTTTTTTTGGGAGTGGGTTTCCAGGTCCTTCTCCCAAGTCTACAGTATCTGGTGTTCCCTGGCAGTCTCCCATCCAAGTACAAACCAGGCCCAACCCTGCTTAGCTTCTGAGATCTGACAGGATCTGATGCCATAGTGGTATGGCTACAGGCAAAGGTTCCAGATAAGTAGCCATTATTTGGGGTTTTGGGGGAGAAGAGCCTTTTAGATAAACATCTAGTGCAAAGGGTTTAAGGTAGGAACAGACCTGGTGTGTTTGAGGAGTCGATTTGGTGGCTTAAATGTTAAGATCAAAGGAGGGAGTATAAAGGAGAGAGCAGTAAGATAGAACCCTAGACTAGGGGTCAAGAGCAGATAATTAAGAACCTTCCTGGTCGCAAGGAATTGACTTTGTGATTATGTAGTTGTTATTAGGTGCCCTCAGGCTGGGTCTGACTCATAGAGACCCTATGTACAACAGATGAAACACTATAGAGCACTGTGTCATCCCCAGCACTATGTCAACACTTCTCTGCTATCCATAGGGTTTTCAATGGCTGACTGTTTTTTTGGAGGGCGCGGGGGGAGAGTGAATTGCCAGGTTCCTCTTCCAAGCCTACAGTACTGGGTGTTCCCAGGTGGTCTCCCATCCAAGTACTAACCAGGTCCCACCCTGCTTAGATTCTGAGATCTCTCTGATGGAATTGGATACCAGGCTGGTATGGCTGCAGGCTTGTGATTATGGAAGCTGAGAAATGCCAGTCAGCAAGCCAGAGACCCAGGAGAACTGAAGGTATTAGATCTAGTCTGAGAACCAACAAGCTTGAGACCCAAGAGCCAATGATTCAGTTTGAATCAGAAGGCCTGGGAAGACTGATGTCCCTTCTCCAAACAACTAGCCAGGAGGAGGCCCCTGTTATTTGCAGGAAGGCCAGGCTTTTAGTTCCATTCAGGCCTTCCACTGATTGGATGAGGGTCACTTACATTAAAGAGAGCAATCTGCTTTACATAGGCTACTGCTTCAAATGTTAATTCCATCCCACAGCCTCACAGGCACATCCAGACAAATTTTTGATAAGTCAGGGCACCCCATGGACTAATCAAGTTGGCACATGAAATTAACCATCATATATGTTTCTTGTCCTGGGAAACACTCTTGAGAAGTCTTGCCTAAAAAGACCAGTCACATTTACCAGGGGTCATGTGAATGTTGGGGCCTATAGGTTGACAGACTCACCCTACCTCCTGAATGACTGAAAGGGAGAGCCATGCACACCATCTAGCTTCCTCTCTCCCTCTCTCCCTCCCTCCCCCCCCCTCTCTCTCTGTCTCTCCCTTTCTCTCTCTATCTCCCCTCCACCTTCAACCCTGAAATTAGGCAGATAAGCCTAATTTCTGTGTTTTAGGTCTCTGTCATGGCTTGAATCTAAACTGTCCTCCACAGGTCATGTATTTGGACATTTCGTCCCCAATTGGTGGTGCTGTTTGTAGAGGGTGGGGAACTCTGGAAGGTGGGAGCTAACTAAGCAGAAGTGAGCCACCGACAGGTCTTTAGGAGTTGCAACCTAGAACTATGGCTCTGGCTGCTCTCTTTCTGCTTTCTGGGCTTCCTCATCACCAAGGTCATTTGCTGCCTGCCCTGGCACCAGCTGCTCCGCCATGCCTCTTGCTGTTCATGGACTGACATCCTTTAACTGTGAGCTGTAGGACCCCAAATTAGGATCTTCAAGGAGAGAGGCCCCAGAGAGACACTGAGACGTGGATCAATGCAATAAACATGAGGCTTTATTTCTGGTGCTGGGGTCAACCCTCCATAGAGTCTCCCTAGCAAGGGAAGGAAGGCAACCCCGAAGGAGAGGGGCTTGGGGTTTTTATACAGTTTAAAGGGTGGCAGGAAGGCACAAGGATTGATTGGTGGGAGGTTGGCAGGGTTGTCGGGGCGGGTACTAATTGGGCAAGTTTGGAAAAATTCAAAAAAACACTTTCAGGGCGGGATTCTGGAAAGTTTCAACTGTCAGGGTCCTGATGACCTATGGCCAGTACATTCTTGTAGTTAATCTGTTTATCTCGGAATTCTTTATCTAGTTCCTCTTCGGAGACCACCCCCCCCAGGTCAGGAAATTGAAACTTGAGCAAACTTAATTATACAGAAACTTTTAAGCAAGCATTACAGAAACTTTAAACAAGCATTGTAAGACTTCAAGTAAACATTTTGAATTGTTAGTGAGCTCTGAGCATTCATAGGGAGGGGGAGGAGGAGGTGGTAGTGTTCTTCAGAGCCCCACAATAATTTATTTCCTCCTCTAAGTTATTTCTGTAAGTTATTCCTGTAAGTTTCTCTGCAATAGCGTCGCACTAGGTGACTAATGCAGTCTCTCTGTATCTCTTCTCTGGCTCTTTTTATCTCAGTCTCTGTCTTTGGTCACTGTTTCTTTTGTTTCTACTCCTCTTTTGGGGACTCAGTTTCTCTAGTTGTCAGTTCCACCTCCAATAAGACCAGGGTTAACATAATGGGAGGCCTCACTTCATCTCTTGTCTCCATTCTCCAGTTACAGTTGGTTCTTATGCATCTCATTTCTACTTCTTTAAGTGTGATTCAGAGTCTCCGACTCAGTGATCTCAAGACCTGGAGACTTCACAGTAAGTGTCTTCTCTTTGTCACTCTATCTATACAATTATATCTCATTCCTTTATTTTCCCATCTTGGTTTCTTGGTCTTGATTCTTGGCTGTCTAGTTTCTGTCTCTAGCTTGAGTATTGTTAAGGCTATGGGGAAGACTAATTTCCATTCCTGTCTGGTTCCCTGGACTCTGAGAGTACTCTCACTAAGCACTGGGCCTGAGAGGCCTTGGAGAAGGAAGAAAGGCACACAGGGGGGAAAGCTGGCAGAAACCACCTCCTGGCTTCTCCCCTCTTCATTTACTCACTGCCTTCAAACTCTTGGGAGGTGCTCTTACTTAATACAGAATGCAGGGCCTGCCAGATATGACCATGCTCATCTTCTGACCATAAAATCCACACACCTGTCTTTCTCTGTCAAACACCTTCTTTTACTCAAAGACCAGTCTTTTGTCTTTACTTCGAATCCTCTTTCAATCTTCATTCTCAATTTTCTCCTCTGGTTTTTCCCTTCTTTATCTGCATTTCTAACCTCACTCCTTTATTAGATGCTTTTTGTCAGTATTTAAATACATCATCCCCCTCCCATGTGAAAACAAGACCTTGTCTTGACTCCACATTTGCCATATTACCTTTCTAATTCTTCTTGTTGCCAAGCTTCCTGAATGATTTTTCTATACATGTTAATTCCACTTATTTATCTCCTATCTTTTCATGGATAAGTTGATTTTTACTTTGTCAAAGTAATATGTAAACACTATTCACACCAGAGTATTGTAGTTTATAAAGTTTTCAGTTTTATTTTTTGTTTCTCCTGAAATGTTTCCTTATTTTACTTTCATTTGTCTAGGTTTCTGGGAACTTACTGCTAGCTTCCCCCTTCTGGCAGTCGCTCTATAGGCTCTTTCAGAAGGCCAGTGACATCAGTTAACCTACTTCTGTTTTCTTTGTCTTGAAGACATTCCTTCTGGAGAAACTTGTTCACTTTCCCTTGTTGTTGTTGTTAGGTGCCGTGGAGTCGGTATCCGACTCATAGCGACCCTCATAGGGTTTTCAATGGCTGAGTGCTTCGGGATTGCCAGGCCCTTCTCCCATTTTTGCAGTGCTGGGAATTGAACTTGGGGCCTCAGAGACTGCAGCGCAGCGCTCTACCGACTGAGCTAAATCCCAGCCCCATCACTTTCCCTTAGGGCTTTGCAAATTCTCAGCTCTCCAGACCAACTGAGCAGCTGCATATTAGGAATCTGTTTGGTTTCCTATTTCACAGGGCTCCTGTCTTCTTCTTTTTTCATTTTTGTGGAGGACATCCTGCAGTACTTTCAAACAGCTTAAAGAAATGGTGTAATGGCCTAGGGTGTGGTTGTGAAGTTCCCCAATTTCTTTGTCTCTAGTCAAACTGCTCCAGCCTGGGCTGGGGTCAAGTTGTAAAAAAGGCTGGGGATTTGGGGAGGGACATGGAGCATCTGCTGGGCCATCTTTCTTTTGGTGACAGACCTTCATATTTGGAAGAATGAGGTCAAGTTTCCATGCCACTGACTGATTAAACATGGGTGTTTCCGCTTTTCAGCTCAGTGAGCTCCTTCATTTGTTTCATCCCTCTATGTACTAGGCCTATCAGATATCAAAGGGTGGGTGCCTGGGTGGTCACACCTGTATGTTTAATACCAGGCCCACCAGAAAGAAGTGAACTAGTGGGTTTGGGTTAACAAGCATAGTCTGCAGAGCTCTCTGAGAAAAATGAACTGTTTCACTTCTCCCCAGGATCTTGTTTGTTGGCTTCCTGCCCCAGGGAGCTGAGCCATCCTTTCCTCCCCTTCACTTCCCCATGTCTGAGCTGGAACAGCTTAGTTGGAAATCTTCTTGGCATGTTCTAGTGTTGTCTTCTCTTCTTTCTGGATTAGCTTTGTGAACCTCAGAGCTTTTCGGAGGAGCCTTGAGTCTTCTGGTGCCTGAAGCTTTGTGATAAATTGCTCCTGCTTCAGCACGCTTGCTTTTTCACATTGGCCTATGACCAGCAGCCAGAATCTCTTGTTACTGAATATTTTCCTAAGAGTTTTTTTTTTAAATCTCCAGTTGGTATATAGTAAAAACACTGATATTTGAATCTCAGCACGTCTATTCTTGAATATTCTTTTGAGTATCCTCAGACTCCTTATTGGCCTTAGATAATGATATTCTGTCTCATTCCTTTATTTTCCCATCTTGGTTTCTTGGTCTTGATTCTTGGCTATCTAGTTTCTGTCTCTAGCTTAAGGTTCTGGAAAAGACTAATTTCCATTCCTGCCTGGATCCTTGGACTTTGGGAGTACTCACTAAGCACTGGGCCTGAGAGGCCTTGGAGAAGGAAGAAAGGCACACAGGAGAGAAGGCTGGCAGCAACCACCTCCTGGCTTCTCCCCTCTTCAGCCACTCGCTGCCCTCAAACTCAGATTTTGAGATCTTCCTATAATTGTTGTCTTTCTTCTTCCCCTCAGTGAATGCCATGCTTAAAAAACCACTTGGCACAACTTAAGTGCTCAAAAGTGCACATTCCTCATCTTACAGTTATTTGAAATTGTCTCCTTATCCGAATTGGAGTATCTCTAGCTTTGGGCTCCATGAGTGACTGAGTCCATGAGGCTGATATGTGAAGGCAGTGGACTGATGATGGGGATTGCTTATCTTCTTTCCATATCTCTGCACTCCCAGCAAGTATGCAATAGCTCTGTAGACATTCATACAGTCAGGGATAGACTCACTTTTAAACCTTAAAAAATGTAGAGTTTTTTCTTAATCTGTTTAAGGTGGAATAAAATGCCTAACAAAGAATTCATGTGAGCTGAGCATGGTGGCACATGCCTGTAATTCCAGTGACTTGGGAAGTTGAGGCAGGAAGATCATGAGATTGAGGTGAAAGACAGTGTGTACAACTTAGCCAGTCCTTGTCTCAAAATACAAAAAGTGTCTGGGGGTACAGCTCAGCTGTACAACACCTGCCTAATATGCACAAGTATGCATGAGGCTCTGGGTTCAACCCCTGGGTACTGAAAAAAAAGAGGAAAGAATGAAAGAAAAAAAAAAGGAAAGAGGGATGAAAGAGTCAGAGATAAGAGAGCATGGGGGTGGGGAAGGAGATGGAAAGGAATGCACGCAGGCACTGTCCTGCCTATTTGCCCACACAATCCCACATATCACCTGATGAACAGGTAGAGCAGAGGGTGTATTGACCAGATAAATTCTGTTGCTGTCTCATCTACTTGCTATTCTTGGAGCTTGGCACGGATCTCCTCTCTCCTTGGTCTCTGCCCTACAGCTTACCAAGCACCCAGAATACAGGGTGGGTGAGGTGTCTTCAGGTTGCTCTTCACTCAGCAGCCCTCACCACCTTCTCTAGTTCAGTGGTCTGAACTTGACCTTCTCCTCTGAGCATCATGGCCTCATTTCTGGGCTGCAACCCACAGGAGACATTGCTCTGGGCCTTGAGTGACCTTGAGGAGAATGATTTCAAGAAATTAAAATTCTACTTACGGGATATAACCCCGACTGTGGGCCAACCCCGTCTGACCCGAGGGGTGCTGGAGGGCTTGAATCCAGTGGACCTGGCATCACGACTGACTTCAGTATATGGCACACAGGAGGCTGTGAAAGTGGTGATCAAGGGCTTGAAGGCCATGAACTTGTTGGAACTTGTGGACCAGCTCAGCCACATTTGTCTGAATGGTGAGTACAGCTGGGAATGGAGAGGTCAGGTTAGCACCAGAAATTGCACCCCCAAATATTTCTACAGACTCTTATAGTCTTCAATTTACACCTTCTCTCACCTTCCCTCTCCTTTCTTTGAAGCCCCTGCTGCCCCAGAGTCCTTGGTGGTCTCTAGCTGAAGGCTCTGACAAATGCTGGGTGTGAATCCTGAGTGGAGGGCGGGGGCTTACTAAGACTGCAGTATCTTATGACCTTCTGCAGTTGTGCAAGAAAGGGAGAGGGAGTAAAGGAAGGGGCTTAGAAATGAGGGGTGGTATTGGTGACAGAATTTCCACCAACCAGAAGAAAGAGCATCAGGATATGTAGTTAGACCTGATCCTAGCTGCTTCCTGGCAGATGCCTAGGCTCCTTCTCACAGACAGAAGTCTCCTGGGCCTCAACTTTAAACAGCCAGTGGATTGATGCCACCCCAGACATGGAGCCTGAACAGCCACTATTCCTTCTTATCAGATGCGGGGGAGAGGAAGGGGTCTGTTGGTGCCTGGACACTCTCCTGTAGGTGCCTTTCACTCTGAAGGACTCTGCTATATAGAAATGAGAGAGGACATGGACCTAAAGTCATTGCTTCTGTTCAGAAACTGGGTTATCTTGAGCACCTGGCCCATCCTTTACTAAGAACAGGCACCTTTTGCTTCACTATCTTTCAGCACCCTTTCCTTCTTCTCTTTTGGTCCTCACCTCTTCCCATGGAGATATTTCACACATATATGCAGACACTCACACACATTGTCACATATGGAGACATTTGTACATACACATATTGGAGATACGTTCTGGCTGAAGCACAAGGACATACTGTCCTGCAAAATACACAAGCTTCCATCAGCACATTTCCATGAGCACAAGGGAATACAAGCAGGCACCCCCCCATACATAAGGCACACCCTCCCAACATCACATATGCATACACGCAAATACACACTGTGTACACATACAGTTGTTCATCCCCATGAACACAGAACTATAATCTTCACAGGGATAAAAGTTAGAAAGGACAGAAAGAGATGAGATTAAAGAGCACAGGCAGAGTTTGAAGGGCCTAATACTCCTTTTTTTGGTTCCCATTCCACCATCTGAAACCCCATTTGTCTGGCTCAGATTACAGAGAAATATACCGAGAGCATGTGCGCTGCCTGGAGGAGAAGCGAGAAGCGGGAGTCAACGGCTGCTACAACCAACTACTTCTGGAGGCCACGTCCAGCTCAGGGAGCTCAGGATCACCTGCTGACCCTGTCCAGGTGCAGGAGCTGGACTTTGGTCAGGTGGACACTTTATTCGGTCCAGAGGAACAGCTCGACCCAGCCCCGTCCATAGTGGTGCTACAAGGATCTGCAGGTACTGGGAAGACAACGCTGGTCAGAAAAATGCTGCTGGACTGGGCCGCTGGGACCCTGTACCCAGGCCGGTTTGACTATGTTTTTTATGTGAGCTGCAGAGAGCTGTTCCTACTGACTGAGTGCAACTTGCACCGGCTCCTTTTTTGGTGTTGTGGGGACAATAAAGCCCCGGTCACAGAGATTCTCAGGCAGCCTGAGCGGCTTCTGTTCATTCTGGATGGCTTTGATGAGCTACAGAGGCCTTCTGAAGGACAATTGCAGAAGTGGAAGTCGAGCCGCACGGAGAATGTGCTGCACCTTTTAATTAGGAGAAGGTTACTTCCCACATGCTCCCTTCTCATCACCACTCGGTCCCCAGCTCTGCGGAATCTGGAGTCCATGCTGGGTCAGTGGCGCTGTGTGCGTATCTTAGGTTTCTCTGAGGAGGAGAGAAGGAAGTATTTCCATTTCTATTTTATGGATGAGGAACAAGGCAGAAATGCCTTTGCAAGTGTACAAGAAAATGCCGTTCTCCTTGAAGCTTGTCAAGTTCCAGGCATTTGCTGGATGGTCTGCTCCTGGCTGAAGAGACAGATGGAAAGAGGCCAGACAATCTCTGAGAAACTCAGCAACAGCACTGACATTTTCATGGCCTATGTCTCCACCTTCCTGTCCACTGATTATAATGGGGGCTGCTCTGAGCTTACCCGGCACAGGGTCCTGAGGAGTCTGTGCTCCTTGGCAGCTGAGGGGTTCCAGCACCAGAAGTTCCTATTTGAAGAGGCTGACCTCAGGAGGCACAACTTAGATGGCCCCAGCCTTGCCGCTTTCCTGAACTGTGATGATTACCAAGAGGGACTTGACATCAAGAAGTTCTACAGCTTCTGCCACACTAGTTTCCAGGAATTTTTTTATGCCATGTCCTTCCTGGTGAAGGAAGACCAGAGACAGCTGAGGAAGGAGACCAAGAGAGAAGTAGAAAGACTGGTGGACATAAAGAAGGAGGAAAAATATGAAGAGATAACCCTCAGTATGCAGTTTTTATTGGACATATTGAAAACAGAGAGCTCTTTGAACTTGGGGCTTAAGGTCCACTTTAAAATTTCTCCCTCAGTAATGGAGGATCTGAAGACTTTTAAAGAACAAATGGAATCTATAAAGTACAGAAGATCCTGGAATTTGGAGTTCTCCCTGTATAATATGAAAATAAAGAAGCTTACAAAAGGTATTCAGATGAATGACATCTCATTCAACATAGGACAGTCAAATGAAAAGAAATCCTGTAAAAGGAAACCATTTGTTGTTAAAACTGAGTTGAATAGAGGACAGAAAGAGACACAAAAATGTCCTCTTTTGTGCAAAAGTAATGAAGCAGGGTCACAGATAGAGGCTTCTGAGGGAAAAGGCAGAGAGACAAGGGAAGCAGACAAGGAAGTTGGGAACAGTATGTTGGGAAGCAGAGAAAAGGGGTCAGCAGAAATGAAGATCAGAAGGATGGTGAAGTGGGGAGACAGTAAGATGGAGAAGAATGGAGAGTTAAAAAGGATGGAGGGATGAGAGATGAGAGTCATGGGTACCAGAAAGAGGGAATGTCAAGGAGAAAATAGAAAAGACTAGATAACTGAGGGCTAGAAGACTTAGTATAGCCCCTGGGGAGAAGCCAGGTGGAATGAACCCTTAGGAACAACCATCATGTATTACAAATGGTGGAACTCGTTAGTTAGTAACCCTTTTCCTAGGGGCTGTTTATGACCGTCTGTAGTGTGAAGTATAGATTCTGTAGCTCCTCCTATATGTTTGTCAAATGACTAAACCTCTTATTTCTGACATTGGACTCTCTTCTATAAAATAAAAGATCTATAATATAAAAGATCTAATGTAATAAACTGTGGATTGTGTGCATTCTATAAGACATGGGTGAATATGGAGTGTATCAGTGTCAACATTTAAGAGAAACATTATGTTGTGGCATACTATAATGCCTCTTTTACTCTGTATTTATGGGCAATTGCTGCTTAAAGAGTAACTTCCCATTCTTTTGAAGACCTTCTAGAATTTCTACTTGTTGGAAATGAGCGATGGCTTGCCACAGAACTGAACTTTGGTCTTGGAAGTGCTCCTGTAACTTGACTTATTTCTATATGAATAACATGCCACTGTTATTTATAGCTGCACTATTAACTTTTCTTCTTTAAAGGGTTATTCACTACCAAGAATAGACTCATGATCTTTTTCTGCTTTGATTCTCTCTGTATAGAAAAGAAAAGAAGATGAAGAAGAAAAGGATTCTAGTTGTAGGTATAATGGATTTTCCATACTCATTTCATAGATGAGGAAATTGAGGCTATGTCAGGAGCCCCATCCATTTTTGGGATTCCTCAGAGAGACTTCTTAATCCCCACACTCCAACTAATGGTGCAGAGGCTCATGAAGACTCTGTGTGAGCCTGCCCCATCCCAGCAGTTGCTTCTGGCTCTAGTGCAGCTGAGACCCTCAGTGCCCCTCAGAAAGGGTATGGACACTCTTGCTTCTCACACATTTTTATTGCTGTTAGGGCTCCATATGTACCAACTCCAGCAATCTTCCAGATATGCCCAGACACCCAAATCCAAGGGAACTCAACCTCGAGTGGTGAACTTGGGACCCCATGACACTAATTATTTTTAACTATTCTCCACACAGGAAATTTAGAGGCTTGACACTTGACGTGTTGAACACATGGATTGTGTATATATACAGAATATGTCTAAAAACAGTCTGTGTGTGCATGTGCCTATTTAGAGAGAATTTTGTACTGGATTATTGAAGCGGCTAGTTGGTACCCATTGAGCTAGGCTGTGTTACCTTCCAAATCACTGGATATTCCCAGCAGACCAACTCCTGAAAGTCATGGAGAATTTGGGAATGATGGAATAGGTCGTCAGCTATATTCCTGCATTTTCTTGGGACCAAGAAAGGCTGTTAAAAGAAACATGAATCTAACATCCAATTGCAGTTCAGATATGTTACAAGATTTCACTTAAGATTCATATTCAATTCAAACTAGCTTAAGCAAAAATTAAATGTCTCAATTCTTTCACTGAAAACAGACTCCCCTCTCCTGGATAAAACCCTAAGACACCTGATTTCTAGTTTTGAGTGTTAATGGCTTCCCCTCTTCCTCCTCCTCTCCCTTCTTCTCCCCCACCCCTCTTCCTCCCCCCCTCTTCCTCCCCCCTCCTCCTCCTCCTCCTCCTCTTCTTCTTCTTCTTCTTCTTCTTCTTCTTCTTCTTCTCCTCCTCCTCCTCCTCCTCCTCCTCCTCCTTCTTGCAGCATTTAGGTGTTGAACCCAGGGCCTTGTGCATACTTTGCTAGCACTCCACCACTGAACTGCACCCCTAGCCTATTATTTTTATTTTTTGTCTTGAGACAGGGTCTCACTAAGTTACACAGGCTACCTCTGGCCTGAAACCTGCAATCTTTCTGCCTCTGCCTCCTGAGTCACTGGGATTACAGGCATGAGCCACCACGCTTGGTTCACTGGCTCTTTCTAATGATGTTATCAAAACACTTTCTTTCTCCTACTGTTGCATTTATGGTTACCCTGTGTTCTTTTTTTTAAACTTTTTTTGTTAGTAATTTTTATGTATAACTTAATAGGTCTCATTATGACATTTTTAGACATGCATTTCATTGTATATTGATCACATTAACTTCCCGCTTACCCTCTCATGACCGTCCTTCCCCAGGTAATTCTATTTTATTTTTTGAAGAAACTCCATACTGTTTTCCATAATGGTTATACTAATTTATTTTCCCACCAACAGTGTATGAGTTCCCCGTTATCTACATTACTCTTTGCTCTTATTTTAGAGACTCACCTTTATGTGTCAGAGAAGATGGCAATAAGGGGCTCCAGATTACACTATCCTGATAGATAGGAATCCCAATAATAGCTCTAGCAGGGAAGCTTGGGGAGGATTCTGACCTGATCCTAGTTATGTGCCAAGCCTCACACACTGTGGCCTGGCAGATGGACTTGTCTGACTGGCTAGGCCTGGATTGTGTGGCCCAGGTCACATGACCATATCCTCCACATCTAATAGCCACACCCTCAGGGCTGGGTGAGAAAGGGTGGTTTCCAAAGGGAAGGGAATTGGGCAGATAGAATAATATGTCACACAGGTGCATGTGTGTCTAATGGATTAGAGTTTCTGGGGGTAGGTGGGAGGGAAGGAAGAGTAAGAGAGTGAAGCAACCAAGCCCTGTGTTTAGAAGTCTGGTCAGACCAGGCTACAGATCCTGGTGACTACAGAGAGCAGTGACTCCAGGTGAAGAGGGGCTGGACCCACCCATTCCTTTACAGGCCCTCCTGTGAGTAGTGGGGAGTATGCACTATAAGATGGAGAAACCTGTAATCTGAAAAAAGGATTTCTGTCCCTAGGGAATAGCAGTGGGAACCCCTTATGAAAGAATGAATTTCCAGAGTGGCAGGTGAAAGTCATCGGATAAAATACAAATGCCCAGTTAAATTTGAATTTCAGAGAAACAATGAAAAAATTTTTTGCATGGGACATAGTTATAGAAAAATGATTTTTTGTTTATCCAAAATGCAAATATAACTGGGCATTCTGTATTTTTATTAGCATGTATTCATTGTAAAGCCTGCAGCTGTACCACTGTGGCTTCCGATCCTGTCAGATCTTGGAAGCTAAGCAGGGTCAGGCCTGTTTAGTACTTGGATGGGAGACCACCTGGGAGCACCAGGTGCTGTAGGTTTGGGAGAAGGACCTGGCAACCCACTCCTATAAAACAATCAGCCATTGAAAACCCTACAAGTAGCAGAGAAGCATGACAATAGGGTTTCATCTGTTGTGCATAGGGTCACTATGAGTTGGACACCAATTCAATGGCATCTAACAATAATTCACTGTAAAAGGTAATGGGTTTCATTATGACATTTTCATAAATATATATCATATACTTTGATCTTACTCACCCCCTACTGTCCTCCCTTGTCCCCCACCCCCTTCTGCTGGTCCCATTCTTCTTTCCAATTAATCTCCCTTCTACTTTCATGCCTTATTTTTTTAAACTTTAGATTCCTCATATGAAAGAAAACAAGATATTTGCCTTTCTAACTCTGGCTTATTTCACTTAACATGATGATCTCCACTTCCACTCATTTTCCTGCAAATCACCAATTTCATTCTTCTTTATGACTGAATAGAACTCCATTGTGTGGATATACCACATTTTCTTTATCCATTCATTTGTTGATGGGCTTCTAGGCTTGTTCCATTACTTTACTATTATGAATACTGCTGCAATAAATAGGGGTATGCATGTATCTCCATGGGATGTTGACTTAGATTCCTTTGGTTATATACCCAGCAGTTGGGTAACTGGATCATATGGTAATTCTATTTTTAGTTTTTTAAGGAACATCCATTCTGATTTCCATAGTGACTACACTAATTTACATCTCAGCAACAATGTCTAGGTTTCCTTTTCCCCCGAATTAGTTGCTTTTTGTTTCTGGATGAGAGCTGTTCTGACTGGGGTTCTCTCTATATGTTTATTTGCTCAGTCAGGCCACTCTAGGTGGAGGAGGCTGGTGGGGGAGCAGGCAGCAGGAGCCACAGGGAGTATGACATTTGCTGTTGTGGCTCTCATCATTCCTTAAAACTTTTCCCCTTCTCTTTTGTCCCCTGGGACTTTTAACAGGAAAATGGTCACTTGTAGAACTCACATACTGGTAAGGTCCTGCAGCAGTCAGTTTAAACATGTGAATGCTTCTGAGTATTCTTGGGAATGTATAGGCAAGGGTTGCCAGGCAAAGACTGAATTTAGGGTAGTAGATATGTGTCGAGCTGGGATTTAGCTCAGTTGGTAGAGCACTGTTCTGCAGTCTCTGAGGTCCCGAGTTTGATTCCCAGCACCACAAAAATGGGAGAAGGATGTGGCAATCCACTCCTAAGGCAATCCCGAAAAACAGTCTGCCATTGAAAACCCTATGAGGGTCACTATGAGTTGGACACAACTTGACGGCACCTAACAGATATGTGTCAGCTTTGGGCTTGGGCCTGTGTGCTACACATGGCTTGATTGCTTTCATGGTTCAGTGAAGTCCGGAATCTGGTCATTAGGAAGGGGGCAAATGGCAAGAAGGATGTGAAGTTGGTTATGTGTACATAATTCAAGATGGAAGGGCAGGTCATCAGACTTTAACACACTTTTCTTCACTTTAATGTGCTCTTCTGCTTTTGAGAATTTAACTCACCGTCAAATTATTTTTACAAAGAACTTTAAATCAAAGAACACTTTCAAAAGTGTGAAACAGATTCAAGGGTAAAGTTACATAGGGAGGTCAAGGGTGGAGGTGGTTTTTGTTCTCAAAAGCCAGACTATGTACAATAGCAGGCACCAAGTCTAGTCATGTGTGCTTGCAAGACACTGATCTTGATAGAGGCTGGCCTTTTTCATGATGTGCAAGGAACTCTTGCTCATTGACCTCTCTGTTTCATGTTGATCAGCTCCATCAGGCATTTTCTGCAGCCTCCCATTAGTTGGTTTCTCACCCAGCTCCTCCTTGGCCACACCCTTCAGATGTTTTAATGCTATCCTCCTTGTTTCATCATCATTGAAGAGCTGAGAGTTCTCTTTGGTATTGCTCTTCTATGTTTTCTGAGTCATCACAGTCAAGTCACTAATGTTCATTTTTCCTGTCCCTTCCTTATCACATATGCTCATCATTTTCTTGATTTCTTCTTTCTTGGACCCTCATTATCACCTTTAGCTCCTTAACATCTATGGTCCTAGTTCTGTCAGCATCAAAGAGATCAAAGTTTCTTGGATTTCCTATTTCTGCTCTTCAGTGAGCTTCTGCTTGGGACTAGTCCTATTTCACTGAGTCCTTGATACTATATTTGCCTTTTTAAAGTTGGAAGCCATTGCTGACAGACTCCACTGCCTATTCAATTCCCTCTTTTCCATTTTTTTTTTGAGAGAGTCTTGCTATGGAGGCTGTGCTAGCCTTACACTTGTGTTCTTCCTGCCTCTGTCTCCTGAGTAGCTAGATTTATAAGTGTGCATGACCATGCTTGGCCAATTCCCTCCTTCTTGAATCCCTTCTTGTGACTCCTGGGACAAAATTCTTGTCTACTTCTCCTTATAGGTCCCCTTCTGGGTCCTCTGAGATATAAGTGTTAGTGTTCCATGTGATTCTGCTTTTGACCCTTTTCTCTTACATCCTAACTTTAGGGGATGGCCCCTGCTGCTAGTGATGTTACTGCATCTATGTGCCAGTGACTCCTCAAATCTGGAGCTCAAATTTCTCTTCTGATCTTTAGATACATGTCAGTTGTCTATCCCTTTTGAGGAGGACAAATAATTGGAATATTTCCATAATTGGGATAACATATGCTAGAAAACCAGCTGACGGGTGGGGTGAACAGAAGATTAAAAATTAAAACCAACAACATACTACTTTAGTCTTTCTTCCTCCTCCTGTTCAAAAGATTTATGTTGGAGAATACTTTCTATTCTATGTTTTTCTTGCTTATTTATTTCAGAGATGGTTTCAGGAAGCATTTCCAGAAATGGTTTCTATAGCCTAAGGTACAGGGATATAGATATATAAGCAAGACAGGGACAATATATAGATCTATCCAGAGCCTTGCAAAGCCCCTACATAGAATTAAAATAAGACATATATTTGCAAAGACAAATTATATCCTTCCAAGGCTTCTACAAGGAAGAATAAAGGTTAGCTACTGGAAAAATGAAAAACTCCTATGGGCCTGGAGATGGTCCCAAAGGAATCTAGATTAATAAGTTCATTAACTAGCCTTTATGTGCCACTGTTTTGCTTTTTGCCTTTTGACACCCACCGAGACTCAAAGTACTTCTGCTTTGTCTTGTCATTCTTTTAAAAATTTGTTTCTTTGTTGGAGATGGTGTGCCAGCTGAAATTCAATGCCACCTCATTCTTTGGGCATCTCCTTGTATATATGAGATACACATATTAATAAGCTCCTGTTTGTTTTTCTCTTGTCAACCTGTCTTTTGCTATAGGGGTCCATTCCAACTAAGAACCTGTGAGGATTTGAAGAAAAATTATATTTCTTCCTATACATCAGTCTAGCACTTTGTGATTGTGGGTTAATATCCTCTGAAAAATAACTGTGGAGAAATAAAAGATTTGGTAAATGAGAAAAAGTCTCTGCCTAATCAAATTTTATTCCGGGTGCTCTAGGTCCTTCTTTCAACTTGGTTCCAACCTTGCTAGACCACCACAGCCTGTTTCAGAGATAATCCTGTTAAATCTGTTTGCAAAGAATCCCCACACTTTATATCTGATCACCCTGATATCTAATCAGGTTCCCTCTCCCTGCAAGCCTGCCCAGGTGATGTCTGGTCATTCTAGCCTGCTTTCAGGTTTAGCTTGAATCCCCACCACCCCTGATGATTCTTCTTAGTCATTTTCTATCCATTAACACAACCGTGCTCCATGACTGTAACCCACCACTGCTCTACCATGTGTTTGGTATCCAGTCTGCTTCTATATTGAGGTATCTTTTCCCCTGTAGCAATAGATCTTGAATAAAATCCTTTTTTACCACTTGCTATCATCTGCATGTTTGTCCCCAAGATTTGTATGTTGAAATCTTTTTTTTTTTTTTTTTTTGTGGTACTGGGGGTTGAACCCAGGGCCTTGCCCTTGCATGCTTTGCAAGTGCTGGGCCATGGAGCTGTACCCCCAGTTACCCCCGCCTTTTTTAACTTTTTGAGATGGGGTGTCACTAAATTATGCAGACTGGCTCTGGTATCCAACTTGTGATCCTCCTGCCTTTGCCTCCGGAGTCACCACACTACCATGCCTGGCTATATGTTGAAATCTTAATTCCCAATGTGACCATGTTAGGAAATAGAGTCTTTGGGAGGTGACCAAGTTGTGAATGGGATTAGTGCACCCCTCACTCCCTCTGCTGTGGAAAGGCAGCAAAAATACATCTTTCCATGAAACAGGAAGTGGGCCGTGACCAGGGAATAAACTTATTGGAACCATAATCTTGGAGTTCTTCCTCAAGAACTGTGAGAAATAAATGTCTGTTGTTTATAAACCACTCAATTTATCATGTTTTATTATAGCTGCCCAAATGGACTAAGACACAGGTCATACTTCTGTCAGTTTCTGGTTTTCTTTAACATAAGGAATTAGGTTTTTTAAAAAATCATTAGCCTGAATATGTGGTCTCTTTCTAATGTAAAATCTTACTTATATGTCAGCAGCTAGGGTCTTTCTAAGTGGGACTGTGTGACTTGAGATAAATAAGCAAAAAATATCTCATTTGCAAATATGTCTTGTTACATTTTTTAAAGAGTGATTAAATTATAGGCAACTCAAAAGTTTGGCAACGTTAATAATTGTTATATAATTAGTTGCACATATGATCTTCAAATAAATCTCAACTCATCCAGATTCTCATTGGCTAATAATTCAAATTGGCTAATAATTTTTCTAAGCACATTTGGTGATTTTTTAAAATAGAAATAATAATGCCACCATAAAATAAACAAACAAAGTCCTGGCCATTGGAAAAGTGCAGGAAAGCTTTACTGAATACATGAATGTCTAGGGACTTCTTTGTTGTAAGTCTGAGATAAAAATACAATGTTGTTGTTAGGTGCCGTCCAGTTGGTGTCCAACTCATAGTGACCCCACATAGAACAGATGAAACACTATTGTCATGCTTTTCTGCTATTCATAGGGTTTTCAGTGAGTGATTGTTTTTTGGGAGTGGGTTGCTGCATCCTTCTCCCAAGCCTACAGCACCTGGTGTTCCCAGGCAGCCTCCCATCCATGTACTACCCAGGCCCGACCCTGCTTAGCTTCAGAGATCTGACGGAATCAGAGGCCACAGTGGCACAGCTGCAGGCAAAAATACAATAGTCTCCCATTATCTGCAGGGGATGCTTTCCAATCCCACTAAGGGATAAGTGAAACCACAGATGGTACTGAACTTTATATACTGTAGTATGTGGTGTTCTTTTCCTATGCATACATACCTATGATAAAGTTTAATACATTAGGTACAGCTTCCCATTCCGGTACCTAGGGGAACCAGTGCTGTTCCCAGAGCTGCTGCCATCAATGAGGCTGCTCCTTGATTTGTGTCCATTGCACTCTCACCCACTGCTACACTCTGCTGTGGGCTTGGATCCTGCCAGGAAAATATCTGGTGAATTTCCATTTACAGATGCATTGTCTGAACACCCCTCCACTCAAATCTCTGCTGTGAGCAATATAAAACCTGGCCACCTTGGTCAGGCTGGCCAGGTTCCACCCCTTGGAATTACCCAAGGGCATCATCTTCTGTGCCATCTGGACTCCCACCAAGTGCGACACTCTCCCTTGTGCCTTTTGGACCAGCACCAACAGGAATATATCCCTCTGTACCACCAGACCACCTCCAGAAACCCCCAGCACCATTTCTTCCTTCTGGAACATCATGCCCTTCACCTGGTGCTCCTTATCCAGCTGCAGCTGTCCCAGGCCCTGACCACACAGGGCCATATCCTACAGCAAACATGCCTTTTCAAGAGCTATCTAAGGCCATAAAGTGCACCCACAGATCCAGCTACAGCTGGTCCCTTAGGTCCATGGGAATCCATGGCTTCTGAACCTTGGGTACCAGGAATGGGAAGGAAGTACCCTCCTCCTAATATGGTGTGTCCATCTCCAGGGCCATATCCCCAAGCACCAGGGGCAGCACCACCTGTTCCATGGGGCACTGTGCCATCAGGAGGCTGGGGACCACCAACACTATATTCTGCCCCTGCAGGATAGAGCCACACTAGGGCTCTATCCTACTCCCAGTAATCCTTTTCAAGTGCCTTCAGAACTTTCTGGTGCCCCACAGATGCTTAGTGGACCCCATTATTACTGTTAGCAGTAGATAAATGACTTTTTACTTTTTGAAGCACTTGTATATGCACATGAATACATATATAAAAATCTCTGGTTTCACTATTCTTAGAGGGAATTCATGAAAGAACATCTCTTGCACCTCTCAGAAAAGGTATCTGCCTCTTGTCCTTGGATGTATAGCACATCAGATGGATAGAATAGGATAAAAATGTAAAAGCAAATCATTCAGATGTGATTTTTATTTGGTGTCCATGGAAACTTAAAGTGATTAAGTATAATGAGTAGCTCTTTGATATGATTGGTTTAAATCAAGAAACTAATTCCTTAAATTCTAAAATGATATGGATTATTGTTAGAGTCTGCAACTTCTCTGGCAAATTAGCTCAAGTATTTTTCTTTAATCACTCGCCCCCCAATAACTTTGAAAACAATCACACTGTAATCTAAATAAATGATCCTTAACATTTTGAGCTGTTCTATCTGTAGGATAAATAAACCTGGCCCACTTTTTTTTTCAGTCCTTGGAGGCTGAACCCAGGACCTCACACATACTTTTAAGTGTGTTACCACTAGGCTGCACCCCCAGCCCATTTTTTATTTTTTTCTTTTCAGACAGGGTCTCATTAAGTTACTCAGGCTGTCTCAGGCCTCAAGCCCATTATTCTCCTGTCTCTGCCTCCTGAGTTGCTGGGATTACAGGTATGTGCCACTGCACCAGATCTTAAACCTGGTCCTTTTATGGTTATATTTTAGATATATGTTTTAAACTAATTACTGTCAGCTGTTGAGTTCATTAGTTTACAAGTGTTCATTTTTAACCTTGAGCTTTTGGTGAAAACATCTCATCTGTTTAATTTTTGCCAGATGAGTCATACAGCACTAATCTCTGCCATTTATGAAAGCTTTTTATGTGTGTGTGTGTTGCTATGGGTGGAACTCAGGACCTTAAGCATGCTAGGCAAGCACTCTATCACTGAGCTATACCCTCAGTCCTTTTTTTTTTTTTATTTTAATCAAGCCAATATGTATGTAAATTATATTCTTAGAGAATTGATGGTCTCTTTATATTGCTTTAGAATGGATTACAAAGGAAAGAAATAATTCTCCTCTTTGAACCTTAAACTACATAAATTTTAGGATTTGCTTCATTGCAACAAATAATTTTCATTCCCACAAAACCTGAGGCAGATCCTCTGCTCATCCATTCCCTGTTGTTGTTGTTGTTAGGTGCCCTCGAGTCGGTATCTGACTCATAGTAACCCTCATAGGGTTTTCAATGGCTGACTGTTTCAGGATTGCCTTGGGAGTGGATTGCCAGGCCCTTCTCCCATTTTTATGGGTCTGGGAATTGAACTCGGGTCCTCAGAGACTGCAGCGCAGTGCTCTACCAACTGAGCTAAATTCCAGCCCTCCCATTCCCTATAGCTTCTCTAAATCCCAACTGCCTCAGTTCTTTAGAAGGAGCATATCTCTTGACTCCTCCCTGATACAGAAAACTGGCACACTAGAGATCTAGAGTAAGAATATATTACAGTTATACTCAGAAAACATTATGTTGTACAGATATGACTGTTCTCTTTGTACAAGTGTGAATCAAAAATGTATCTGCCTCAGTGCCTTGGGAGGTGGAGGCAGGAGGATGGCAAGTTCAAGACCAGAGGCAGTCTGTGTAACTTAGCAAGACCCTGTCTCAAAAAAGTAAAAAAAAAAAAAAAAAGTATCTGTCTTTCTGAATCTGTTTAATTGGTATCATTGTTTCTGCCCTTTCTGAATCTGTTTAATTGGTATCATTGTTTCTGGCCTAGTGTCCTGAATCTGTAAAGTGTTTATGGTTAACCGTTTAGGTCTGTATTTGTTGACAGGCAAATAAGTGGACTTGAGTATCATCTTTGAAAAAAAATTTTCAAGCTCTAACACTGAAAGTAAATGGTAGATCTCTACAACTGAGGGTAAAGCAGTGTGACTGTATTGGTTAAATATTAAGTATTCTTTTTATTATAACAACCAAAGAAGTCCTGGTAGCTTTTTGATACCATGCCTTTAAATCAGAACTTTAGATTTTGGATCAATTTAATTTTATTTGTCAAATAATGTTTTGAAATTTTGAATACATCTATTGAGCTTCCAAAGTGTATTGTGAATTACTCAGATATCGAAAACATTCATGCTAGAATTCTGTTTTTACTTTGAAATAAAATATTCACTAGTTTAAAAAATATAAAAATCAATTAGGTGTATTAAGTGATTAACAACTGTAACTAATAATAAAGAACAATTAATATGCTACACTAAATGTTATGTGAGGTTATGCCAGGTGTGGTTATGTATGCCTGTGATTCCAGCACTCCAGAGGCTAAGGCAGGAGGATTGATGCAAGTCTGAGGCCAGCGTGGTCTACTTAGCAAGTTCTAGTCCTGCCAGGGCTATATAGTCAGACCCCGGCTCCCCCCATCCAAATAAAAAAGTTATTTGAATATGGTCTCTAATTGTGGGTTTATTTTATTTTGGTAGAATCTTACTGTATTGTCCAGACTGGCCTTGAATTCCTGGGCTCCAGGGATCCTCTTACCTTCACCTCCTGAATATCTGGGATTACAGGCATGTGCTATTACACTTGATGTTCTAATTGTGGTTTTAGTTTACATTTTTCCCAGAAGTAATTATTTTGAGTGCCTCTACATATCTTTATTGGCCATTTATCTATTGTCTATTGTCAATTAATTGTTCATTTTTAAAATCCATATAAAAATGCTGTTGAATTAGTTTACAGTCCCACCAGTAATATATATGGGTTTCTTTTTACACCCGCATCCTTGTCAGTGTGTGCTGTGGGGTAAGATAGAATCTCAGCATGGCTTTCATCTGCAGTTTGCTGTAAACTAGTATTCCATTATGGAAACCAGTATGGGGTTTTCTCAGAAAACTAAAAATAGAACTACTTTATGATCCACCTATACCACACCTGCTGGGATTTAGCTCAGTGGGTAGAGCACTGCGCTGCAGTCTCCGAGGTCCCGAGTTCAATTCTCAGCACTGCAAAAATGGAAGAAGGACCTGGCAATCCACTCCCAAGGCAATCCCGAAACAGTCTGCCATTGAAAACCCTATGAGGGTCGCTATGAGTCGGATACCGACTCTACAGCACCTAACAACAACAACAACAACAACATACCACACCTAGGTATGTACCCAAAGGAATCTAAGTCAGCATAAGATAGAGACACCTGAACTTTCATGTTCACTGAAGCACTGTTCACAATAGCCAGGATATGGAATTAGCCCACATGCCCAGCAACAGATAAATGGATAAAAAGAGTGATATATAGGGAGGATGCCATTAAAAAAAGCATACACATCTTGGGGTGAAAATTTTCCATTTTGCTGCTTTAAGAATGCTTTGTATGCTTATTCTGCAAACTCCTGTCTCATCAGCACATGAATATCATGCTATACATTGCTGCCATACTTCAATTTTGAAAAATAATACATAGATAACATCTCTCAAGGTGTGTATACTTTTTTTTTTTTTGCACCTTGGTATATACAATGGAATTTTATTCAGCCATAAAGAAGAATCAAATTATGTCATTTGCAGGAAAAGGGATGGAACTGGAGATCATTATTTTAAGCAAAATAAGCCAGATTCAGAAAGGCAAATACCACATGTTTTCTCTCAGGCTGAAGCCATATTTATTTTAAAAAGAAAAACATATATATGTATCAAGTTTGAAAGTATAAGCTGATATGTTTTGAGGGGTGAATGAAATAATGAGAGGGAACGAAAGCAACATGAGGGGTAATAAGGAAGTGACTAAGAGGAAAATACATGATATAATTGTATGAAAATGTCATTATGAAACTCATTATATTTTATACTAATTAACAAAAGTGTTGGCTCTGTGCTTATGACTATAATTCCAGTGTGTAGGAAGTTAGGCAAGAGGATTGCAATTCCAGGCCAGCCTGAGCATATATGCAAAAATCTTTGACAAAATATGAGCAAATTGAATAAGACAACATATAAAAAGAAGTATACATCATGACCAAATGAAATTTCTTCCAGATATTCAAGTCTGACTTAAGATTCAGAAATCAATCAATGTAATGTATTACATCAACAGACTAAAGAAGAAAAACTATGTGATCATGTCAATCAATACAGAAAAAACATTTGACAAAATCCAACATCTATTCAGAATAATAACTCTGAGGAGTTGAGGCTCCTGGGAGGAGCTTTGCTGCCTGTGGTTTGGGCAGGTTCTCATATGTGGGTGAGATTCCCTAGTTTTTAGTCCCCAGGATGGTTAATTTTCAAGCCAAAGGATACTACTGGGGCATGTTGGGGAGTGGGAGGAGCAAATGGGGCACTGAGATATGAACTGAATGACCCATTTCAGTGCTTTATAACCTATCCAACACTGAACACTCAGAGGGTGGGAGGCAGCTGCAGAGATCAAGTACTCTGCTGTCATTGAGCTTCAGGATTCTAAGTCATGCAGGCTGTCAGCTTCATGGCAGATTGTTGAAAGTGGAGAAGCCTGCTGACTTCATCTCAGAGTTGCTAGTCTCTGTAGTTGTCCTCAAGTGACAACTTCCAATGATAAGTACATACTAAATAACAATTAATATGCTACATTAAATGTTATGTGACTGGGGCCAGGTGTGGTTATGCATGCCTGTAATTCCAGCACTCAGGAGGCTGAGGCAGGAGGATTGATGCAAGTTTGAGGCCAGCTTGGTCTACTTAGCAAGTTCTAGTCCAGCTAGGGCTACATAATCAGACCCTGGCTCCCCCCACCCAAATAAAAAAGTTAATTGTGGGTTTATTTTATTTTGGTAGAATCTCCCTGTGTTGTCCAGACTGGCTTTGAATTGTACCTTCCAATGATAAGTACACACTAAAGCAATTCATGGCCGCCAAGGTGGCATTGCAGAAGATACTTAAAGGAATTCTATACACACAGGAGGAAAAAAGAGAGTCTCAATAATGAGAGTAAAGAAAGGATAAATTCCATGAAAGGGACAGATGAACTAGGAGAGAATCAATTGCATCTACATTAAAAATTCATCATACCCCAAATATGAGTAATGGAGAAAGAAAACAAAATGTGAATCAACCAGGAAAACACCAAACACAATTATAAGAATCAGCAAACCACTCTCAATATAAAGTCTTAACTTTCCAATTAAAAGAGATAGACTGCTAGCACAAATTGAGAGTGTGGAGCAACAGGAACACTAATTAATTGCCGGCTATCGTTGTTGTTAGGTGCTGTGGAGTCAGCTCTGGCCCACAGTGACCTTCATAGGGTTTTCAATGGCTGATTGCTTTGGGAGTGAATAGCCGTATCCTTCTCCCATTTTTGTGGTGCTGGGGACTGAACTTGGGTCCCCAGAGAATGCAGAGCAGCACCCTACCTATTGAGCTAACCCCCAGGCCAGTAATTTTTGGTAGGAAAGCAAAATTGACAGATACTTTGGAAGATACTTTGGTAGTTTTTTGCAAAGATACATGTAGTCTTATCATATATGTGACCCAGTAATCATGCTGTTAGATATTAACCCAAATGAAATGGATACTTACATCCACACAAAAATTGGTAAACAATTATTTGTAGTAGCTTTATTCATAATTGCTAGAAGTTGAAAGCAGTTAATAAGTGAATGGATAAACAATGGTGCATCCATGCAATGAAATATTATTTAATGATTAAAAGAAATGAGCTACTAAGTCATCAAAAGTTTTTAGTAAGTGAAAAAAGCCATTCTGAAAGGCCAAATATTATATAATTCTAAATATGTGACATTATGAAAAGGGCAAAACTACGAGATAGTAAAAAGATCACTGGTTGCCAAAGATTTAAGGATAGTAGGAGAGGATTGATTAGATAGCAGTACAGGTAGTAAGACTATTTTGTATGATATTGTAATGAGGTATACTTGACCTTATGCTTTTGTCAAATAAAGGAAATTCAAATTAAGCGCAGACTTTAGTTAATCACAAAAATGTTAAATTTTCTTCACTGATATACAGGATAGGCTAGCTGGGGCAACATAGTGAGACCCTGTTTCAAAACAAGTAATAAATAAAAAAGAAAAAAATATTCTAGGGATCAGGCCATTTACCAATTATATTTGTCATACATGTCTTCTCTTATTTCTCTCTCTCTCTCTCTCTCTCTCTCTCTCTCTCTGTCTGTCTCATTCTCTGTTATTGAGTTGTGTGAGTTCTTTTTATATTTTCGATATTAACTCCTTATCAGATATATGGTTGGCAAATACTTTCTCCCAATCCATAAACTGCCTTTTCTTTTAAAAAATAATTTAGTTTTTGCAGTACTGGGGAGTTGAACCTAGGACCTTGGGCATGCCAGGCAAATGCTCTACCAGTGATCTGCACCCCTAGTCTCGTCCCCTTTTTACTTTTTATTTTTGAGACAAGAGTGTTGCTAAGTTGCACAGGCTGCCTCTGGTCTCACACTTGTGATCCTCTGGCGTGCATGACTGTGCTTGGCTTGCCCTTTCATTTAGTTGTTTGTTTTGCTGTGTAGAAGCTGTTTAGTTTGAGGAAAGCCTATCTGTCAATTTTTACTCTTGTTTTCTGAGCTTTTGGTGTCATATCCAAAAAACCATTGCAAACAACAATATCAAGGAGCACTCCCATGTTTTCTTCTAGGAGTTTTATGGTTTGATACCTTGCATTTAAATATTTAATCCATTTTTAGTTGATTTTTGTGGGGAATGAATGAGGCATTTGCATAAACACAAATCACTGCTAACCCCAGTGCCTGCTGATGGGACTTATTCTGTTGCTTTCCTCCTTAGTTTATAGGAAACTCATAAGAAATATGGGCTGGGGTTTAGCTCAGTTGGTATGGTACTTACTCTGTGCACTCTGAGGCCCTAAGCTCAATCCTCAGCACTGCAAAATCAGTAGAAGAACCTGGCAACCCATTCATGAAACAATCAGCCATCAAAAACCCTGTGAATAGCAGAGAAGCACAGAGATAGTGCCAAGCATAGCACAGTGTCAGAGTGTTTCCTTCTTTTGTACACAGGGTTGCTATGAGTTGGACCTGATTTGGTGGTACCTAACAACAACAAACACAAGAAAGATGCAAATACCTGTATGTCACACTTCCCACTGGGATCCACTTCAAGGGTCCCCATGGATTTTCTTACCATGAGAGAAGGTGATTGAAACATCTCAAAGCAATGCCTCTTACAGTCAGGCTGTCTACCTGTTCAGTGAAGGGATGGTCAGTTCAAAGATTTTATCATTCATAGGACTATTCACTCCTTGACTTTTTTAAAGATCCTTCCCCCCTCACTCTTGGACTTATGAACCAGCCCCAAAGGTGTGCAAGGCCTTTGAAGTGACTTATTTATTGATGTCTCTGGCCCTGCTTCTAGTTATTCTCCATCTTCTCTTTCGCCTAGTCCTCTTCACTTGCTACATTCATGTCCTCCAGGACTAGTAGTTCATCTTTTGTGATATTGATTGTTTTACCTCATTCATTCCACCTTCTTTCCACTTGCAAAAACTGCTAATGCAAGATTATCAGCTCTCAGTTTTCATCTTGCTTTCTTGTATTCATACAATAATTTAAAGTGCACAATGCACTTTCTCATACCCATAGGGCATTTGCATATCAAATTATTATCTGTCATTCGTCTGCATTCATTTTCTTAATGGGGGAAGTCATGGTGGAATTATGTCTCCTGTGTAAAGGGATATTTGTTATTCCGTATAGAAACCTGAAAGAGTGTTATTCCAAGTCTATGTAATTGAGCTTCCTTATCTCCATAGAGGAAAGTCTATATAAATGAAGTGTAAATTCTCTGGAGGTGGTTTCTCCTAAGGCATACAACATTTTAAAATCAATGCACTGAGTCATTGAGCTGTATTTATGGAAATGTATTTCAATGAAGGAGTTGAAACATCCAGTCAAATGTAGTGAAAATCAGGGACAGTCAATAGGTAAGGAAATAAAGATTACGTTTGGGTACTCTTAGTGGGTTTACATTTATAGTTCTTATTATTGACATTTGGAGGTACTTATCAAGTGATAACTCTGCTCAGGTAAACAAGTCAATTGCTCTACCTTTCACATTCATGTAAAAGAGCAGTAGGGTAGTTTGCTTGCACAAATCTTATTTCATAGAGATATATAGCCAAGGAGGCAGAGTGAGGGTGGTCAGAAGCAAAGCCAATCTTGTAGAAAGATGAAGCCCAGAGGAGTTTTTTTGGCAAAGATCTTAAAGAAAGTTAGTGCTGAAACCAGTAGAACATCTCAGTGAATAAGCTAAATCAGCATTAGCTCATTTCATGTTAAATGGAAAAGCTGGAGTATTCAGGTTCAGTTTTTTAAAATCACTCATGAAGGAAGTAATTTATATTTGTTCCATAACTTTGCCTTATTAGCCCCATAAGTTTTGCCTGTTTTTAATAACACCTTCTGAATTTTCTGCAGAGTCTATTTTACTTATTTTAAGACATTTTTGCCATCCCAAGTATACTATTAAAGTTAATATAGACATTTTGTTTTAATATATCATTGAGGTCATACTTAGTAAACCAACTGTGGGCTAATGTCCTAATGATTTGAACTCAGAACTTCAGCTTGCTGTGTCCTTCTGTCCTCTGGCTTCCTTATATCTCAAATTATAGTTCTGCTGGTTTTCAAAGCCCCACACAAAGACCAGCTGGCATTCATTCTAATACTGATGTGCCATGAATACCTTTGACTGGAGAAGCCAGCCTTGCTCCCTATGCCTTCTCCTCCACCTAATGGCCCTTGCATCCCCAACATCCTGTGATTATGGTAATTCACCTTCATCCTCCATTCAGAAGTAATTTTCCCCTCATTGAAATTTGTAAAACATTTGGCACCACTCTCTTTTTCCTTATGTGCCAGCCTGACAAGTGGGCATTTTCTTCTCTGGGTTAAGGGAGATCTGAAGGTTCTAGGAGGAAGGATGAGATCATTTTGATGCAGATATGAGATACAGATTAGAGAAGAAATTACAAAACATCGAAAGCCAATTAGGGTTCTAGATAATTATGGGAGTGGATGGAGGGGGCAGAAAGGAGGCAGTGAGCTGTGCAGTGTCAGTGGGAATGGATGTGCAGAGGCCAGAGGGGTTCTGGGTTCTGAAGAAGTGTGGGAGCTGAAGTGAGGAGAACACTGGGAACAGGGAAAGCTGGTCTGGGTGATGCAGGGTTTGTGGAAGGCTTTGCCCAGAGAGGGGCTCTGGCAGGGCAGTTGGACTGGGAGAAAAATGATCAGCTCTGTGTGGGACTGGCTGGCCTAAAGATACTCAGGCAGCATGTGTGCCTCGGTAGTGCTCACCTGCCACTCTCCCACACTGCCATCAGCCTGGTCCCCATCTGAATGGTGCAGAGGTCCTACACTCTGCAGTTTCCTATCAGTAAATCAGAGAAACACCCATGTCAGAACCAGAAGGGATGGCCAGACTTATTCCCCAACCAGAAAGAGTGCAGGGAAAAGCAGAAACTCATCTTGGTGTTGGAGGCAACGTCAGGACTGACTGCCAACCCAGTGGTATTCCTAACCTCGAAGGGCCTCAAACTTCTATAAAAGCCAGGCATTACAGATAGGCCCTCTCTATTCTCTTGTCTTTGATTTAGTTTACTTTCAGACATAGTATTCCATAAGGGTAGAGTCTGAGTTTTCTTCCTTTTTTGTATTTATGCCTCCATCTATCCATTGAACCCTGGCATACTATAAGTTATGTCATCTACTTCCTGTTCTAGGCCTTTCTAATGCATCACGGAATTGAACAAAGGTCTTGTCCTCCTATAATTTATATTCCAGAGGGTGAAATTAGATACTAAGAATAAAATCCCCAAATAGGTGTTGTTTCAGTTGGGAATGAGTGCTATGGCAAAATAGTAAAACAGAGATGGGAGTAAGAGGGTGCTGAGAGTAAGTGGGGGCTGCTGTTGTATGCAGGGTGATAAGCTATGATCTCTCTGTTGAATTTATGGTTCAGATTTGTGTATAAGGGTACAGAAGCTCCCATGTGATAGGTATAAAATCTCAGTTTGTTTAGTGGGTAATGACTTAATGAACTTTCCATTGTATATATGCTGTAGCACTGTGGCATCTGATCTTGAAGCAGAGTTGGGCCTGGTTAGTACTTGGGTAGGAGACAGCCTAAGAACACCAGGAGCTGTAGGACTGGGAGAAGGACCCGGCAACCCACCCCTCCAAGAAACAATCTGTCATTGAAAACCCTACGAATAGCAGAGAAATTGTAATCATACTGTTTCGCCTATTGTACATAGGGTCACTATGAGTTGGATACTGACTTGACAGCACCTAACAACAACAATTGTATGCATGTGTGTTTGAAGGAGGAGGAGGGAGAGAGAGCAAATCACATGACTAGACTGACCCTACTTGGTATTTTCTATAACCCTAAAAGCCACTTTATGATCGCAAGGACAGGCAATGGAAAACTGACCTCTGAGGTTTCTCATTGAGGCAAATATCAATATAATTAGTCAGGTCCAGCCTGACCAAACATCAATATACTTACACCATTTTACTTTTCTAAGATAAGTGTATCTACTCCTTTGGATGTTTCTGTATCTGTTTAGGTATATTATTATTATTATTATTATTATTATTATTATTATTATTATTATTATTATTTTACTTTCCATGTTTAACAAAGTAATGTAAATACATCTTAAACTTTGGTATTTATAATAAATATTCTCCAAAAATGTGTTTAAATTTTGAATGATCATTAGTTTTCATTTTTTCTGAATGTTTTTGCTATTTGTTCAGTTTGGAACACTTTATTTTAAATTCATATACACATATACAGTTAAAAAGAACACAAAACCAGGTACGGTGGTGCATGCCTACAATCCTAGCAACTCTGGAGGCTGAGGAAGGAAGATTGTGAGTTTGAGGCCAGAGGGAGCCTATATAACTTAGTTAGGTCCTGAGTGGAAATAAGCAACAAAAAATGGGTTGGAGGTGCAGCTCAGTGGCAGAGCACTAACTACGTATGTGTGAGGCCCTGAGTTCAACCCCAAGGTATAGCCAAACAAAACAAAACAAAATAAAACAAAAAACAGAGATATGCATATATAAGTGCAATGGACAATGGATTTGAGACAACAAAATTCTTGTGTATGTTTTAAGAACAGGTTTAATTAAATTTCTGTTACATAGCAAAAACATTGTCAGAGAATATCTGCTTTTGTGCTTTTAAAACAAAATCTCTGAGCTAAAATTCTTCATTTCTTCATTTATATTTTAAAGATTCATTACTGCAAGTTATTGGCCATTCTCCAAAATTACCAGTCGGAAGTTCTGTCAAAATGAGCATGTCATTACATTCTCTCAAGAAACACAGAATTGAATTCTCAGCTACTGGACTGTGACTTCATTCTTTATATACTATGTCCCTAAGAACAATATAGGGCTCCACTACTGAAATGAAGAGGCAAAATCAAAGCTCTGTGATTGAATTCATCCTCTTGGGCTTTTCTAATTTTCCTGAACTTCAAGATCAGCTCTTTGGGGTTTTCCTGGTTGTTTATCTGGCAACCCTAATGGGAAATGTCATCATTATAGCCGTCATCTTCCTGGACCAGAGCCTCCATATCCCCATGTACCTGTTCCTGCAGAACTTATCTGTGGTGGAAGTGAGTTTTAGTGCAGTCATCGTGCCTGAAATGCTGGTGGGCCTGTCCACCAAGAAAATGACCATTTCTTTTGGGGGCTGCTTTGTGCAGATGTATTTCATTCTTCCTTTTGGTGGAACTGAATGTTTTCTCTTGGGGGCAATGGCTTATGACTGATTTGCTGCAATCTGCCATCCATTGACCTACCCAGTGATTATGAACAAAGGAGTTTTTGTGAAATTAGTGATGTTCTCATGGTTGTCAGGGATCATGGTGGCTACTCTTCAGACCACATGGGTATTTAGTTTTCCCTTTTGTGGTCCAAATGAAATTAATCATCTCTTTTGTGAGACTCCCCCAGTGCTGAAGCTCGTATGTGCAGACATCTTCTTTTTCGAAATCTATGCCTTCACAGGCACTGTTTTGATTGTTCTGGTTCCCTTCTTGCTGATACTCTTGTCTTACATTCGAATTCTCTTTGCCATCCTGAAGATGCCATCAACTACTGGGAGGCAAAAGGCCTTTTCCACCTGTGCCTCTCATCTCACATCTGTCACCCTCTTCTATGGAACAGCCACCATGACTTACTTACAACCCAAATCCAAGTACTCACCAGACACCAAGAAACTGATGTCATTGGCTTACACATTGCTTACACCTCTGCTGAATCCACTCATCTACAGTCTGCGAAACAATGAGATGAAAAGGGCTTTGATGAAACTATGGTGAAGAAAAGTGGTTTTACCCATAGTCTGACTTGTTGGGAAACCATGCAATATTCAGATATTATCCAATTGAACTCTATATGAATTTAATAAAAGGTGAAAAGAGATTTGGTTTCTTGGTAAAAGTATATTTCATTTCTTGATTTCTCCCAGTTTGAAAAAATATCAGATATCCCTCTCTTTGAATATGGTGGTCATTTGTTTTTTAAGATATAGCTTTCTTCTTTTGTAATGGCCAAGCAGAAAAAGCAGATTAATTACAGGGTTCAATATAGTGACTGAACCTAATATATAGTCCAAATTGTGTGTGTTTGGCTCATACAGTTTGTTATCAGTAGGCAGAAGAACTCTATCAATAAGTTTCAATAAAGTCCTTTGTTTGGTACTTAGATCTTTACAAAGAATTTGTCTTTCTGGCCCCATAATTTTTTTTATAATACTGAAAGACTCTCTGGCTTTCAAAATTCATTTTTAATGATTTGTTAATTGCACTCAGCTTTAGTGCAGATCAAAACAACTTAGGAACAACCATCTAATGCTTATATCCTAATATTTATCATCACCCCCCAGTGACCCTGCACACTTGAACACTTGAACCATTGCATTGGCCAGTGGATTTTCCTTTTTGGTGTATTAGTCCAGGTCACCATTCCTGAAAGCTATCATCACTGAACTACGTGTTGTGCCAGGTGTTGACGGCATAGCTAACTATCTTCATGGTCAATGATAGGAAAATCTCATGGAGTCCATAGACAAGAAAGAAGGTTGTCCAACCTATAGCAGAGCATAATTTGAGAATGAGAAGGGGGATTGGATGAGAAAGGGGACCCATTGGCAGCAGAATAGGAAGAGGGAGGTAGCAATCCTTGCTTCCAAGGAGCACTCTGGTTGCAGTTCTTCTAGGACAGATATGTTGGTTCTTTTGGCAGTCCGTGGTATATTCAACATTCATATCCAGCACCATAATTCAAAAGCATCAGTTCTTCTCCTGTATCCCTTATTCAATGTCTAGCTTTCACAACCATATGATGTGACTGAAGAACCATGGCATGAATCGGCAATCTTCATCTTAAATGTAACATTTTTACTTTTCAGTACTTTAAACAGATCTTTTGGCAGTTTTCCCCAAAGCAATGTGTCTTTTGATTTCTTGACAAACCTCTTGACTTCTTTAGTTATATAAAACATGAGAAAGTCTTTGTGTTGTGATTCTGAGTTCTTCACGAAGGATGCTATAGGGCACGTAATCTATGACCAATAATATTATAAAATCAGTACACTGAATCACTAAATAATATTTATGAATATGGTGGCTTTTGATAGTGGTGAAACTGCAGAAAAATTAGCATGAAATTGTAGAGATAGAGCCAACAGGTAAGAAAGTGTGGCCTCTGCTTCTGTGACCATTAGTGACTTTTTCCTTTCTGTTTCTCCTCAGTGATGGCTGGAGATTTGGTAGAAGAGATGCCTCAGTGCCCAGGGATCACCAGGCACAGCCCAAGCATTTGAATCAGTAAACTTTTTGTTTTGATGCTTGTCAATTTCTTTTTCCTTTCTTTTCAGAGTATAGGTATAAGGACTTTGCATGCACTAATCATCAAATCCTAGAAGTTTGCAATTAGGGAAGTTGTTTAATCAGTCCAACACTTACCCTTTTTAATTCCTAGGCTCAAGCATAAAAAATGGAGTGGTCTGCTTTGGGTATATTTTTATGACAGTAACCTAAGACAACATTAGAATCTTTTTGTAGTTTGCTGTTAGGTGCCATTGAGTTGGGTCCAACTCATAGTGACCCTATGTCAAACAGAATGAAACACTCACTAACACTGTGTCATGCTAAGCACGATGTCAGTGGTTCTGTGCTATTCATAGAGTTTTCAGCGGCTGATTGTTTTGGGATTGCTTCAGGAATGGATTGCCATATCCCTCTCCCATTTTTACAGTCAAAACCAGGGCCCCAGGTTACTTGAAAGAGGGTGCTTTCCAGGGTAGTTGTTCTTTGTCCAGGTATGATTTTTTGTGTGTGTTACTGTTATAGGATTTCCTTCTTTCTTTTTTCATTCCTTCCTTCTTTTTTTCCTTCCTTCCTTTCTTTTCTATGTTCTTTTCTCCTTCCTTCCTTCCTTCCTTTCTTTTTTTTTTCTTTCATTCTTTCTGTCACCTGGGGAATCACACCCAGGACCTTGTACATGCCAGGCAAATCTACTTTCACTGAACTGCACCTTTAGCCTTTTTGTTTGTTTGTTTCTAATTTGAGGCAGGATCTCACTAAGTTGTGTAGGTTGCCTCTAGCCCTGAAATATAGATCCTATTGCTTCAGCTACCTGAGTGACAGGGGTTACAGGAATGTGTCATGGCATCAGGCTATATTTCTTTATTTTTAATTAGATTTTTAACTTTGAATTGACTTATACTAGTTGCACATATTTATGAAGTACATTGTAACATTGTAATACATGTATGCAAAATATAATGATGAGGTCAAGACAATTGGTGTTTCTATTGCCTCAGAAATTTATCATTTCTTTCTTTGGGACTATTCCAAATTTTCTTTTGAAATGAAATTCATTTTTGAAATGTACAACAAATTGTCCAAGATAGCCATCCTACTGTACTATTAAAGATAGTTTTATTAGTCCTGGTATGGGATTCAGTGATAGAGAACTTGCCTGGCATAGTTGAGGCCCTGGTTCTGACTCCATCATAAAAAGAAGATAGTTTTATTCCTTAACATGCTTTTAATGAATCCTATAAAAGTATACTATTTCTTTTTTTAAGATAATGTATATTTAAAAAATTAAAAAAACCTATCATTGAATACACAGTGTGTGTGTGTGTGTGTGTGTGTGTGTGTATGGGTGTGTATGAGTGTGTGTATTTTGTACTATTAGAAATGAGTTTTAAATCTTTGGTAGTGCAGAGTATATGTGAAAAATTAAAGTTAGGGGATAGAGGTAGAATTAGAGTTCTAGGTTGTGAGGGGGTACTATGTTTCTCTGTGCTCTCTAAGGTCCTGGGTTTGATCCCCAGGATTGCAAAAATGGGCAAAAGACCTGGAAGCCCACTCCTGAAACAATCTTGAAACAAACAGCCTTTGAAAACACTATGAATAGCAGAGAACTGACATAGTGTATGGGAGTGTTGTACATAGGGTCACTATGAGTCAGACCTGACTCTATGGCACCTAATGATGACAACGACGACGATGACGATGACAACAACAACAACAACAACAACAACAACAACAGTGTTTTGTAGCATACTGGTTAAGGGTCCAGACTAATTTATCTAGTGTGCTTAGATCCTATTCATGTCTAGACTCTAATGTATTCTAGAACTTACAGAGCCTAGAAAATAGTAGGTAGCATATCAGAGCTTGTTGAGTAATTAATGATTTCATGAATCTCTTCAGGGGGAATACACTGGGAAAGATAAGAGTGAGACAGAGGGGGAGACAATGGAAACATTTAAAATACACTTCCATGAAAACCAAAAAAAGGGAGAGTGTTTTTTTTTTTTTTTCTGTAGTCATAATGGTAAAAGGATGAGCCTTGGATATTCACACCTACAAATGTCACATTGAGGTACACTGTAATAGAATGGGCCAGGTTCTTTCTGGGTAGAAATCAGACTGGAAGCAATTCACACAGTCTTTATGTGTTGCTTAACATAAGTGTGTCTAAAACACAATACCCTTGTGTTATTGTGCACAATGTTGTCTTCTTTACCTGTCACATATAATGGCACTTATTCAGAATATCATAAACGTATCAAACGAATGTATATAAAATTTGCCATAACTGAACTACTAACATCAAAATTTTATGGCTAACTTTTTCAATCTATGTACATTTTTCCTGTTTTTTGTGGTCTTGAATTTTATATTTGTCTAAAATTGAGTGAAATAAATGATATTTGAAGTAAGTTTATGGAATCAGAAATGGAAAATATTTATATTTACTTTAAGGATATGTTTAATTTTCAAAGTACACAGTGTAAAACTTGTAATAGAGATATGATAGTATGTGTACTTTCAGATCAGATTTCTAAGCCAGAATTCCTCATTTTTCCTTTTATATTTGAAGATTCACTAGTCTGAGGATTTAACCATTGTCCAAAACTGCCAATGTAATTTTTTGTAAATTTTTGTGAGAATGGGCTCCAAGCCCTCATGCTCTGTCATAATTCTGGGGGTTGATGCAGACTAGAGCTCTCAGCTATTGGATTGTGACTTCATTCTTGTATTTTGTGTCCCTGAGAATATACAGCACTCTGATGCTGAAGTAAAGAGGCAAAATGAAAGCTCTGTGGTTGAATTATTCCTATTGTGCTTTTGTAGCTTTCATGAGCTCCAAGAGCAGATGTTTGGGGCTTTCCTGGTTATTTATGTGGTGATGCCCATAGGAAATACCATCATTATAGTTGTCATCCCTGGATCTGAGCCTCTACATTCCCATCCATGTACTTGTTCCTGCAGGACTTATCCACGGTGGAAGTGAGTTTCAGTACAGCCATCATGTCTGAAATGCTGATGTTTGTCCACTAAGAAAATGACTATTTCTTCTTGGGGCTGTTTTGCTCAAATGTATTTCATTTTTCTTTTGCTGGGTTTGCATGCTTCCTCCTTGGGGTAATGGCTTATGACCAAATTAATGCAATCTTTCATCCTCTTACCTACTCATTGATTGTGAATGAAGTTGTTTTTGTGATATTAGTTATTTTTTTATGGTGCCAGGTAACATGATGGGTTCTGTGCCAAACTCATGGGTAATTGTGACCCTAGTGAAATTTGCCTGCAGCCGTAGCCCTGTGGCATCCGATCCTGTCAGATCTCAGAAGCTAAGCAGGGTCAGGCCTGGTTAATACCTGGATGGGAGACCACCTGGGAACACCAGAAGTTGTAGGCTTGGGAGAAGGACCTGGCAACCCCCTCCCAAAAATCAATCTGCCATTGAAAACCCTATGAACAGCAGAGAAGCACTGACAATAGTGTTTCCCCTGTTGTACAGAGGGTCGCTATGAGTCGGATACCGACTCGATGGCACATAACAACAACAACAACAAGTGAAATTTATCTTCTCTACTGTGAAGGTCCCCCAGTGCTATATCTTGTGTGTACCAACATCACATTCTTTGAAATCTATGCCTTCACAGGCACTGATTTGAATGTTATGGTTCCTTTCCTGTTGATAATCTTGTCCTATATTCAAATTCTTTTTGCCATCCTTAAGATGCCATCAACTACCTGGAGAAAGAAGGTCTTTTCCATCTGTGCCTTTCATCTCACATCAGTCATCCTCTTCTGTGGTGCATCCAGTGTGACCTACTTATAACCCATATCCAGGAGGCCAGGTACTCACCAGACACCAAGAAACTGATGTCAGTGCTTAGTCCTTGCTTACACCTCTGCCTAATCCACTCATCTACTGCCTACCAAGCAATGAGAATAAAAGAACGTTGATGAGATTATGGTGAAGAAAAATGGTTGTAAATAGTCTGACATGCCAAGAAACTATCTAAGATTCAGATATTATTCAGCTGAATCCTCTCTGATTCTCATAAATGGTATAAAGCGATTTGATTCCCTGGGAAGTGAACATTTAACTCCTTTATTCAGTTTGAAGAATATATCACGATTCTCTCCTTTTTATAACTTAGTAACATAACATATGCATAGGTGTCTATGACCATGACAGCACAGTTTATTCATGTACTTATATATTAGGGCCATCCAAGTCATACTAGGGTATTATCATTTGGGTGGCACTTAAATAAATATACGGTTTCATATGTCTACATGTAACGTTTTTAATATGAGTGATAATTTCTTCAAAGGGAATAAATAGGTTTGTTCATAGATACTGTAATAGCTATGGCAGAATTACTGTTCAAAATATTTCTAATTATTTCATACTGACCTGAGGGACAACTGAGTCTCACTCACAGTTGGAGTTGAAGAGACCAACCGATGAGGATTTTCTTTCTTGGAAGAACATCTATTCCATAAAAGAGTTAAAAAAGAATTAATTTGTGGGGTAGGAGCACATTACTCTACTTCATGGACTCTCACAGATTAAAATTCCAAGCTGTATTTCTCTTTATATTTTTAAAAATATGTATATAATCTTGGTAGTCAGAGGAGATCCCTGAATTCTCTTTGGTAGCAGTAAGTTGTGTTTTTTTTTTTTTTTTTTAACTTAAAGACTACTGTTTTAGAGACTTTTGGTGCATTTGTATATGTACAGCAAAATACCCTCAGACAATTTGTTTATAAATAGTAAATGGTTAATTTCTTTTTATTCTCTTTAGCATGTTTCTAAAATGTTGCACAAATTTTTCATTGGTTTCTAATACACATTCAGAAAGTGAACACATTGTTACTCTGCCTCCTGATGGGTTCCCACACAAGGTTTATTTCCAGCAACACAATCAATGACAGGCAGACATAGAACATGGTAGTATAACGTAAACCCCAGTGGGATGATATGCAGTAGGAGTAATGAAAGTCCATGATAGGTAGCACTTTCTTTCGCTGGCCATAAGACTAGTTCCTGCCTGGACATGGAATCCCACCATAGTAAATGATTTAGGAAGGATCCGTGCACTGGATTCCATGAAGGAAACCCTCTTTCCTGAGGATAAATGGTACATTTCCCACTGGACACAGATCAGAGAGAATGCATCTATAAGTGATGGCAGCTCTTTTACTACCATGAGATAGAGAAAAAAATTTACTTCTAGAAATCATAGGTGAGAAATCCAGGAATATTTTCTGAATTCTGCCCAAAGCCACATTTGCAGGTTCAACCAACCCTGCACTTTGTTAGGTGAGTCTATGGTCTCTGTCACTGTCTGGCTGCTATAGCCTGAGTCCTGCACTCTCATATATGTTCTATTAGGTTTATAACAATATTTTTCTTTTACAGCTATAATAATAGAAATAGAAGTAAAGTGATGAGCTGAGAGTTAGTTAATAGGAGCCACTCTTGATCTTTTGACTTCAAATCCAGAACCTCTATGAAATGAACTGTAATAATATATTTTCTTAAATAATTCAGTGATTCTATCTTTCTTCTGGGAAAGATTAAAGGTGTGGGCATGGAGCCATGCAGAATTTCAACATAAGACGCTTATATCTAATTGCCTTCTTTCCCATTGCACAAACTGTGCAATGTGTTTAATCAAATCCTCTGCCTCCCCATCACTTGCCTTTGCTCACATCCTCACCCACATGTCCCTTCTTCTCTGATTACAACATTCATTCAGCCTCTGCTTTTCCCTCCTGTTGGTGATGTCAAGGGGAAGTCCAGTATCTTGCCTAAATGGTGTTTTCCCCCATGGACACACCAGGCTGTTGTCCTACAAGCTTGTTCTCTTGAGCTTTCTCAACAGAGAGGCCAAGTTGAAGTTTCTTCAGTTTTCACACACATTTGAGAAGGTCTGTGTGGTGAGGCCCTCATTCTTCAAGGAGGCATTCTCTAAGGCACATGATTCTATGCCATATAATACTATAAAATCAGTGTATAAATCATATTTATGAATGGGAGGCCTTGACCAGTGCTGAAACTGCTGATAAAATGGTGCAAAAAATATAGAGACAGAGCGAATGGGTTGGAAAGTGTGGCTTCTGCTGTGGGCCTGTAATATTTTTCCTTTTTGGGTCTCCTCGCTGATGTCTGGAGATGCTGTGGAAGAGATGCCTCAGTGCTCAGGGATTACCAGGCATAGATGAATCATTTGAATCAGTAAACTTTTTGCTTTGAAACTTGTCAGTTTCTTTTTCCTCTCTCTTTGGAGGAAAGAACAGGCCATAATTTTAGGCATAAGAATTTTGCATGCTTGAGTTATGAAATCCTAGAATTTTGTGACTAGGGAACTTGGTCAATCATTCCATCACTTACCTTTTTCAATGTTGTTGTTGTTGTTGTTGTTAGGTGCCTTAGAGTCAGTATTCGACTCATAGTGACCCTCATAGGGTTTTCAATGGCTGATTGTTTCGGGATTGTCTTGGGAGTGGATTGCCAGGTCCTTCTCCCATTTTTGCGGTGCTGGGAATTGAACTCAGGTCCTCAGAGAATGCAGCACAGTACTCTACCAACTGAGCTAAATCCCAGCCCCTGGGTAGAGCACTGCGTTGCAGCCTCTGAGGCCCCAAGTTCAATTCCCAGCACCCCAAAAATGGGAGAAGGGCCTGGCAATCCACTCCCAAGGCAATCCCGAAGCACTCAGCCATTGAAAACCCTATGAGGGTCACTATGAGCCGGAATACTGACTCAACAGCACCTAACAACAACAACAACTGACCACCTTTTTCAATGGCAGGCTGAAAACTAAGGAAGAGTACCTGCTTCAGTACCACCTGTTAGAAAATTATGTAAGACAACATGTCTATTTTTCTAAGTTACAGAAAGAGTGCACTAATGGCCATTTTTCCTTTAGTGCTTATGGCAGGGTTTTGCTGTTGTTATTGTATTTCTTTATTTTTAATGATATTTACAAATTTTTATTGACATGTACTAATTGCAACATTTTTGGGGGTATACCATGACATTTTAGTACATGCATACAATGTGTAGTCAGGATAATTGGCATTTTTCTCACTGCTGACATGTTTTCTTTCTTTTGTGTTGTGAATAGTCCAAATTTGTCCTTACTGGCTTTTGAAATGTATACTGAATTGTTATCTACCACAGCCATCCAACTGTGAATTAAAGATCGTTTTATTTCTGCTGGGCATGTAGCTCAATGACAGAGTGCTTGCCTAACATGCTCAAAGCCGTGTTTTCTATCCCTTTGGTATTGTTTTTAGGTGCCACAGAGCAGGGTCCCCCTCTAGTGACCCTATGTACAACAGACACTGTGCCATGTCTGGCACTATGTCAGTACTTCTCTGCTATTCATAGGGTTTTCCTCTTCTTTCTTTTTCTTTCTTTCCTTTCTTTCTTTCTTTCTTTCTTTCTTTCTTTCTTTCAGTCCTGGGGGTTGAACCCAGGGCCTCGTGCTTGCATGCTTTGCAAATGTTGTACCACTGAGCTGCAGCTCCAGCCCATTTTTTTACTTTTTGAGACAGGGTCTCACTAAATTACTCAGACTGCCTCTGGTCTCGAACTTGCAATCCTCCTGCCTCTGCCTTCTGAGTCACTGGGATTACAGATGTGTGCCATCGTGCCTGACTATTCATAGGATTTTCAATGGTTGATTGTTTCAGGATTGGGCTGTTAAGTCCTTGTCCCATTTTCAATCTGTAGTTGTTGTTAGGTGCTATTGAGTTGTGTCCGACTCATAGCAACCCTCATAAGTTTTTCAATGGCTGATTTTTTCATGATTGCTTTGAGAGTGGATTACCACATCCTTTCCCATTTTTGCAGTGCTGGGAATCAAACTGAGGGCCTCAGAGACCACAGAGTTTCAAGAGTGAGTTGGTAGGTCCTTCTCCTGTTTTCATAGTGCTGAGTTTAAATCCAGGGCCTCAAAGAGCACAGAACAGCACTCTATCAACTGAGCTAAACCCCAGCCCATTTTTGATCTGTAGCACAGTTAACAAAAAAAGCCAAACAATTTTATTCCATTACATGCTCTTAATGAGTCCTATCTAAGTTTCCTATTTCCTTTTTATGAAACTCTAAATTTTTTTAGTTGAAAACCTATCACTGAGTACACATCTACTTTTTTATTTTGTCATTAGAAATTAGTTTTAAATATTTGGTGCTAGAGAGTCTATTGTACATATTTATGAGTGCTATTATTTTTCAGTACTGAAGAAGGATGTGGCAGTTCACTCCCAAGGCAATCCCCAAACAATCAGCCATTGAAAACCCTGTGAGGGTCACTGTGAATCTGACACAACTCGATGGTACCTAACAACAACAATAATAACAACACTATTTTTCAGTTCTGGTAATTATATCTAAGGCCTTATGCATGCTTGGCATGCTCCACTATTGTATAACACTCCCAATCCCTTTCTTATTTTGCCATATCATATCAAAAAGTCACCCAAGTAGTTTCATACCATAAACCAGTGACCCTCCTGCCTCCAACTTCAGAGTAGCTGAGATATAGGCATATGCCATGTTGTTTGGTGATTTTTTTGGCATTCAGAATATATATAATATATATAATATATAATCATTATGGCTGAAGAAGACATTTGATTTGAATACACGACATGGTCCAATCAGGAATAAGTCAGGTTGATTTTCTCCCATTTGCTTATATCCTACAAATCTCCAATATATGTATACAATATATGCACATAGTTCACTGTGTTCCTCTGTAGGCTTGGCTTCTGCATCTCTCTTTCCTCAACTTTTCAGAACATCACACAAAGGTCAGTGCGCTCTATTCTAGTACTATGGAATCATCAAGGATTTTTGGACTTAAGCAAGTCTGTCTTCTTCCTTGTGAGGCCTTTACCCACCTTGTGAGGCCTTTACCCACCTTGTGAGTCCTTCACCATGGCATCTTGATGTTGTGGTTTTTAATTCTCCCTCCTATGTATATGCAATCTTTCTCTCATTTAAATTTCAAAACCACTTGGTACAACTTCCCAATTATTTCCCAGTTGTGTTGGGTACTGGCTTCTGTTTTCTTTTGGACATCTTATTCCTTCAAGATCAAGTATAGATTTTTAAAAATTTCTTTTATTTATTTTTCCTAGAAATATTGGCTTAACAGCTATTAAAAGTCAGCTATTGTGGGCATTTTGGGTATAGCCAAGAAGAAGACAAAATCCTTTCTTTTCAGGAGTTATGCTTTAGTAGAGTGATTTTTTATAGGGATATATAATGACAGCTCATAGCAGTGGTAAAAATTAGAGCTTAGAGTAAGTGGAAGGATTAGAGTTCTGGGCCTGATGTGGGGGCACTGTTTCATGTAGTGTACTCTTTAAGGGTCTGGACTATTTTGTTTAGTGCTCTTAGATCCTGTTGATCTCTGGACCCAAATGTATTCCTGATCTTGCAGAGCCTAGAGAATAGTAGGAAACTGATCAGAGTTTGTTGAGTAATTATTGATTTCATGAATCTCTTGAAGAGAATAGATTCAGATAAGGAAGTAGTGGGGGAAAGAGAGAGTGGAAAATTTTAACTCACACACATTTCAAAAAACAGGGAAGGGTGGTTCTTTTTTCTATAGTCATCATGGTCACAAGGATGGGCCTTTGGATTTATTCCTAAAACTGCCACATCAAGGTAAATTGAAGCAGAATGGGCCAGGTCCACTCAGACAGAACTCAGTAAGCCTGGAACAAGTTCAATTGGTCTGTAGTGTCTCTTGATATAGATGCATCTAAAACACAAGGGCCTGTGTGTTCCTACTCATTACTATCATCTCTACCTGTCATATACAAATGGATTCATTTTGAGTGTAACAAATATTTCAAATGAATGTATGTGACATTTGCCCTAACAAAAATACTGACTATTCATCAAAATTTTGTGATTAGGTTTTCTGATCTTCTATATTTTTCATTTTATTTTTCTGTGGTTTTAAATTTTAAAATTTTAAAATATTTTAAAATATTAGAGAAATTTAAATTTCTCTAATATCGAGTAAAATAATACTGGCATTAGGTTGTTGAGATCAGTAGCACACTTAGAAAATACTTATATTTACTTTAAGGATATGTTTAATTTTCAAAGTACACAGTATATAATGCACTGGAAATGTGATAGTATTTTGTACTTTCAGACCAGATTTCTAAGCCAGAATTCTTCATTTTTCCTTCTGTATTTGAAGATTCATTAATCCAAAAGTTTAGCCATTGCCCACAATTGCCATTGTGAATTTTTATGAGAATTGGCTCCATTTCTTGTACTCTGCCATAATTTGTAAGGCGAATGGAGACTGGAGCTCTGGACTACTGTACTGTGACTTCATTCTTATATACTGTGTCCCTAAGAACATAGAGGACTTGACCCCTGAAATGAAGAAGCAAAATGAAAGGTCTGTGGTTGACTTCAGAGAAAACACACACATCCCTTTTTCTGGGCAATGTGGAAGTGTATTTTAAATGTTTCCACTGTTTCCCTCTTTCTCGCTCTCTCTTATCTTTCCCAGTATATTTCTCATCAAGAGATTCATGAAATCATCAATTACTCAAGAAGCTCTGATCAGCTACCTACTATTCTGTAGGCTCTGTAAGGTCAGGCATACATTAGAATCTAGACAGCAACAGGGTCTCAATACACTAGATAAAACAGTCTGGACCCTTGTCCAGTATGCTACGAAGTCCAGTATTATCACATAGTCCAGAACTCTTAATTCTACCTCTTAGTCCTAGCTCCAATTTTCCTATATACCCTGCAGTACCAAAGTTTTAAAACTCATTTCCAATAGCAACAAACAAACAAACAACAACAACAGCAGCAGCAACAACAAAAAAAAATAGAAAAAAAAATCTCAGAAAAACCAAAAAGCTTACACTTTTCGTATTCAGTGATAGATTTTGGAAAATTAAAATATACATTATCTTAAAAAGGAAATAATATACTTTTATAGGACTCATTAAAAGCATATTAGGGAATAAAACTACCTTTTTTTTCTTTTTAACTTTCCCATGATGGAGATCAAACCCAGGGCCTCAACATGCTAGGCAAGCACTCTGCCACTGAACTACATACCCATCCCTAATAACACCATCTTTAATAGCAGGATAGAGATGTTGGACAATTTACCACACATTTTGAAAGCCAATTTCATTTCAAAAGAGAATTTGGAGTACTCCCAAAAAAAGAAATGAAAATTTCTGAGGTGATAGAAATGCCAATTGTCCTGACCTAATCATTACACATTATGTACTTGTATTTCAATGTCACAATGTACCTCATAAACATGCACTTAGTATAAGTAATTCAAAGTTAAAAATCTACTTAAAAATAAAGAATTGTAGCCTGGTACCATGACATACTCCTGTAATCCCTGTTATCCAAGTAGCTGAAGCAAGAGGATCTCAGTTTCATGGCTAGAGGCAGCCTGCACAAGTTAGTGAGACTCTGCCTTAAAAACGAACAAACAAACAAAAAAGGCTGGGAGTGCAGCTCAGTGACAGAGAATTTCCCTAGTACAAGTTTCTGTGTTCAACCAACCAGTTAAATACAAAAGAGAAAGAAAGAAGAAAGAAAGAAGGAAAGAGAAAAAAAGGAAAAGAAAGAAAGAAAGAAAGAAAGAAAGAAAGGACTGTGACAATAACACACACACACACACACACACACACACACACACAAAACATATGTGGGCAAAGAACAACTACTCATGAATGAGCCCTCTTTTAAGTAACCTAAAAGACCCTAATGTTTTCTTAGATTTTTGTTGTGGTTATGCAAGTCATAATAACACTGTGTAGAACAGAAGGAAGCATACTCAATACTGCGCGGTGCCCAGCACTATTGTCAGTGCTTCTCTGCTATTCATACAGCTTTTGATGGCTGATTGTTTCAGGAGTGAGCTGTCGGTCCTTCTCCCAAGCCTACAGCACCCAGTTTTCTCAGGTGGTCTCTCATCCAAGAACTATCTACTCTGATTGCTTAGCTTCCAAGATCAGATGGGTTAGGATACCAGGGTGGTATAATTATAGACAAAGATTACCAATAAAAAAATAGAAAGCACATGTTAGGCAGCAATTTCCATGTCTGGTCATGGGATGGTTTTGTGCTTGAGTATGTAATTGCATTATGGTGAGTGATTTTGGGGGAGTTCTTGGATTGAATTCCATGAGTGAAAATCCCATTTACTCAGGATAACTGTTCCTGCTGGACACAGATTAGAGAGAATGCATCTTTAAGTGTTGGCAGCATTATTATTGCCATGAGAGAGCTTTCTTAAGAAGCAACGTAGTCTTAGGAATCTGAGGTGAGAGATAGGAAAGGAGAAGCTTGATCCAGGCACATTGTCTGGATTCTGCACAAAGCCAAACTTGCAGGGTCATCCAATCCTGTGTTCTCCTGGGCAGTCTATGGTCTCTGCTACTGCTCTGGCAACTGAGCCATGGGTCCCTGATTCTCATAGGTGCCTTATTAGATTAATAACACTACTCTTACAGAAAAAGCAATAAATGGAGAGAAGTGCAGTGATGTGCTCAGAGTCATATCTATTCTAGATCTTTTGACTTCAAGTCAGGAAGCTTTATCTATGAAAAGAGCTACAGTAATATTTTTTCTCAAAAAACTCAGTGATTCTAATTTTCTTCTGGAAAAGTTAAGAGGTCTGGGTGTAGAGACTCCCTAGATTTCAACACAGATCCTTGAATCTAATTGCACAAACTGTACATTCTGTCCAGTCAAATTCTCTGCCTCTAGGTCACCTGCCTTTGCTCACATTTTCACCTCACTTGTCCCTTCTTCCATGTTTACAATATTCATTCAGCCTCTGCTTTTACCTCTTCTTGGTAGATGTCATGGTGAAGTAAAGTCTCTTTTGAGCTCTATGGCCCTTAATTTCTTCACCATGGATTGCAGTAATTGGGGAAAACAGTATCTTTGAAGTATAGCACTATGGCTGTTGAACTCTGTGATTAATCTGCTTTTTATGCATGCCCATTACAAGATTGAAGACTTTTTTCTGTGTGTGAAATACTGAAGACTCTCTGGCTTTCAAACTTTACTCTTTTTTTCTTCTTTTCTTTTATGAATAATTCCAAAATATGTTTTTGTTATTAGAAATTTTTAATGTACATCTTAATGTGATTCATTTTGACATGCTTTTCATTGTGACATTTCCATATATGCATTTTGATAAACATTATTCATATAGGTTACCTCTTACCCTCCCCTATGCTTCCCCGCTCCCACCCTTCCCATCTAAGTTTCCCATCTAAGTCTTCTCTATCTTTTACTTAGCAGTATTTTTCTATATGTCCTTGGGTTCCAGTTCTGTTTAAGATAGAAACTTTTCCTGTAGTGGTCTTTGTTTTTATCTTGTTAGAACAATTACATGCGATTTCTAGTCCATTTATATTGACATCATTCTTATCTCCCCCCCACTTTGATTATGATCCGACCTTTGAATAGGATTTTTCCTTCTTGTAATTTTGAATCAGCTTCCTCATATGAGTGAGAACATGTGTTGTTTCTCTTTCTGAGCTCGTGTTCGTTCACTCAAAATAATTTTCTCTAATTCCATCCATTTTGCTGCGAATGACCTTATTTCATTTTTCTTGATTGCTGAGTAGTATTCCATTGTGCATATATACCATAGTTTTTTTTATCCATTCTTCTGTTGAAGGGCACTTTGGTTGATTCCATATCCTTGCTATTGTGAAAAGTGCTGCACTGAACATGGAGATGCAGGTGTCTCTGTGGTATGATGACCTATCTCCCTTTGGGTAAATTCCCAATAGTGTTATAGCTGGGTCATATGGTAGATCTATTTTTAGTTTTTTGAGGTACCTCCATATTGATTTCCACAGTGGTTGCACCAATTTACAGCTCCACCAACAATGTAAGTGTTCCCTTTTCCCTGCAACCTCACCAGCATTTGTTGTTGTTTGTTTTATTGATCTTGGCCATTCTTACCAGTGTAAGGTGAAATCTCAGAGTGGTTTTGATTTGCATTTCCCTAATGGCTAGGGATGTTGAGCACTTTTTCATGTGTTTCATGGCTTTATGGACCTCTTCATTTGAGAACTGTCCACTCAGTTCCTTTGCCCATTTGTGTATTGGGTTGTCAAACTTTACTCTTAATGACTTGTTAATTGCACTCAATTTTATGTGTAGCTCACAACAATTTAGGAATCACCATCTAATTTTAGTATCCTTATATTTATTAGTTCCTCAGTGACCTTGTACATGGAATCATTGCATCAACCAGTGCATTTTCCTCTTAGGTACATTATTCCCAGGCACCATTCCTGAGAGTTCTCATCGGTAACTACTGTGATGTGCCAGATGTTGACTGCACAGCTAACTGGGAGGAGATCATGATGGCCAGCAGGGTTGTAACTATGCTGTCTCCAAACATGATTTAACTGCCTATTTCTGCCAACTGTTTTGAGTATCATGCATGCTAGGAAAGTCTCTAGAAAGCAGGCACTGATGTAGTTAGGAGAGCAAACAGCAGGAAAACAAAAGGACTGGCTGGAAGAGCTCTGTGAGGGCCATGCAGTCCTAGCATAGTCTTCTTCTGCCCAACAGAGTGTTCTGGAGTGTCCATTAGGGACAGCCTGTATGGGTCAGAAGTGCTAGATCCTTGCTTAGTCTTTGCCTGGGATCTCTCCAGGAGCAGTGGACTCAGTTCTAAAGCTGAGGGAAAGTTTGAAGGAGCTAATTCAAGTGAACTAACCACATCTTTGTAATTACACAAGTCTTTTCATCAGGGAAATGTCTGCCTTGCATTTCTGTCTGTGCCACAATGTAACTAAATATTTGTTTCATGGATGATTTAAATTGGGAGAGGAAAATAATACATTTGGAATGATATAGGAAGTCTCTATCTGATGGAAAGAAGTGCCACTTAACATGGTTTGTTCTGCAGTTACCACAGTTATAACAAAAGAAGTTATGCTAGAATTATGCATATATAAATACTATTTACATGGAAAATAGTATATACTTTGTATGAGTCAAATAACAAATATACATTAAATATGCATTACTTATCATTGTAAATTGGATATGCACAAAATATCATCACCTCATGGCTTAGTGGGAACTCTAAATTAGAAACATTCATGAAGAATTAAATAACCCTAGAAAGACATGGTGGCATATGTCATCCTAGCACTTGGGAGGCTGAGGCAGTAAGATCTCTAGTTGGAGGCCAGCCTGGGCTACATAGGGATATAGAATCACAAAACAAACAAACAAACAAACAAAAAACCAACCATGCAACCCAAACCCAAACCAAAACCAAACCAAATAGAACCCCTATCTCCTTTCAAATACTGATTCTGGCATCTCTAGTTTTTTGGATGTTAAATATTCCTTCTGATCATTACTTTCTCTGTGTATGAGGGTAAGAGTGTTGTTGTTGATGATGATATTGCTTCCTTTTGGATATAGTCTGAGGATCAGCTATATTAACATTATTAGTGACTTGGTACCATAGCATGGGCCTATTGTACCAGCTTCCTCAGGTTAAGGGAAATGGGTTCCATATGCTCAGGAATTGGTAGCTCTGCTGAGTAATATGGAGGCGCTGTGTTGAAAGAAAGAAACGAAGAAAGAAATGAAGCAAGCAAGCAAGCAAGCAAGAGCAAGCAATTGTATTATTAGAGTATGGATCATAATAAAAAGGTATCACCAATCATTGTTTGGAGCATTATCTTTTCCTCTAATTCTCACAAACCCTCTATGAAGCAGACGCTACTCCTATTCCCATTCCTGTAATTGATCCATCGAATATTTTTTACTTTTATAGGGCATCAATTATGTATGTACTGGGTCTGTTTCTTAGCTCTTCAAGCCTGTCTTTATCACTGTAATTATTTTAAATTCTATTCATTCTCATTTTTTTGCTTGACTATTTTGTTTTCTCCTTAGCACTATCTTTCTAATAGTGCTTCTTCTCTTTATCAATGTTCTCAATATGGATATCACATTTGTGATTTTTAAAGTTTATTGCCTTCCTTGAACTCTGCCAGTTAAGTTTTTGTGTCTCTATTGTTTTTTCCATATCTTCCTTAAGCATGCATATTTTTTGCTTGATGCCTACGTTTTGTAAAGTTAGTTTCTTTGTATGTTTTTGAAATCTTTCCCCTATTTTTGGTGACAATTTATATCTATTACATATCAACCATAACACCCTGGCATTTGATCCCATCTGATCTTGGTAGCTAAGCAGGGTCAGACCTGGTTAGTACTTGGCTGTGAGACTGCCTGGGAATACCAGGTGCTGTAGGCTTGGGGTAAGAACCTAATAGTCCACTCCTAAAACAATCAGCCCTTGAAAAACTCCATGAATAGCTGAGAAGCACTGACATAGTGCTGGGCATGGCACAGTGTCAGGGAGTGTTTCGTTCTGTTGTACATAGGTTCACCACGAGTCAGACCCAATCTGATGGCACCTAACAACAGCAGCAATAACAACAAGATATTATTTTAGAGAATGTTATTTATATGTCCTTTGCTTTTCTTGTCCCTTTTGTCCTTTCAATATTTAGTTTCTGTGTATTTCTGTGAGATCTCTTTGGATTATCTCCCATGTTTGCAAAGGATGTGTTTTTCTTGATCACTTATCTGCAAATATTTGTTTGGAGAAGGCAGCATGAATCACCTATGATTAACAGAAACATTGTTTATAAGTTTGCTAATCAGAAATTGGACAGATTTCAAGACTATCAATCTGCACTTTAATAAGAAAGCCAGGTGACTTGGATGCACTTTAAAGTTTGAGAAGTGTTGCTGTATAACAGAGTAAATCATTTTCTTTCTTTTATATTAGTGTATATGAATTGTACAAAATAATGGGTTTTGTGACATTTAAATATAAGTATATAATGTACTTCAATCAGATTCACCCTCTCGTTACCTCTCTCTATTTCTCCCCATATCCCACAGAGTAAATCTTTATACTAAGGTGAGTTATTTTATTCTCCAATACTCCCCAGCCTTTAGAAAATTGAAGCTCACATTATATTGTATTATGTTACTGACAGATAGCTTCCTGAAACTATGGTACATCTGTGCGATCCTTTGATCATCCATGCCTCGCTGCTTCTCTCATGTCAGAACAGTTCTATGGAAAGACTTTATTAACAGCTTTCACACCCAGTTCTCATTGTGATGTCCTCTGTGTTGTGACACTGCAATGGCACTCAGATTTTAGTGTACTCAGAATGTAGGGGAAGAAAAAGTCTTTCTCCATACTCACAGGGTTTTGTCTAGGTCTTACAATTAAATTGATACAAGACAGAGTAATAGGTAGGTGTCATAAGGAAATGAAGAACAAAAGAAGTATGGTGAATTGGACAAATAATGGTAATTATGAAGAAGCAACTACAAATATGCGGAGATACTTAAAACACAAATTATTTTAGCAAGATCTGTACTGAATTCTCTTGGTCTCACTTCCTCATTCTTGAGGACCAATATGGTGCATCTTTTACATGGGAATTTCAACTCTTACTTTTTAGAGATGATATGAATTTCAGAGTCATCTTGCACTTGCTGTCTTTCCAGTGCCTTTACTTTAAATATTCAATACGTCGAAATGTTGAATGTACCATTAACTGCCAAAAGAACCAACAGATCTGTCCTAGAAGAAGTGCAACCAGAGTGCTCATTGGAAGCAAGGATGGCTAGACTGTGTCTTACGTATTTTGGACATGTAGTCAGGAGGGGCCAATTCCTGGAGAAGGACATCATGTTTGGGAGAGTGGCAGGTCAACGAAAAAGAGGAAAACCCTCCACCAGATGGATTGACATAGTGTCTGCAACAATGGGTTTAAACATAAATAAGATTGTGTACCCTGCACAGAATCGGCAAGTGTTTCATTCTGCTGTACACAGGGTCTCTATGAGTTGGACCCGACTTGACGGCACCTAAGAACAACAATGTTAAAATAGCATATTTTAATACTTTTAGGAAATCATCTATACCATACCAAGACATAGATGGTTGAGTCTTACCGAATGAGCATGAGTTGCAGTAAATCTGTGGTAGAGTGTGGTAATGAGCATCTCTAACATGTGCCCTGGGGTTCTGATGCTGCTTACTCAGGGTTCACACTTTGAGAACCACAGTTCTGGAGACTCGGGCTCCTCTGTCTTTGTCTGAATCTTCCATGCAGTATCCCTCCTGAATCCCACACACCCTCTTTTGACCTCACTGTATCTGTCAGTCTGTCTGTTATGTAGTAAGTTAGGTTAAGATATGTCTTAGTTTTTCAAATATGAAGTTTAGATTCTTGCTCCACATTAATTTTTTTGTTTAGGGTAACTTGTAAGAGGACAGCGCCATCTCTTCCTTGCCATTTAAAAATCTGAATTTCATTTTCCATTTAAAAAATAACCCGCATTCATTTATTACAAAAGTAATAACTTCAAGTAGGAGAGGTATGAGATAAACATACAGAAGTGTCTCTTAAAAATACCCTCAGTCTACCCCCACTCTCATTTCTAGAAATGGTCACTCTGAATTGGTTGATATAAATTCTTCCTGACATTTTGAGACTGAAGGTTCTTATTAAAAGGACAGACAAAGCCTTTGCCAAGAGTGACGAATGGGGTCTTTACTGGGTAGCTATTGGAATGGTGTAGGCCAAGTATTTTATATTGTAAATACTTAAGGGGAGGATTGGAGGCTCATTCTATCAATCTTAACCAATCTAGTGAGGTGATGGTGAGGTGACTAGTCTGAGTACTTCCTTTGAAGTATGAGAGTTCTCATGGAATCATGGAAACTCAGGTACCCCAGCTGGTTACCGTGCCTCAGTGATTCCCTATCTCCAGGCCTCATTTCCCTAATCCTATATAGAATTTGCTAACTCCTCTCAATTTCCTCTGGATCTAAAAACACTGATGTGTGTACATATATGTTATTTTTATAAAATTAAGATGAGAGTTTACACTCTACTTTTAGCTTATCTGCTTTGCTTTAGTTTTCTTTTTGTTTTTATTTTTTTAAGTTTTTTTGTAATGAATGCTACTTGTATAATTTTCAAGATTTTTGAATCTATTGATATTTTATTTCTGAAAAGAATCAAATTTCTTAAAGATTCTACAGATATTTTTAAATGAAAAATAGGGGTGTAAATGTGTTTATCTCTCACTTATCTTCATTGCTGTTGTTAGGTGCCATTGAGTTGGGTCTGACTCATAGTGACCCTGATAGAGTTTTTAATGGATGATTGTTTGTGGGATTGTTTTGAGAGTGGGTTGCCTTGTCCATCTCTCATTTTTGCAGTGCTGGGGGTCGAACCAGGATGTCAAAGAGTGCACAGCAGCTCTCTACCAACAGAGCTAAATCCTAGCATTTATTCTCATTGTTGTTAGGTGCCCGTGATTCGGGTCTGACTCATAGCAATCCTCATAGGGTTTTCAATGGTTGATTGTTTTGAGGTTGCCTTAGGAGCCGATTGCTACGTTCTCCATTTTTTGTGGTGCTGGAGATCAAACCCAGGTCCTCAAAGAGTGCGAAGCAGCACACTACCAACTGAACTAAACCCCAGCCATTATTTTCATTATCACATATCTGATACACAATTTATTATTTATTATCTTCCCTTAAGTATTTCTTCACTATTTGCTCTTCAAACATTGAGGAAATCATACAATTCTGGGTGGCGGCATCCAGGATTTCTACACAGATGCTTGGGGGCCTGCCTGCCTGCCTGCCTGCCTGCCTGCCTGCATTCCTTCCTTCCTTCCTTCCTTCCTTTCTTCCTTCCTCCCTCTCCCTCCCTTTTTCTCTCTCCTCCTCCTCCTCTTCTCCTCCTCCTCCCCTTCCTCGTCCTCCTTCTTCCTCCTTCCTCCCTCCTCCTCCTCCTCCTCCTCCTCTTCTTCTTCTTCTTCTTCTTCTTCTTCTTCTTCTTCTTCTTCTTCTTCTTCCCCCCTCTCTTTCTTTCTCTCTGTCTCTCTCCCTTTTAGCTAATTGGTTGAGCATAGAACCTTGTGCTATGGAAATGCTCTGTCACTGAGATGCACTCCCATCCTTTTTTATTTGTTTGTTTGTTTTTAAGGCAGAGTCTCACTAACTTGTGCAGGCTGCCTCTAGCTATGAAACTGAGATCCTCTTGCTTCAGCTACTTGGATAACAAGGATTATAGGAGTATGTCATGGTATCAGGCTATAATTCTTTATTTTTAAGCAGAGTTTTAACCTTGAATTGACTTATACTAATTGCACATGTTTATGAGGTACATTGTGACATTGAAATACAAGTACATAATGTGTAATGATTAGGTCAGGACAATTGGCTTTTCTATCACTTCAGAAATTTTTATTCTTTCTTTTTTGGGGGGCACTCCAAATTCTCTTTTGAAATATATGATGAATTGTCCAACATAGCCATCCTACTCTGCTATTAAAGATAATTTTATTTTGCTGGATAGAAGCTTTTTAGTTTTATGTAATCCCATTTGTTGATTCTTGGTGCAGTTTTCTGGGCAATGAGAGTCTTGGTAAAAAAGTACTTGCTTATGCTTATGTGTTGGAGAGTGTTCCTTATCTTTTCTTCTATTACTTTAAAAATTTCCAGTTTTATGTTTAGGTCTCTGATCCATTTTGAGTTGGATTTCATTCAGATTGAAAGATAAAGGTCTTATTTCATTCTTCTGCTTGTGAGTATCCAGTTTTCCCAGCACCATTTGTTGAAGAGGCTGTCTTTTCTCTAATGTCCATCTTAGCCCTTTATCAAAGATCAGGTAGCTATAGTTGTGTTGGTATATCTCTGGGGTATCTATTCTGTTCCATTGATCTTCATGCCTGTGTTTGTGCCAGTATCAAGCTGTTTTTTTTGCCACTATATTCCTATGGTATAGCTTGAAGTTAGGTATTGTGATACCCCCTGCACTGTTTTTCCTGCTTAGGATTGTTTTGGCTATGTGTAGTTTTTTGTGCTTACATACAAATTTTAGGATTGTTTTTTCTCTTTTTGCAAAGTATATCTTTGGAATTTTGATGGAGATTGCATTGAATCTCTAAATTGCTATTAGTGGTATAGCCACTTCCACAATATTAATTCTTCTGATCCATGAACAAGGAAGATCCTTCCATATTTTAGTATCTTTTGCTATTACTTTCTTTTGTGTTTTGAAGTTTGCATTGTAAAGGTTGTTAGGTTAGATTCCTAAATATTTAATTTTTGGTGGGCTGTTGTGAATAGGATTATTGTCTGTATTTCATTCTCTTCCTGTTCCCTATTGGTGCCAGGGAAGGCTACTGGTTTTTGAGTGTTAATATTGTGTGTTGATATTTTGCTGAAGGACCTAATGAGCTCTTCATGTTTTCTAGTGGGATTTTTTTAGGATACTTTAGGTATACTTTAGGGATCATGTCATCTGCAAATAAGGATAGTTTGACCTCTTCTTTTTCTATTTTTATTCCTTTTATTTCTTTTCTTGCCTGGTTCCTCTGGCTAGGACTACAAACACAATATTGAAAAAGAGAGGAGAGAGTGGACATCCTTGTCTTGTTACTGATGTTAAAGGGAATGCTCTCAATTTCCCCCCATTTCATATGAGGTTGGCTCTAATTTGTCATTGATGGCCTTTAAGATTTTGAGATAAGTTCCTTCTATACCCAGTTTCTTCAGGACTTTTATCATGAAGGGATGTTGAACTTTGTCAAAGCCCTCTGCATCCATTGAGATGACCCTGTGATTTCTGTCTGCAAGTCATTTGATATATTGAATTACATTAATTGATTTACCTGTATTGAACCAGCATTGCATCTGTGGAATGATGCTAACCTATTTGTGGTGTATGATATTCTTTGTTGCTGTATTTGGTTTGGAAGAATTTTATTGAGGATTTTTGTATCAATGTTCATCAGGGTAATTATTCTATAGTTCTCTTTCTTTATAGTATCCTTATCTGATTTTGGTATCAGGGTGATACTGGCTTCATAGGATGAATTTGGAAGTATGACTTTCATTTCTATTTTAAGAAATTGTTTGAGGAGAATAGGTATTATTCTTTAAAGGTTTGATAGAATTCAGCTGTGAACCCATCAGGACCCAGGCTTTTGTTTGTTGGGAGGTTTTTTATTATTGCCTCTATATTGTTGGTTGATATAGGTGTGTTTAATTTGCTTATGTCCTCAGGATTTAGTTTTGGTAAGTCATACATGTTGAAGAATTTATCCATTTCTTTTGTATTTTCATTATTTTGGGAGTACAATTTCTCAAAGGAGTCTCTGATGATCTTCTGGATTTCATTGGTTTCTGTTGTTATGTCCCCCTTGCCATCTGATTTTATTATTTTGGTCCTTTTCTCTCTTTCTTTTGGTAAGTCTGGCTAAAGGAGTATCAATTTTGTTAATATTTTCTAAGAATCAGATCTTTTTTTTTATTAATTTTTTTATATTGTTCTTTTAGTCTCAGCGTAGGAGGAGAGCCCACAGAATGGGAGAAAATCTTTTCACCCTATGCGTCTAACAGAGGACTAATTTCTAGAATATGCAAAGAACTTAAGAAATCAAACACCAAAATAACAAATAACCCAATAAATAAGGCATTGGATCTGAACAGACATTTCTCAAAAAAAGTATGAATGGCCAATAAACACATGAAAAAACTGCTCAATGTCCAAGGCCATTAGGGAAATGCAAATTAAAACAACACTGAGATTCTATCTCACTCCAGTAAGAATGGCCAAGATTAACAAAACAAATAATAATCTACACATGCAATTCTCATTACATATTATTTAAAATTCCTACTTTTTCTTCTCTTCTTTAGCTCATATTTTTCTGTAAAATATGTAAGGTGATAAATGTGTAATCGAAACTGATTTAATAGTTGCAGAATGCATATATCAAATGACTTATTTCCCTGTAACTCACTAACATTTATAAGTAAAAATTTTTTAAGCTTAATTTTGTATTAAGTATGTAGCTCAGTGGTAGAGTGCTTGCCTGGCAAGCTTGAGGCCCTGGGTTTTATCTCCATCACAGGAAAATTAAAGAGAAAAAACAGTTTTATTCTTTAACATACTTTTAATGAGTCCTATAAAAGTTTATGTTATTGTTTTTGTTAGGTGCCATTGAGTTGGATCTGACTCACAGTGACCCTACGTACCACAGATGAAATACTCCCTGACACTCTGCCATGCCCAGGACTATATCATGCTTCTCTGATATTCATAGGGTTTTCAGTGGTTGATTTTTATTTCTGGGAGTGGGCTTCCTAATCCTTCTCCCATGCCTACAGCACTTGATATTCCCAGGTGGTTTCCCACCCAAGGACTAACAAGGCTAACCTGCTTAGCTTTTGAGATCAGGCAAAATCAGATACCAGTTTATGTCTTCAGCCATACCACCCTGCCAAATGATCCCATTTGATCTCAGAAACTAAGCAGGGTCTGCCTGGTTAGTCCCTGGATGGGGGAGACTGTCTGGGAATACCAGGTGCTTCAGGCTAGGGAGAATGATCTGGCAGCCTACTCCCCAGACAATCAGCCATTGAAAACCCTATGAATAGCAGAGAAGCAGTGACAATACTGCCAGGCATGGCACAGTGTTGGGTAGTGTTCTGTTCTGTTGTACATAGGATTGCTTGAATCAGACATGACTTAATGGCACCTAACAACAACAATAAGAGTTTATTTTCTTATGATACTGTAAATTTAAAAAATTTTAAAAACCTATCACAGAATATACATTGTGTTGTTTTTTCTATTAGAAATGAGTTTTAAATATTTGGTGCTGCAGAGTATATTTTACTAATTTTAGTAGATTTCTTTCCATCATATATACACATAAATATAATTATTGTGTTTAATACAAGCATTTGATTTGAATATATGACTATGGTTCAACTTACAAATAAATCAATTTGCTTTCCCCTCTTTGCTTATGTCCTATAGATATACATATAATAACATTATATGTCTTCAGCTCACTGTTTCCCTCTGTACTTTGGACTTCTAACCTCTCTGGGCTAATTTCCTCATAAAATCCAGTAGGCTCCATTCTAATCTAACACAATCATCAAGGACTTGAACAAGTCAGTCTACCTGCTTGTATCTTGGTCCTCCCTGTGAATTACACTTTCACCATGGCATCCTGGGATTGTTTTTAAAAAATGCTCCTTGTAATTCACATGCAATTTGCCCTCATTTAAATTTATAAATCACTTATTGCAACTTCCCATTATTTCCCAATTTTGTTGTATACTGGTTTCTGTTTTCTTTTGGATAATTTATTCTTCAAAGATAGAATATAGATGATTAAAGTTATTTTATTAATTTATTCTAGAAATGTTGGCTTAACAGGTCTTCTGAGCCAGGGAACATTGTGAAAATTGTGCATGGGACCAAGAAGAAACAAAATCTTTTCCCTCCAGGAGTTATGCTTTAGTGGGGGGTTTGATTTTTATATAGGACTATACAATGTCAGTTGGTCTATAGCCATAGCCCTGTGGCATCTGATCCCTGTCAGATCTTGGAAGCTAAGCAGGGTTGGGCCTGGTTAGTACTTGGATGGGAGACCTCCGGGGAACACCGGATACTGTAGGCTTGGGAGAAAGACCCGGCAACCCACTCCCAAAAATCAATCTGCCACTGAAAACCCTGTGAACACCAGAGAAGCACTGACAACAGTGTTTCCCCTGTTGTATGTTAGGCTGCTATGAGTCGGATACTGACTCCACGGCACCTAAAAACAACAACCTCAGTTGATAATAATGGGAAAAAATAAAGCTAGGAGTATGAGGTGGAATTAGAGTTCTAGGTTGTAAGGGGGTACTGTTTTACGTAGTATACTGGTTAAGGGTCAGAACTATTTTATCTAGTGTGCTTGGAGCCTGTTGAACTCTGGACTCTAAAATACTCTTGACTTCAGAGCCTAGAGAATAGTAGATAGCTGATCAGAGCTTATTGAGTAATTAATTAGTTCATGAATATCTTGGTGAGTATACTGGGAAAGATAACAGAGACAGAGGGGGGAAGGGAGTAAAGGGGGGTAACACTTAAAATCCACTTCCATATTGACCAGAAAAAGGGATGTGTGTGGTTTTTCTGAAGATATAATGGTCATAAGGATGGGCCTCAGGTATTTATCCATAAAAATGTCACATCTAGGTAAATTGCAGTGAATGAGCCAGGTCCATTCTGTGCAGAAATCACTAAGCCCAGAACTAATTCACAGAGTCTGTAGGTGTCACTTAATATAAGTGCATCTAAAACACAATGCCCCTGCCTGTTCCTACACAATGTTGTCATTTTTACCTGTCACATACAGTTGTGTTTATTCTCAATGTAATGAATATTTAAAATGAATATACATAAAATTTGCCATAATGAAAGTGATGAATTATTATCAAAATTCTGTCACTCTCTTTTTCAATCCATCTACATTTTCACTTTACTTTTTGTGGTTTTAAATTTTATATTTGCCTAAAATTGAGGAAAATAAATAATACTTGAAGCAAGTTTATGGAATCAGAAACTGAGTTAGAAAATAGTTATATTTACTTTTATGATATGTTTAATTTTTAAGTACTAACATAAAACTTGCAATAGAATTATGATGTATTTTTTACTTTCAGGCCAAATTTCTAAGCCAGAATTCTTCATTTCTCCTTTTATATTTGAAGATTCATTAATCTGAGTATTTAGCCATTGTTTACAATTGCCAATGTAAATTTTTGGGAGAATGGGCTCAATTTCTTGTGCTCTGCCACAATTTCTGGGGTGAATGCAGATTGGACCTTTGGGCTACTGAACTATTGACTTCATTCCCATGTACTGTGTCCTTAAGAACATAGAGTACTTCACTACTAACAGAAAGAGGCACAATGAAATCTCTGTGGTAGAACTCATCCTGTTGGGGTTTTTCTAAGTTTCCATGACTCCAAAAGCAGATGTGTGGAGCTTTTCTGGTTATTTCTCTGGACCCTGTTGGGAAATGCCATCATTCTAGTCATCATCTTCCTGGACCAGAGCCTCCACATCCCCATGTACATGTTCCTGCAGAACTTATCTGTGGTGGAAGTGCAGTCATCATGCTTGAAATGCTGGTGTGCTGTCCACTGAGAAAGACCATTTCTTTTGGTGGTTGTTTTTGCACAGATGTATTTCATTCTTCTTTTTTTGCTGGACCAAAAGCTTTCTCCTGGTGGCAATGACTTATGACCTATTTGCTGCAATCTGCTGTCCTCCGACCTACTCATTGATTATGAACAAAGCAGTTTTTTGAAAAATTAGTGATTGTGTCATGGGTGTCAGGTATCATGGTGGCTACTGTGCCAACCACATGGGTAATTGGTTTTCTTTTCTGTGGCCCCAATGAAATTCATCATCTCTTCTGTGGAGGTCCCCCAGTGCTGGAGTGTATGTGTGCAGACATCTTCTTTGAAATCTCTGCTTTTGCAGGCACTGTTTTTGTAGTTATGGTTCTCTTTGTGTTGATAATCTTGTCTTATATCTGAATTCATTTTGCCATCCTGAAGATGCCATCAACTACTGAGAGGCAAAAGGCCTTTCCACCTGTGCCTGTCATCTCATATTGGTCACCCTCTTCTATGGCACAGCCATGATGACTTACAACCAAAATCCAGGTACTCACGAGACACCAAGAAAGTGATGTCATTGTTTTACACATTGCTCACACCTCTCCTGAATCCACTCCTCTACAGCTTGTGAACAACGACATGAACAGGGCTCTGGTGAGATTATGGGGAAGAAAAGTGGTTTAACATACAGTTTGAAGTGTTGAGAGACTGTACAATATTTAGATATTGTCTGATTAAGCTCCATATGAATAATAAATGATTAAAAGATATTAGGTTTCTAGGTAAAAATGTATGTAGTTTATTGATTTCTTCAGTTTTGAGAAAATGTCTATTCTACTTCTCATTTAATACTATTTTTATTTTTTAAGAGATACCAAATTTCCATAAGATATAATACAATAGTTTAATCCTCTTTTATGTAATATGGCTATCCAGGTTATTACCAGAGTATCATCATTAAGATCATGCTTCAAAAAATACCTAGTTCTATTTGTTCATAAGCATTTTTGTTTTTATTTCTGTGTAATAGATTCCTCAATTGGGGATTGCTGGGATGAATAATTTTGTTCATGTATAGTGGAATAGTTATTACAGAGTTATTGTTCAAGATATTTCTAATTAGTTCAGACTGAGCTGAAGACCCACTGGGCCCCATTCACAGCTGGAGCTTCAAGCAACCAACAAAGTGATGAGATTTTTCTTTTTTGGAAGAACATCTGTTCCATAAAACAGTAAAAACAATTGTGGGGTCACACTTACTGTTTTTCATGGACTCATAGGGAATATAATTCTAAACTGGAGTTCACTTTGTGTTTTTACAATTATTTATGGAATTTTGGTGTTCAGAGAAATCTATGGGAAATTCTCTAAATTATCACTTGGTAGGATTATTATTGCCTGCAGCTATAGCACTGTGGCATCTGATCCCATCAGATCTTGGATGCTAAGCATTGTTGGGGCTGGTTAGTACATGGTTGAGAGACCACCTGGGAACACCAGATGCTGTAAGCTTGGGAGAAGTAACCCACTCCCCCAAATCAACCCACCATCGAAAACCCTGTGAATGGCAGAGAAGCACTGACAATAGTGTTTCATCTGTTGTATGTAGGATCACTATGAATTGGATACTGACTGCACGGCACCTAACAACAACAACGATTATTATTTTTTGCACTTACAGACTACTGTTTTAGAGACTATATATTCATTATTGAACAAAATACCTCCAGGAATTTGCTTATAAACAGTGAAAGATTTATTTCTTCTTATCTTCTTTAGCATGCTTCTAAAATATTACATGCTCAATTTTCATCAAGTTCTAATGTATATACCGAAAGTGTACACATAGTTTCTCTACCTCCTGATGGGTTATCACAAATTGTTTATCTCTAGCAGCACAATCAGTGATGTGCAGACATAGAACATAGTGGTATAGCCTCAACTCCAGTAGGATTTATGTGGCAGGAATAATGAAAGACAGTGTTAGATAGCATTTTCCATCTCTGGCCATGGGACTCGTTCATGTTTGGACATGAAATACCACTATGGTGAGTGACTTAGGAGGAGTTCTTGGATTAGATTCCGTGAATGAAAGTCCTCTTTCCTCAGGATTGATGATACATTTCCCATTGGGCACAGATTAGAAAGAATGCATCTAAAAGTATTGGGAGATTTACCACCATCAGGAGAGAAGTTTCTTGAATAGTAAGTTACTCCTAGAAATCAGTGGTCAAAAGTAGAATAGAAGAAGCTTGATTCAGGCACATAGTGTGAATTCTCCACAAAGCCAAAACTGCAGGTTTATCAAACTTGTGTTCTCCTGGGACACTATCATCTCATTCCCTGCCATGGCTGCTATAGACTGAGCCCTGAGTGCCTCATTCTTATATATGCCCTATCAGTTTGATAAAAATATTTTTCTTTTACAAAGAAAGTAATAGAAGAAGATAAGTTCAGTGATGGGTTCAGAGTCATCCAATCTAGTCTAGTTCTTTTACTTCAAGTCAAGAAGCTCTATGTATGAAATGAACTGTGAAGATATTTTTCACAAAAATTTCAGTGATTCTATATTTCTTCTGGAAAAGATAAAAAGTCTGGGTGTGTAGACACTGTGGCTTTCTACACAAATCCTTGGACCTACTTGCCTTTTTTCCCACCACTGCACAAACTGTGCATTCTATCCAGTCAAATCCTCTGCAGTCAGGTCTCCTGCCTTTGCTCACACCTCACCCCATTAGTCCCTTGTTCCCTGTTTACAATACTTATTCAGCCTCTCCTTTCACCTCCTATTGGGAGATGTTATGGTGAAGTCAGGGCTCCTATGTAAACAGTAATTTTCCCCATGGTCATATGAAATAGTAGGGCTCCACATTTGTTCTCTTGAGCTTTCTCACCTGAAGGGCCAAGTTGAAGTCTCTTTAGTTTTTACACAAATTTGAGAAGGTCTGTGTATTGAAAGCCTAGCTTTTCAGAGATGGATTCTCTATGGCACATGATTCTATATCATAAATTACCATAAAATCAGTGCACTGAATCACTAAATCCTATTTATGATTAAATGGGTTTTCAGTAGTGGAGAAACTGCTGATAGAGTAGCATGAATAGTGTAGAGATAGAGCCAGTAGGCAAGAAAGTGTGGCCTCTGCTGTGTGCCTGCTCAATTTTTCCTTTTTGGTTCTCACTGATGGTTGGAGATGCTCTGGGAGAGAGGTCTCTGCTCAGTGGTCACTGGGCACATCTCAAGTACTTGAATCAGTTGATGTTTTGGTTTGATGCTTGTCAATTTCTTTCCCTTTCTCTTTAAAGAACAGGCCATAGTTTCAGCCATTGGTATTTTTTTATTGAAAGATTTTAATGTACATCTTAATGTGATTTATTCTGACATGCTTTTAATTGTGACATTTCCATATATGCATTTTGTTGTACATTATTCACATAGGTTCCCCCTTACCCTCTTGTGCACTTCCTCCCCCCATTCCACACCCCCATCAAAGACTTTACCATTTACTTGTCTTTTTATGGTAATATTTTTCTATATATCCATGGGTTCCAGTTCTGTTTAAGATAGAAACTTTTTGTGTAGTGCCATTAGTGTTTTGTATGCCTGAATCATCAAATCCTATAATTCCGAGACTAAGGAATTTGATCAATCAGTCCATCACTTACCTTTTTCAACGGCAGAAAGAAACCTAAGGAAAGGAGTACATGCTTTACTACCACTTGTTAGAGTTATGCAAGACAACATTGGGTGGTTTTTGTTTTTTAAATTGCAGAAAGAGAGCATCAATGTTCATTTTTCTTTTGACATTTATGGCAGGGCTTTTCTTGTGGTCATTTTTGTATTACTTTATTTTTAAATACAAGTAGAAATTTTTATTGACATTCAGTTACTTCCACATATTTTTGGTGTGCAGCAGATCTTTCAATATATGCATACAATGTGTAGTCAGCAGGTCAGTACAATTGGCATTTTTCTCACTCCAGACGTTTTTCATTTTTGTGTGTTGAGAATATTCCAAGTTTGTCTCTTCTGACTTTTGAAATGTACACTGAGTTTTTGTTCACCATAGTCATCCTACTATACTTTTAAAGATAGATTTTTTTTAGGGAGAGCATGTAGCTCAGTTGTAGTAAGCTTGTATTGTTGTTGCTGTTAGGTACTGATGGGTTGAGTCAGACTCAGTGACCCTCATAAAGTTTTCAATGGCTGATTGTTTGGGATTGCTTTAGGAGTGGATTTTCACATCCTTCTCCCATAGTAAGTTTGCATACCATGCTCAAATCCCTATTTTCAATCCTCAGTACAGTTAAAAAAAACTAGTTTAACCAATACTTGTTTTTAATGAATCCTATAAAAATTTCTCCACCATGTGTCTGTCTGTTTGCCATACTGTGGGGGCTTGCATGTTGCTGTCATGCTGAAAGCTATGCTACCAGTATTATAGCTACTCTATGTACAACAGAATGAAACATTCTTCAATACTGTGCCAACCTGGCACTATTGTCAATGCTTTTCTGCTATTCATAAGGTTTTCTATTCTTTTCTTTTTTCTTTCTTTCTTTCTTTCTTTCTTTCTTTCTTTCTTTCTTTTTTTTTTTTTTTTGTGGTACTGGGGGTTGAACCCAGGGCCTCATGCTTGCATGCTGTGCAAGTGTTGGACCACTGAGCTGCCACCTCCAGCCCATATTTTAACTTTTTGAGACAGGGTCTTGCTAAATTATGCAGACTGCCTCTGGTCTTGAACTTACAATCCTCCTGCCTCTGTCTCCTGAGCTGCTGGGATTACCAGTGTGTGCCACTGTGCCTGGCTCATTTATGGGGTTTTCAATGGCAGATTGTTTCTGGAATGGGTTGCCAAGTCCTCCCTAACCTATAGCACCTGGTATTCCCAGGCAGTCCCCCATTCAAGGACTAACCAGGATGACTCTGTTTAACTTCCAAGATCAGGTGGGATTGGATACCAGGGTGCTATGGTGGCACCAATGTCTAAACAATTAGACATTGAAAACCCAATGAATCACAGAGAAACATTATCAGAGACAGTGCTGGAAGATGAGCCTCCCAGGTTGGAAGTCACTTAAAAGAAGACTGGGGAAGAGTTGCCTACTCAAAGTAGAGTCTACCATAGTGATGGGAATGGAGCAAAGTTCCAGGTATCTCCATTTGCTGATGTGGCATGACTCAAAATGAGAAGAGACAACTATAAAGATCCATTAATAATTGGATCATGGAATGTACATAGTATGAATCTAGGAAAATTAAAAATCATGAAGAGGGAAGTGGAGCACATAAACATTGACATTCTAGACATCAGGGAGCTAAAATGGACTCGCATGGGCAATTTTGAATCAGATAATCATATGGTCTACTATACTGAGAAGACACATTAAAAAGAAATGGGGTTTCATTCATCATCAAAAAAAGATATGCAAGATCTTTCCTGAAGTATAATGCTGTCAATGATAGAATAATATCCATATGCCTACTAGGAAGGTCAGTGAATATGATTATTATTCAAATTTACACATCCACTAATAGGGCTATGAATGAAGATACAGAAGATTTTTACCAGCTTCTGTAATCTGAATTAGATCAAACATAACATCAGTATGTACTGATAGTTACTGGTGACTGGAATTCAAAAGTTGGAAACAAGAAAACTCGGTAGTTGGAAAATATGGCCTTCGTGACAGAAACAATGCTGGAGGAAATCACATGATAGAATTTTGTCAGACCAATAACATTTTCATTGCAAATTCACTTTTACACAAATATAAATGGTGACTGTATACAGGGGTTCATAAGATGGGACATATAGGAAGCAAATTGAATACATTTGTGGAAAGAGACAATAGAAAAGCTCAATATCAAAAGTCAGAAAAGGACCACATGCTGATTGTGGATCAGATCATCAACTGCTCATATGCAGGCTCAAACTAAAACTGAAGAACATTAGAACAAGTGTATGAGAACAAAGGTATGACCTAGAGTATACCTCACATGAGTTCAGAGACCATCTCCAGAACAGATTTGATGTAATAGACACTAATGATTGAAGACTAGATGAGTTGTGGCATGCCATTGAAGACATCATTCATAAGGAAAGCAAAATGTTATTGAAAAGACAGGGAAAATTAAAAGAAAAAATTACATGTCAAAAGAGACTCTGAAACTTGTCCTTGAATGTCAAGCAGCTAAAGTAAAAGGAAGACATGAAAAAGTTAAAGAACTAAACTGAAAATTTCAAAGGCAGCTTGAGGAGACAAAATCAAATATGACATGTGCAAAGAGCTGGAGACAGAAAACCAAAAAGGAAGAACAAGCTGTTTTTCTCAAACTTAGAAAGATAAAAACTCAACCCTAGAGTGGCAATAGTGAAGGATTCCTTGGGGAAGACATTAAACAACATAGGAAACATCAAAAGAAGATGGAGGGAATACACAGAGTCACTATGCCAAAAAGAATTAGTGGCTAGCTAACCATTTCAAGAGGTAGCATATGATCAGGAACCAATGGAATTGAAGGATGAAACTGAAGCTACCATGAAGTAATTGGCAAAACACAAAGCTCCAGGAATTGATGGAATACTGATAGAGATGTTTCAACAAATAGGTCTGGCACTGGAGTTGCTAATTTGTTTATCCCAAGAGATTTGGAAAACAGCTACCTGACCAACTTACTGGAAGAGATTCATATTCGTGCCTATTACCAAGAAAGGGGATCTAACTGAATGTGGAAACTTGAATGATATCATTAATATCACATGCAAACAAAATTTTGCTAAAGACCATTCAAAAGTGACTGTAGCGGTATATAGACAGGGAACTGCTAGAAAGTCAAGCCATATTCAGAAGAGGCATGGAACCAGGGATATCCTTGCTGATGTCAGATGGATATTTGCTGAAAGCAAAGAATATCCAAAAGATGTCTATGTTTTATTTACTATGCAAAGGCATTTGATTGTGTGGATTACAACAGATTATGGATATCATTGTGAAGAATGGGAATACCAGAACAGTTAATTGTACTCATGAGGAATCTGTATAAGGACTGTTAGAAATTTGAACAGAACAAGGAAACACTGCTTTGTGTCAGAAAAGGTGTTCATCCAGGCTATACTCTTTCACTGTACTTCTTCAATCTCTATGCTGAGCAAATAATCTGAGAAGCTGTACTTTATGAAGAAGAAGGTGGCATCAGGATTGGAGTAAGACACATTAACAACTGGCATTATGCAGGTGACATTAAATTTGCTTGCAGCAAGTGAAGAGGACTTGAAACATTTAGTGATAAAGATCAAAGAACACAACCTTCACTATGGTTTGTGCTTCAACATCAACGAAACAAAAATCCTTACAACTGGGTCAGTATGCAACTTCATGATATACAAAGACAAGATTGAGGTTGTCCAATAATTTGTTTTACTTGGCTATAAAATCAACACCCATGGAAGCAGCAGTCAAGAAATCAAAGGATGCATTGTATTGGGGAAAACTGTTGCAAAAGATCTCTTTAAAGTGTTGAAAAATAAAGATGTCACATTGAAGATGAAGGTGCCCTTGATTCATGTCATGATATTTTCAACTGAATCATATGATTGTGAAAGCTGGACATTGATTAAGGGAGCCAAGAGAAGAATTGATGCTTTTGAATTATGGTACTGGAGATGAATATTGAATATATCATGGACTTCCAAAAGAACTAGAAGATCTGTCCTAGAAGAAGTGCAACCAGAGTATTCCTTGGAAGCAAGGATAGATATACTATGTCTGGCAAGTTTTGGACATGTTATCAGGAGGGACCGATTCCCAGAGAATGACGTTTGGGAGAGAGGCAGGTCAACAAAGAAAAGGAAGATCTTCTACTAGATGGATTGACACAATCGCTGCAACAATGGGTTTAAACATGAAAAAGGTCATGTGCCTGGCACAGTTTTGGGTCATGTTTCATTCTTTTATATAAAGGGTCACTATGAGTCAGACCTGGCTCTATGGCACCTAACAATAAAAGCAATTGCAACATATATTTGGGGTATGACATGACATTTCAATATGTGCATACATTGTGTAGTTAGCAAGTCAAGACAACAGGCATTTTTCTCACTCCATTTTTAATTTCTTTGTGTTGGGAATATTCCAATTTATCTCTACTGGCTTTTGAAATGTACACTGAATTGTTGTCCTCCTCAGCCATCCTACTGTGCTATTAATGATCATTTTATATATGCTGGACATGTAGCTCAGTGATAGATTGCTTGTCTAACATGCTCAGTGCTCTGCTTTCAGTCCCCAGCATAGTTTTTTTAAAAAGTTCAGTTTTATTCCATTACATGCTCTTAATGAGTCCTATAAAATTTTCTTATTTCTTTTCTTTTTTTTTTTAAAATAAAACTCTAAATTTCCTGTTTTGTGAGGATTCCCCCCCACCCTTAGTACTGGAACTTGTTTGTACAGACATCTTCTCCTTTGAAATCTATGCCTTTCCATATGTTTTCCCCATATGTGGGAGCTGAGTCCTACTTAAAGGAAGAAAAAATCCTATACATAGGTTGATATATAAAAAATGCACAATGAAACTTAGTGAAGAAGGAACAATATAGAGTAGAAAGAAGGAGGGAGGGAACAAGAAGAGGGAAGCAAAGATTGTGGAAGGTATAATAGGGAGGATAATCAATGTAGTGGGACAAAGGGGGAGAGGATAATCTTAATGTAAATAATGCAACTCCATGAATACATTGGAAAAGTAGAGGAATATAACCCAAATATATATTTGAGTTTTACTACATATTATTCATAAGGCTCCATAAACCCTGTAAGGTGATAAAAGTATAACCAAAATGATGCAATGGTTGCATAATGGAAAAAGCCAATGCTGCATTACTCTGTACTCCACAATCATTTACTAATAAAGGGAGAAAAAAATCTATGCGTTCACAGGCTCTGCTTTGATTGTTGTGGTTACCTTCCTGTTGATACTCTTGTCTTACATTCAAATTCTCTTTGTTATCCTGAAGTTGCCATCAGCTATGGTGGCAAAACATATTTTCTACCTGTGTCTCTCATCTCACATCCGTCACCCTCTTTTATGGCCAGTGTGACTTACAACCCAAATCCATGTATTCACCAGACACCAAGAAACTGATGTCATTGTCTTACATGTTACTTGTTGCTTATGCTTTTACTGAATCCACTCATCTACAGCCTGCAAAATGAGATAAAAGGGCTTCAATGAGATTTTGGTGAAGAAAAGTAGTTTTACACACAGTCTGTCTTGTTGGGAGATTATACAATATTCTGATATTGTCCAATTAAATGCTTGTGAATTTAATAAATGATGAAAATGATCATGTTTCTTGATAACAGTACATTTAATTTCTTGATTTCTTCAAGTTTGAGGAAATATCAGATATTCTTCTCTTTTAATACTGTTATCATTTTAAAATAGATTCCTAAATTTCCATAAGATATCACACATCAGTCTTTTCATCCATTTTTGTAATATAGCCATCCAGGTCATTATTAGAGTATCACTGTTAGGATGATGCTTCAATACATATCTAGTCGTATCTGTTCATATGTGTTTTTGCTTTTATTTCTGTGTGACAGATTCCCAAAGAAGGACTGATGGGGTGAATGATTTTGCTGATACATATTGGAATAGCTATTGCAGAATTAGTTTGAAATGTTGCTGCTTACTTCAGACTGACCTGAAGCCCCACTGAGTCCCATTCACAGCTGTAGCTTCAAGATATTAACAAAATGAGGAAGTTTTTATCCCAGAGGGGATATCTCTTCTATAAAAGAGTGAAAGAAATATATTTATGTTGGGACCATAGTACTTGTATTTCATTAACTCACAGAGGTTATAATTCTAAAGTCGAGTACTCTTTATATTTTACAAATATTTATGCAATCTTGGTGGTCAGAAAACTCTGTGAGAAACTCCCTGAATTCTCACTTGGTAGGATTAGTATTCTTCTCAGCTACAGACTATTGTTTTAGAGGTTTTTTTTTTTTTTTTTACATTTCCATTGTGAAACAATATGCCTCTAGGCAGTTCTTTATAAACAGTGAATGGTTTATTTCTTTTTATTCTATTTAGCTTATTTGGTATGCATTTATTTTTCACTGAATTCTAATATACATATAGAAAGTATATGCCTGGTTATATTACACTGAGGAGTCTTGGGACACATAGGCAGGCAGGTCCAGAGCATGGGTTCAGAAATCTGTCAGCAAAACCTCTGTTCTTTTTTTCAGCATACAAATGAGTCTATATCCAGCACAGAAGTTAAAATAGAGAGTATAGATAAGGTATATTAAAAATAGTACATCTTTAAGGAAAAATTACCGGGAAAACTGAGGCATCTATAAAAGCTTAGGTAAACCTGGTAAGAAACATGAAAAACCTGGGTTCCCTGGGTGAGTCAGTATAAGGATGGTTCTAGTCCTTAGGGAAAGTGTAGCCAGAGAGAACAAGAGAGTTAATCTGGATTCTAGATGGAAAAGTACCTTGGATAGACAGAGAAGATGTTGGGCCCAAGAGAAGGGAGAGGTGTGCACGTGGGTGGTGGAGAGAGGAAAAGAACAGAGGACAAGGAACATAAATGAAGAAAAGAGGGAAGACAGAGTGGGCACAAATTCTCTCTAATTTTACTAAAACTAGATCACTCCCAGTGCATCTTCAGCTCTGGGCACCTAGTTCAGGGTAAATGATGTGACCTGAGCCTAGGGTCTTTGTTTTATAAATGGCTCAATGGCTTGGATTAGGGTGTAGGGCCCATTAGAAAATGTCCTTGGAATGTCTTCAGGAATGCACATGGTTTCATCCATCACTACTGGATGGCAGGAGTCAATATCAATCCCCTTTTCTTCCATGTTGCCTGCTAATGCCTAAGCTAATCTGCCTAACAGTTACTCTTCCTCTTAGGACTTCTCAGAAATTGTTTATTTCCAGTAACACAATCAATGACATGTAGACATTGAACATAGTTGATGTTGTTAGGTGCTGTAGAGTTGGTGTCTGACTCATAGTGACCCTACATACAATAGGTGAAACACTATTGTCAGTGCTTCTCTGCTATTCGTAGGGTTTTCAATGGAGGGTTGATTTTTGGGAGTGGCTTGCTGGGTATAATGTAAACCCTGTTTGGGATTTCATGTTGAAAGAGTAATGAGCATATACTTTAGGCAGAACTTTCCATCTGGCCATGGGACTAGTTTGTGCCTGGGCACATACTGAAGTATAATATGTGATTTAGTAGGAGTCCTTGGATTGGATTTCACGAATTAAAATCCTTTTTCCTGAATATAAGTGATACACTTCCCACTGGAAATAGATTACAGAGAATGTACCTCTAAGTGTTCACAGCATTATTATTGCCAGGAGAGAGCTTTCTTGAAAAGCAACTTAGTTCTAAAAATCCAAGTAAAGAAATAGAAAAGAAGAAGCTTGTTTCAGGCACATCACCTGAGTTCTGCACACAAACTTTCAGGTACATCCAATTTGGGGCACTCCTGGGACAGTCTATGATCTTTTTCACTGTTCTAGCTTAGGAGACGCCTGCAGTGGTAGCCCTGTGGCATCCAATCCCGTCAGATCTCGGAAGCTAAGCAGGGTCAGACCTGGTTAGTACCTGGATGGGAGACCGCCTGGGAACACCAGAAGCTGTAGGCTTGGGAGAGGGACCTGGCAACCCCCTCCCAAAATTCAATCTGTCATTGAAAACCCTATGAACAGCAGAGAAGCACTGACAATAGTGTTTCCCCTGTTGTACAGAGGGTCACTATGAGTCGGATACCGACTCCACGGCACCTAACAACAACAACAAAGTTTAGGAGACAAAGTGCCCCTCCTTTGACTGATAGCCAGAGTCCTAGGATAACAGATATCACCAACACCAGACAGGTCAAGCATTGTTGAGATTCTAATCTCCCAAATTTATTCCCTCCTTTCCCCTTTCTCTTTTCCTCCAAAGGGAAAAAATAGATTTTCCCTCCTAAGCCTCAAAGAACTTGCCTGCAATGTAAAAGCCACACATTCTACCTAGCCTGCAGCTACGAACATCTCTATCCTCTTGTCTGAAGCCCTATCCTCTTGACTGCAGGGCTGCCTGAGTGACTTCTCTCTTCTCTGATCTCTTTCCCTCTCTCTTCTCACATTCCTTAAATAAATCTGATCCTCAGCTACTCAGAATGTCTTCTCTCATGTCTGAGGGTCCTTGCCCCATCTGATTTTCCCTATCATTTTGGTGCTGAAACCCGGGAGTTGATGAGCTTCCAATTACTGCACAGACTCTGACTCTCTTCTTCCCCAGATGAGAACCAGCACAGAAATGACTGAGCGAGATTGTGGTCCTTAATCTCTCTAGGAAAAATCTTTCCAGTTGGTGAGTAATTGGCTTCTCCTGATTGTCTTCCCTGCCCTCACCTGTTCTCCCTCCCCCTCAGATTTTGGCCAGCCATTTCCTTTTCCTTCTAGTATCATCTGTGCTGTACCTAATATTGTCAGTGCAGTACTCCATTCCAGAAGTCTTGGTGCCAAGCTCGACCAAAATCTCTGGCCATTGGGGGTGGGTTGGGGTGGGGGAGGCTAAGGTATCCAAGAATTAAGGATGCTTTTTTCCTGGTTTATCTCCCATTTTAACAATGTCCAGGGCCCTAGGGACACCCAACCCCCAGACTAGCCTACCCTTCCCTTGGAACATGGGGCCAATGAAATCATCCCCAAAACTAAAAAGAGATTTGTCCTTAGGGTGCCTTCTGGTTAACTTAAAGACCCTAGGTCTCCAGTCTGACATGAAACCAAAAACCTTATTTGATTCTGTAATTCCATTTGGATCCAATACCAACTGGATAATAATTCATTTTGGCCAGAAAATGTAAACTTTGATTTTACTATATTAACCAACTTTGATAATTTTACTCATTGCAACCACAAATGGAGTTTCTCTCTCTGGGCACTCCCATCTCTTCATAACTCCTGCTCTAACCACCATGTTCTTTTCACTTGTGCCCCGTGGGCTCCCCCAATGTAAACTGCTTCTCTATAAACTTACTGATAACAACTCTGGATTCTCTTTGGGTCCTACAGATCACAGTTTCCCACTTGTGGAGCAGGCTGCTGGTCAGCCTATTCCAGAGGACCCTCTCCTAGTAGTTTCCCTGCCGTTTTCCTCCTTCCAGCTTCTCCTTCTAATACTTGCCTGCCTCCTCCATCTGATTTACAAAATCCAACTCAAACTTTTCATGGTATTTTATCTCTAAAGTCAACAAATTCAGTAGTTTTCCCCTTCCTTTCTCCAGCTGCAGCTGCTTTGCCTCCTCTGTTTGCTTTATAAAATGCTACTCAAATCCTGGAACTTTATTTCTAAAATCAACAAACCCTGCAGCTTCTTTTTTTATTGGAAATTTTTAATGTACAATTTAATGGGTTTTGTTATGGCATGGGCTTCACTGTGACATTGCCATGAATGCATTTCATTGTACATTGCTCATATAACTTTCCCCTTACCCTCTCGTGACCCTCCTCCTCTACCCCCTCAGTGATCTTCTTTCTACTTGCAAGTCTTTTTGCATCCTGAGTTTGCATGTCTATATACATGCATCCCGATTTCTACTTGCCTGTCTATATACGTGCATCCTGATTTTGATTTAAGTCCAAACTTTTTTCTATAGTGAGCTACCTTTTCATATTCTCAGCAGTATTAGATGGTGATCTAGTCCATTTACATTATTGCTAGCCTTTGGTATTATTGTTATTATTATTTTATTTTAGGTATTCTTATAGATTTTCTACCTTCCCCCTTTTTTCCCACCATATTATTAAAGTTGTGCTGTTCACCTTGAGGTTGAACTCTCCCCCTTCATCCCTCCTCATTGACCCTCCCCCATCTTCTCCCATCCTCACTTCCCTCTGCTAGATCCCTTCCTCCTTCCTTCCACTCCTTAAATTGTCCCTTCTACACTAAGTTTAATTGAGCTTTTTATTATGTTTCAATTTATGTGTAGGATTTTTTACTTTAAGTTTGATTTAGCTCCCATATATGAATGAGAACATATGGTATTTCTCTTTTGGGGCTTGTGTTTCTTCACTTAAAATGATGATCTCCAGTTCCATCCATTTTGCTGCAAATAACATTATTTCATTTTTTTGATTGCTGCATTGTATCCCATTGTGTATATATGCCATAGGTTTTCTATCCATTCTTCTGTTGATGGGCACTTTGGTTGCTTCCATATCCTTGCTATTGTGAAAAATGCTACATTGAAAATGGAGATGCAGGTGTCTCTGTGGTATGATGATTCATCACCCTTTGGGTATATTCCCCATAATGGTATAACTAGGTCATATGGCAGATCTAGTTTTAGTTTTTGAGGTACCTCCATATTGATTTCCAAAGTGGTTGAACAAACTTACAACCCCAGCAGCAGTGTAAGAGGATTCCCTTTTCTCCACAACCTTGCCAGCATTTGTTGTTATTTGTTTTATTGATCTTGGCCATTTTTATTGGAGTAAGGTGGAATCTCACAATTTTGATGTGCATTTCCCTAATGGCTAGGGATATTGAGAATCTTTCATGTGTTTCATGGCCTTACAAGCTTCTTCATTTCAGAATTGTCTGTTCAGTTCCTTTTCCCACTTGTGTGTTGCGTTATTTGTCATCTTGGGAGTTGTTTTCTTGAGTTCCTTGTAAATTCTGGAAAGTAATCCTCTGTTAGATGTGTAGGATGTGAAGATTTTCTCCCATTCAGTGGGGACTTCCTTGACTCTGTTGATTGTTTCCTTTGCTGTACAGGAGCTTTTTAATTTCATGTAATCTCATTTATCTATTCTTATCTCAATTTCCTGAGCAATTGGAGTCTTATTAAGGAAATGCTTTCCTATGCCTATATGTTGAAGCATGTTGCCTATCTTTTCTTCAAGCAATTTTAAAGTTTCTGGCTTTATATTGAGGTCTCTTATCCATTTCAAGATAACTCTCATGCATATTGAGAGGTGAGGGTCTGTTTTCATTTTTTTTGCAAGTGGATATCCAAGTTTCCTAGCACCACTTGTTGAAAAGGCTATCCTTTCTCCAATTTTCCTGCTTTATTCCTTGGTCAAAAATGAGGTGGCTATAGATGAATTAGTGTATCTCTGGGTCCTCTATCCTGTTCCTGGTCTTCAGGCCTATTTTTGTGCCAGTACCAAGCTATTTTTGACATTACAGCCCTGTAGTATAGTTTAAGATCAAAGATTGTGATCCCACCTGCACTAGTTTTATAGCTGAAGAGTATTTGGCTATACATGGTCTTTTTTGTTTCCATATGAATTTTTTTGATCATTTTTTCTATTTCTGTAAAGTCTGTCATTGGAATTTTAATGGAGATTGCATTAAATCTATAGATTGCGTTTGATAAGATAGTCATTTTTACAATATTGATTCCCCCAATCCATGAGCAGAGGAGATAGATATGAGTTCCAGTTGGTCTAAGGTGCAGATTAAGCTCATTATTTCTCTGTTGATTTTTTGTTTTGGTGACCTGTCTCTTGGCAAGAGTGGGGTATTGAGGTCTCTCATAATTATTGTGTCTGTTGTTGTTGTTGTTGTTAGGTGCCGTCGAGTCGGTATCCGACTCATAGTGAACCTCACAGGGTTTTCAATGGCTGACTGTTTCGGGATTGCCTTGGGAGTGGATTGCCAGGTCCTTCTCCCACTTTTGCGGTACTGGGAATTGAACTCGGGACCTCAGAGACTGCAGTGCAGCGCTCTACCAACTGAGCCAAATCCCAGCCCTAATTATTGTGTCTAGACCAATGTAATCCATTATTTTCCATAAAATTTGTTTTATGAAGCTAGTTGCCCCTATATTTTTAAAATATATATTAAGTAACATTATTGGTTCCTGGTTGATTGTTCCTTTTAGTAATATGTAGTGTCCTTATCTCTTCTAATTAGTTTTGGATTGAAGGCTAATCTACCTGAAATTAGTATTGCACCTCCTGATTTTCTTTTTGTTTTTCCCCTGCTTGATATATTATTTTCTAGCTCTTAATTCTCAACCTATTACAGCCTTTGTGGGTTAGGCGAGTCTCTTGAATGGCATATAACGAGAGTTTATGTTTTTTCATCCAATTGGCCAGTCTATGTCTTAATTGATGAGTTAAGACCATTTACATTGAGAGTAATTATTGAGAAATGTCTGTTGTTATGCATCCAGTCAGTACTTGTTACTGGTTTTTGATTCATTTTTATCTTATTTCTTTCTTGATTTCCTCTCATATTAATTGTTCACTTCTTTGATCTTCTATGTAGGGTTGTTTTATCTCCCCTGTATGTGGTAGTTGATTGAGGATTCTCTGTAATGCTGGTTTGGTGCTTATGAATTGTTTGAATGTGGCAATATCATGGAATGTGTTATACTCCTCTTCTATTTTAAAAGATAGCTTTGCTGGGTAATGTATTCTTGGTTAGAAGTTGTTCTTTTTCTGAATGTGGATTATATGTGTCCAGGCCTTTCTAGATTTCAATGTTGATGTGGAGAAGTCCGAAGTTATTTTAATGGGTTTGCCTTTATATGTTAGTTGGGGTTTTTCCCTAGCTTCTTTAAAAACTGCTTCTCTGCTGTCCAATGTAAGCATTCGTACAATAATGTGTTGTGGGGAGGATCTGTTTTGGTCTACTCTGGGTGGGGTTCTAAATGATTCAGTTGTGTAAATATCCAGATCTTGGATTAACCCTGCAGCTTCTAACCAAACTTTTCCCAGGACATTGAGGCTGGCTCTGGATTCCAAACTCCTACTGTTCCCACACCCGCCTCCCCTCCTCCCTCCTCCTTCTCTTGGGCTACACCAGGGGAAAATCTTCAAAGACCATGTTATTGCCATTAAGTGTACTGACTCTGGAGGTGGAGGCTAGAGGATTGCAGTTTCAGTTAGGGGCCAGAGGCAGCCTATGTAACTTAGTGAGACTCTGTTTCAAGATAAAAAAATAAAAAGTGGGCTGAGGGTGCAGCCCAGTGGTAGAGCACTTGCCAAGTATGTGCAAGGCCCTGGATTCAACTCCCAAGTACTGTTAAAAAAAGTCACATTACTGCTTCATGAAGCAGTGAGGAACCAATGAGTTCATGTTCCTTTCTCCACTTCAGATCTATCAGAAATCTTTGCAAAGCTAGGCTCCTATTCAGTCTGACCCTCTAACTACATAAAAGAATTCAAAATACCCAATCTTATTACCTAATTTGCCAGGACATTTTTGTAATTCTAACTCCTACCTTGCTACAGGAAGAGGAGAGAGTCTGGCGGTGAACTGCACCCATGCAAATGAGTTATACCTCATAAATGCCCAAAGTCCTACAGGGAAGTGGCTGTCCCTGCTTCTGACTCTCATTGGGAAAATTAACCTGGTCATCCTGATTGAGAATACAGGACCCATATGATTACATGCATTACAGCAGGCCTAGGAAGGGCCTCCATTTTTTTTGTAGTACTTGGGGCTTGAACCCAGGGCCTTGCACATACTTTGCAAGTGCTCAACCACTGGGCTTGCACTCCCAGTCCTTCTTTAATTTTTTTTTTTAAATCTTAAGCAATGTCTTGCTATGTTATGCATACTGCCCCTGGCCTTGACCTGTGATCCTCCTGTGTCTGCCTCCTGAGTTGGTGGGATTTCAGGCATGAGTGATCAAGCCTGGCAGGATTAAGAGAGTTGATTATGACAAGCTAAAGGAAATTTATCAAGAACCAACAAGAAATTGAGCACAATTCATGGCCAGATTAACTGAAGCACTCCAGGCACACCTGTTTAAGCCCTGGATCTGAAGGCCGAATCTCTTTAAATTCCCCTTTATCTCACACGCAGCCCCCCACATCAGGGCCAAGTTTAAAAAAATTAAGAACAATTCTCAAACCCCTGCTGGGGAACTAATGTCAGCAGCCTTTAAAGTTTTCAATAACAGGGAGGAACAGGCTAAACTGGATACGCAAGTGAGAGCTATGGCAAAATGTCAATTGCTGCCCTCCTCTCTAATTAATGGAACCGAAGAGAAGGGGAATACCTCCACCCACCCACGCTCTACCCAGGCCTTGTTTCTAATGTGGGGCCAGAGCCACTGGGCAAAGAAATATTCTAAGTGCAGACCTCTGAATAGGCCATGTCCACAATGGGGAAGGATGGGCCACTGGAAATGGGATAGCTTACGTACTTCTTGAGGCATATCTGCATCCAGCCAGAGCTGCCCTGCACCTGGGCTCCTGGCACTGGCCATGGAGGACCAACATGCTCCAAGGCCCCTTTAGGCCCCCTCCCCATCACATCACAGGAGTCTCTGGTGGCAGGTAAGTCCATTTCTTTCTTACTCAACGTGGGGGCCACATATCCTGTCTCACCAGCTTTCCTGGTAAAAATATACATTCACAATCCAAATTATCTGAGTTGAGAGAAAGACTTTTTCTTCTGTAAAAACCCCTCCATTCACTTGTCAATTTCAGAGTACTATTTTTTTAACATTAATTTCTGACCATCTCACAATGACTGGTTCCCCTACTGGGGAAGGCTTCCTACTGATTTTTGGGACAACTATACATTTGTTGTTGTTGTTAGGTGCCGTCGAGTCGGTATCCAAATCATAGCGACCCTCTGTACAACAGGGGAAACAGTATTGTCAGTGCTTCTCTGCTGTTCATAGGGTTTTCATTGGCAGATTGATTTTTGGGAGGGGGTTGCCAGGTCCTTCTCCCAAGCCTACAGCTTTTGGTGTTCCCAGGCGGTCTCCCATCCAGGTACTAACCAGGCCCGACCCTGCTTAGCTCCTGAGATCTGACGGGATCGGATGCCACAGGGCTATGGCTGCAGGCAACTATACATTTAGGGACCACATTTTCCCGTCCTCTGCCACTGTTCTCCTCCTCTGTTTCAGAAACAACACCCAACTCCCTACTCCTACAGAGTGTCCTCTGATGTCCTCTGACCAACCCTTTCTCACTCAAATAAACCCCACAATCTGGCAAACTGAGACTCCCTCAATTGCCTCCCACTACATCCTCATCCACATATGATTAAAAGACCCTACCCATTTCCCACCTGTAGCAGTACTATTATGGCATCATCTGTCAGATCTTGGAAGCTAAGTAGGGTCAGGCCTGGTTAGTACTTGGATGGGAACAGTAGGTGCTGTAGGCTTGGGAGAAGGACCCAGCAATCCACTCCCCAAAAAACGATCTGCCATTGAAAACCCTATGAATAGCAGAGAAGCACTGACAATAGTGTTTCACCTGTTGTACATAGGGGCACTATGAGTTGTACACTGACTCAACGTCACCTAACAACAACAATCCATTTCCCACCATGTCTTAATACCTCCTAAAATCTATCCACCTTCAGGGACTAAAACTTATTGTCACTAAATTCCAAAATGGGCTCTGTCCTGACTGCTCCCCATACAAAGCCCCCATCCTACCTGTCTAAAAACCTCCAGGGGCATATAGATTAGTCTAAGACCTCAAGCCATTAACATGGCAATCCAGCCACTACATGAGTGGTCCCAAGCCCCTATTCCTTACTGTCACAAATGCCTCCTAACACTTTACCGTTTTTGGTCCTGGATGCTTTCTTTACTATACGTCTCCACCAAGATCTCTTTGCCTTTACCTGTTGGACCCAGACACCCACTCATCTGTCCAACTGACCTGGACTGTCCTACACCAAGGTTTTGGGATTGCACACACCTTTTTGGGCTGGGGTTTAGCTCAGTTGGTAGAGTGTTGCCCTGTGCTCTCTGGGGCACTGGGTTCAATCCCCAGCACCCAAAAAATGGGAGATGGACTGGCAGCCTACACCTAAAGCAATTATAAAATAATTAGCCATTGAAAATCCTATGATTAGCAGAGAAGCAGTGACATAATGCCGGGCATAGCACAGTTTCAAGGAGTGTTTCTGTCACTATGAGTCAGACCTGATTCGATGGCACCTAAAACAACACCTGTTTGGTCAGGCCCTAGTTCTGGATTTAACCTTGCTCTCTCTTTCCCCTCAGTCTTCAATCCTATCATATACAGATGACCTTCTTCTCTGCTCCCCAACAGCCCAAACTTGCTGGGCACACATAATTTTCCTACTCAGTTTTCTGGCAAAGGCTGTAGAGTCTGTATAAGGCACAAGTAACTTAGCCTTCAGTCACCTATTTAGGAATTACTCTCCTACCCAAACTCCTAAGCAATCACACCAGATTGATAGTCATCAATGGAATAGCTAACCCCACCTTCTACAAAGGATGAAATCCTTTCCTTTATGGAATTAGCTGTTTTCCTTAGAGTTGAGTTCCAAAATTTACCTTTCTGGCTCAATTGCTATATGAAGCTGCAACAGAAGATCTTGAACCCATTGACCCCATCAGGCCCATAAAACACCCCCTTTAAAGACCTCCATTAAGCCCTTAGACAGGCTCCTGCCCTGGGACTCCTAGACCCAACTAAACCCTTTATCCTATACACATCAGGAAAAATAATCAGGCTTTGGGACTTCTGGGACAGAAACAGGGCTCCTCCTTTCAACCTATAGCCTCTCTCTCTAAACAATTAGACCCCATTACCTGCAGGTGGGCCCCTTACTTTAATGGCACTCATGGCTGCAGCCTCCCTAATGAAAGAAGTATTCAAACTTACTCTAGACAGTGAAATTATAGTACATTCCTCCCATAACCTTCAGGAAGTTGTCTCCAATAAGATACACCCCTTCCTTCCATGCTCATGACTTCAGGAATGCCATGTCTTATTCATAACAAACCCTGAAGTTCATCTGGGACCTCCAACCCACCTAATCCTTGATTCCCACCCCTTCCCTGGCCAAGAAAGTTCCCATGATTGTGAGGAAATAATTCTCTTCTACAAACAAGACTTCCTCGACATATATGGCACCTGCCTCCGGTGTCCTGCCAAAACCTGCTTTACTGATGGAAGAGCAATTTCAGATAATGGCCACAAGAGGGCAGCCTCTGCTATCGTTTCTTACCCACGTCTTGTGATTATAGAAACCAACTCGCGTCTGGAATTCAGAAGGCTAAACTGATTGCTTTTACCAGGGGACAACTGCTTGCACAATAGGATCCTATTGATATCCACACAGATTCCAGATATGTTTACCATATTACACATCATCATGCAGCCATCTGGGTTGAAGGAGGGTTCCTCACAACTAAAGGGTCTTCAGTCACCAATGGACTCCCCAATACATAAATTCTTGGAAGCTGACTGCCAGTCCTTTAAAGCTTCAGTCCTTCATTGGAAAGGTCATCAAGCTTCCACTGATCTCATTTCTATAGGCAACAATCTGGCTTACACAACATCCAAGACCATTACAACCTAAAAGTCCCCTCTCTTCCTCTGGCCCCCTTTCCCCCTTCTATACAGTCCATGGGGACCCCCAAGAGACACACACATACTCCTCCTTGGGACTATCACAGAACTCTAAGGGATGGCTCATAAAAAACAGTAAGATCCTCCTCCTCACCCAACAGGCACACCAAACCCTGACTCAATTACACAACCTGTTCCATGAAGGTCCCAGGCCACTAGAGCTCTTACTCCACTCTATCTTGTTCTGTCCAGACCTCCTCTCTACACTCAGGGATATTACAAGACAAAGCCACATGTGCCTAACACATAATCGGAAAGGAGGAGCACACTCCCTCCCCTCCCCACACCCGGCCAGAGGACACCTACCTGAAGAAAACAGGCAACTAGACTTCACTCACATACCTGCCATCAAAAAGACCAGATACCTCCTCACTCTCATAGACGCCTCAGGCTGGGTTGAAGCCTATCCTACCACATCTGAAAAAGCCTCAGAGGTCGCTAACGTCCTTTTACAGGACATTATCCTCCATTTTGGGATGTCCCTAACCCTCCAATCAGATAATGGCCTGCCTTTATGTCACAGATAACCCAGGGGGTAACAGAGGCCCTAAATAGCCCTTGGAAATGATATACATCTACTTGAAGTCCATCTGTCACTCCTGCCCTGGACCCAGCTGCTATCAGTAGCCTTAATTTACCTTCAAGCCATTGTCCAGGCCTACATCCCTTAGCCATTTTGAACTAATGTATTGGAAACCTTTCCTGCTGGGAAACTTGCCCCCTCCTGATTTCCCAACCGGAGATTACTTCCCTACCCTGAGACTTGCCCAGACCTTCCTTTGAAGGCATGCAGATCTTTGCCTGCCTCAACCTTACCCTGAGGACCTGTTTTTCTTTTCTTTTCTTTTCTCTTTTTTTCAGTACTGGGGGTTGGACCCAAGGCCTGGAGCTTGCATGCTCTGCAAGTGCTGGACCACGGAGCTGCACCCCCAGCCCATTTTTTACTTTTTGAGACAGGGTCTCACTAAGTTACGCAGACTGCCTCTGGTCTCGAACTTGTGATCCTCTTGCCTCTGCCTCCTGAGCCGCTGGGAATATGGGCATGTGCCACCCCACCGTGCCCGGCTAGGACCCATTCTTCATAATACAACCTGGACATCTAGTCTTAATACACAAGTACCCAGGACAGGCTAAACAAGCCCCTATTGGGAGGACCCCTTTACAGTTAGCCTTACCACCCCCACAGCTATCCATGTCAAAGAATTCCCCCATACATGGCACCACACCACCAAAGTTAAACCCTACTCAAAACCCCATTATTCCTGCACTTAACTGGACCCACATCCATGAGATTACAGGCCTTACCAGCAGGGAGGGCATCCAACTATCCTCCTTAATAGAAATTATCCTTTCTATTTTGTCCTTTCCACCAGATGAGACTAAAAGGACCCTCCTGGAGTTCCTGTTTGATGAATTTCTACAAGGGACCCTCCAGGACTTCCACTGGGATAACATCCTCCATTTGTTAACCCCTCTCTCCTCTTCCTCTTTTACTCATCTCCCCTAACTCTAAACTTCTCACCCAGGATGCCAATCTTATCCCCTTATCTCAGCCATCTCCTGAACTTCGTTACTCCCCTCATCGTAATCCTGCTCATTCCACTGTGGATTCAATTTCTGAGCTCTTTTATTCAGGCACAAGCAAAGAAAATCTTCACCAGGGTCATGACTCACTTTCTCATGCTGAGTCCATGGACATACCAGTGACACTTGGCTGCTCCTCCACCCCAGGATGACTGCACCCCTCCTCAGCAGGAAGCAGTCAGAGATGAGAATTTTGGCCCTATTCCTACATAACCAAAAAGCCAAGAATGAAGGGACAAAGGGTCGCTCCACTGACCAAGCTCCAAGGTCATGAGATAAAGGAGATTGCCAGCACCTGACAGGTCAAGCATTCCTGAGATTCCAGGCTCCCAACCTCACTCCCACTTTTTCTCTTCCTCCTTTTCTCCAAGGGGGAAAAAATCTTTTTCAGTCTAAACCTCAGACGAAGAACTTGCCTGCAGTATAAAAGCCACACACTACCTCACCTGCGGGGCAGCAGCTATGATTCTCTCTATTCCCTTGTCTGCAGTCCTGCTCCAGTGACTTTTCTGAACTTTCCCTCTCTCTTCTCACATTCTTTAAATAAACTTGATCCTCAGCTATTCAGAATGTCTTCTCATGTCTGTGGATCCTCACTCTGCAAAATTTTCCCTATTACTGGTCACCATCGGCAGAATCCTGAATCCTTGATTCTCATAGGTGCCCTATGAGATTAATAGCACTATTTTTTAATAGAGAGATAATAGGAGAGAAATGCAGTGTTGTGCTCAGAATCACATTAGCCGTTTGAGAACTTTTGACTTCAGGTCAGAAGGCTCTCTATATGAAATGAACTGTAATGATTTTTTTCTCAAAAAAATTCAGTGATTCTATAATTCTTCTGGAAAAGATAAAAGGTATGGGTGCAGGGACACCCCAGCTTTCTACACGGACCTTGGCTCTACTTGCATTAACTTGCTCTCCTACTATTGCACCAACTGTGCATTCTGTCCAGTCAAATCCTCTGCCTCTAGGTCACCTGCCTATGCTCACACCTCACCCCACTTGTTCCTTCTTACAATGTTTATTCAGCTTCTGTTTTTACCTCCAATTGGGAGATGTCATGGTGAAAACAAATCTCCTGTGTAAAAGGTGATTTTCCTCATGGTCATATGAAGCAATGGGCCTCCAACCTTGTTCTCTTGAGCATTCTCATCTGAAGGGCCAAGGTGATGTCTCTTCAGTACTAATAAATATGAGGAGGTCTGTGTGTTGAGATCCTAGTTCATTAGAGAGGGATTCTCAAGGGCTCATGATTCTATGTCTTATAATATTACATAATCAGTGCACTGATTCACTAAATCATGGTCACAAGGATGGATCTTGGGATTTATTCCTAAAAATTTCATATCTAGATAAATTGCATCTGAATGGGCCAGGTCCATTCAGGGCAGAACTCAGTAAGCCTGGAATCAATTCACTTGGTCTGTGGGTGTCACTTAATACAGGTGCATCTAAAACACAATGCCTTCTGTGTGTTTCTACTCAATGTTGTCACTTCTACCTGTCACATAGAAATGTATTTATTCTGAATGTGATGAATATTTCAAATAAATGTATGTAAAATTTGCACTATCAAAAGTACTGCATTGTCAAAATTGTGACTAGATTTTTCAGTCTATCTACATTTTCACTCTACTTTATGGTCTTAAAATTTTCTATTTGTCTAATATTGAGTAAAATAAGTGATATTTATAGTAAGACTATGAAATCAAAAAGAGTTAGAATATATTTATGTTTACTTTAAGGCTATGTTTAGTTTTCAAAGTACGTGGTGTAATAAATGCATAGAATTTGATAGCATTTTGTACTGTCAGATCAGATTTTTAAGCCAGAATTCACTTCTCCTTTTATATTTGAAGATTCATTAATCCAAGGGTTTAGCCATTGTTCAAAATTGCCAGTGTACATTTTTGTGAGAATGGGCTCCATTTCTCATGCTCTGCCATAATTCCTGGGGTGAATACAGATAGCAGGTTTGGCCTGTTGGACTATGACTTCATTCTTATATACGGTGTCCTTAATATAGGGCTCCACTGCTGAAATAAAGAGACAAAATGAAAACTCTGTGATTGAATTCATCCTGTCACACTTTCCTATTTCAACCTCCAAGAGGAGATCTTTGGGGTTTTCTTGGTTATCTATCTGGTGACACTAATGGGAAATGCCATCATTATGGTTGTCTTCTTTCTGGACCAGAGCCTCTGTATCCCCACGTTCCTTTTGAACAGACTGAAGTGAGTTTCAGTGCAACTATCAGGCCTGAAATACTGGCGGTGCTGTCCACTGAGAAAACAACAATTTCTTCTGGGGGCTGTTTTGCACTGATGTATTTCATTGTTGTTTTTGATGGAATGGAATATTATCTCCTGGCTATAATCTGCCATCCTTGGCCTACCCAGTTACTATGAACAATTTTTTAAAAAAAATTAGTGATGTTTTCATGGGTCTCATGGATCTTGGTGGCTACTGTACCACCCACATGGGTAGCTAGTTCTCCCTTTTGTGGACCAAATGAAATTAATCATCTGCTTTGTGAGACATCCCCAGTGCTGGAACTTATTTGTACAGACACATCTGTGTTTAAAATTTATGCCTTCATATTTACTCTTTTGGTTATTATGGTTCCCTTCCTGTTGATACTCTTGTTTTACATTTGAATTCTCTTTGCCATCCTGAAGATACCTCTGGCTACCGGTAGGCAAAGGTCCTTTCCCACCTGTGCCTCTCATATCACATCTGTCACCCTCTTTTATGGCACAGCCAGTCTGACTTACTTATAACCCAAATCCAGGTGCTCACCAGACACCAAGAAACTGATATCATTGGGTTAGTCATTGCTTACATCTCTCCTGCACCCACTCATCTACAGCCTGAGAAATAATGAGGTAAAGAGGGCTTTGATGAGATGATTGGCAATGAAAAACAGTTTTGTACATAGTCTGACTTGTTAGGATATGGTACAATATTCAGATATCATCCAATTAAACTCTGTATGAATTTAATAAATGGTGAAAATAGGTTTCTTAGAGTAATATTTAATTTCCTGATATTTTCAGCTTGAGAAAATGTCAGATATTCCTCTCTTTTAATATTGTTGTTGTTAATTTTTAAGAGATTCCCAAATTTTCCTAACATATCATACATCAATCTTTCCATCCATTTCTGTATTTTGGCCAACTAGGTGTCTTCATTAAGTTGATGCTTCAATAAGTATCTAGCTGTACTTGTTCGTATATATTTTTGCTTTTATATCTGTGTAATAGGTTCCTCAAAGGGGGACTGATAGGATGAATACTTTTTCTATATATATTATAATAGTTATTACAGAATTACTCTTCAAAATGTTTCTAATTGCATCAGACTGACCTGAAGGACCACTGAGAGCCACTCACATCTGGACCTTAAAGAGACTAACAAAGTGATGACCTTTTTTATTGTGGAGAGAACATCTGTTCTATAAAAGAGTAAAAAATTCTCTGATATGTGGGTCCTAGACTACAATTTATATTCAATATAAAAACACAGAGATCATGAAAGGAGGCCCATTCAGGGATTGATAATGGAGTAAAGAACAGGGGAGGTGAAAGAAGAAAGGGTAATGGGAAAAAGGAAAGGAAACATCACATATGTTGCTCGTTAGACAAAATTGGGATGTAAAGATAGGTAGATATACACACAACCAAGACATGTAAGTAGAAGGGGGAGCATTGGTGGGGAGGGAGGGGATGGAGTACATTTTCATGACTTCTCATGAAAATGTAATGGATAAGGTGAACATGAGCAATATACAATGACATGCATGTACCAAAATGTCATAATGAGACCATTGTTGTTGTTAGGTACTGTTGAGTCTGATACATAGCAACCCTTTGTACAACAGAATGAAACACTTTCCAATACTGTGCCATGCTGGGCACTATGTCAGTGCTCCTCTGCTATTCATAGGGTTTTCAATTATAGATTATTTCAGGATTGTATTAGGAGTGGGCTGCCAGACCTTTCTTCTATTTATGCCCTGCTGGGGATGGAATTCAGGGTCTCAGTGTGTGAGAGCAGCACTCTACCAAATGAGCTAAACCTGAGCCCCAACAAGACCCATTAAGTTGTACTTAAAAATTACTAATAATAAATAAATAGGTAAAGAGTAAAAATATATATTCATTTGTGGGGTCACACTAGTTGTATTTCATGGACTAATACAGGTTATAATTTTAAACTAATTTGTATTTTTACAAGTATTTTTACAAATATTTATGCAATCTTGGTGGTCAGAGAACTCTAAAGGAAGCTTCCTGAATTCTCACTTGGTAGGATTAGTGTTCTTTTGCTTACAGATTACTGTTTTAGAGACATTTTTTACATTTCCATTTGTGGAACAAAAAGCCACTTCACACTTATTTATGAATAGTGAATGTTTTACTTCTTTTTTTTTCTTTAGCTTGTTTATAAAATATGATGTGCTCATCACTCTTTGTATTCTAATATACATACAGAAAGTGTCCACATGGTTATGTTACCAGAGAGACACAAAGAGCGTGGGTAGGCAGGTAGAGCATGGGTCTGGAAATCTGGGATCAAAATCTTGGTCCTTGTAATGGACATATAAATGAATTTATACTGGACAAAGAAGTTATAATAGAGAATGTTATTGTTAGATGCTGTAGAGTCCTATCTGACTCAGTGACCCTTATAGGGTTTTCACTGGCTAATTGTTTCAGGATTAGTTCAAGAACATCCTTCTCCTGTTTTTGTGGTGCTGGAGATCAAACCCGGGGCCTCAGAGAGTGTGGAGCAGCACTCTGCCAACTGAGCTAAATCCAGTCCCAATAGAGAGGATAGATAAGGTTTATTTAAAGGTGGTATACCTTTAAGGAGTAATTACCAAGAAAACTAAGGCATCTGGGTAAACATGGAAAGGAACTTGGAAAACACTGGGTTCCCTGGGTAATCAGTATAAGGATATTTCTATTCCTCAGGAGAAGGTTAGCCAGAAAGAACACGGGAATTATCCAGGCTTCTAGAGGGAAAAAGTACCTTGGACAGACAGAGAAGATGTTGGTCCTGAGAGAAGGGAGAGGCATGCATGTGGTTGCTGGAGAGAGAAGAGAGCAGAAGAGTGGAGGTGAGGAGCAAAGAGGGTAAAAGCAGGGAATAGAGAGCAGGCTCATGTTCCCTCAATTTTACTCAAACTAGAGCCTGTCCAGCATACCATCAGCTCTGGGCACCCAGCACTGGGCACCTAGTACGATGAGAGCCTAGGGTCTTTGTTTTGTAAATGGCTCAATGGCTTGGATTAGGGTGTGAGGCCCATTAGAAAATGTCCTTCCAATATCTTCAGGGATGCACATGGCTTCACCCATCATGGCCAGGTGGCAGGAGTCAATTTCAATCACTCTTCTGTTCGTGTTGCCTGCTAATGCCTAAGATAACCTGCCTCACACTTACTTTTCTTCTAATGACTTCTCAGAAATTGTTTATTTCCAGCAACACAATCAATGACATGCAAACATTGAACATTGTGGTATAACATAAACCCATGTGGAATTTTATGTTGAAGTAATAATGAAAGTCCATGTTAGGCAGCAGTTTCTATCTCTGTTCATGGGACTGGTTCATGCCTGGCCATGTAATCCCACTGTGGTGAAGGATTTAGGAGGGGTCCTTGGATTGGATTCCGGGAATGAAAACCCCTTTTCCTCCAGATAAGAGGTACATTTCCCTCTGAAGATATATTAGAGAGAATGCGTCTATAAATGTTGACATCCTTATTACTACCAGGAGAGAGCTTTCTTGAGAAGCTAGTAATCCTAGAAATCTGAGGTAAGAAATGGAAACGGAGAAGCTTGATTCAGGCACATCATCTGAATTCTGCACAAGGCCAAACTTGCAGATGCACATAATCCTGCCCTCTCCAGGGACAGTCTATGGTCCCTTTCTGCTCAGACTGAGCTCTGAGTTCCTGAATCTTGTAGATTCCCTATGGAATTGACATGATTTTTCTTTTACAAAGAAAGTCATAGAAGGAGAAATGTGCAGTGATGTGCTCAGAGTCATATTAGCTACTCACGATTTTTTACTTCAAGTCAAGAATCTCTATGTATGAAATGAACTGCAATGATATTTTTTTCTAGAAAAATTTATTGGTCCTACACTTCTGGGAAAGATAAAAGGTCTAGGAGTGGGCACATGCTGGCTTTCTACACAGACCCTTGCTCTATTTGCCTTAATTCATTTTTCACAATTGCATGAATTGTGCATTCAGTCTAGTCAAATCCTCTGCCTCTAGGTCATCTGCCTATGCTCACACTCACCCCATTTGTCCCTTCTTCCCTGTTCATTCAGCCTCTGCTTTTGCCTTTTATTGGGAGATGTCATGGTAAAGTCAAGTCTCTCGTGTAAATGGTGATTTTCTCCATGGACATAGCAAACAATGGCGCACCAAGCTTGTTCTCTTGAGCTTTCTCACCTGAGGGGCCAAGATGAGGTCTCTTCAGTTTCCACACAAATATGAGAAAGTCTGTGTGTTGAGGTTCCTATTTTTTCAGGGAGGGCTTGTCTAGGACACATGTTTCCATGTCATATAATATCATAAAATCAATACACTGAATCAATAAATGATATTTATGAATAGGTGGCTTTTGACAAGTGATGAAACTGCTGACAAAGTATGAAAAGTATGGAGGCAGAGCAATAGGTAAGAAACTGTGGCCTCTGCTGTGGGCCTGCTGGGTTTTCTGGATCTTCTCACTGATGGCTGGAGCTGCTGTGGAAGAGATGCCTCAGTGCCCAAGGATCACTAGGCAAGCTGAATCGTTTGAATAAGTTGACTTTTTGGTTTGATGCTTGTCATTTTGTTTTTCTTTCTCTTCAGGTTAAAGAACAGACCATAATTTCAGGCATTAGTACTATGTATGCCTGAATCATGAAATCCTAGAATTCTGAGACTAGAGAACTTGATCAATCAGTCCATCACTTACCTTTTCCTTTTCTTTTGTTTTAATGGTACAAAATAACTTTTACTTACATAATTTATATCTATAGAACATGACAATTTCTTTAGAACAAAAAAATTTACTAATGATAGATTTTGCTCCTTTCATCAAAGACTTCTGTAAGCATCACTTACCTTTTTCAATGGCAGGCTGAAACCTAAGGAAAGGAGTACCTGCTTTACTACCACTTATCAGAGAATTATGTAGGACAACATTGTTTTTTTTTTTTTAAGTTACAATAAAAAAAGCTTTAATGGTCATTTTTACATTACCACTTATGACAGGCATTTTTATTATAGTTCTTTATTTTCAAGTATGTTTAATTTTTTTTTAATTGTAACCTAGTAATTGCCACATATTTTTTGGGTACTGCATGACATTTCAAACATTCATACAATGTGTAGTCAGCAAGTCAAGATAATTGGCATTTTTCTCATTCCAGACATTTTCCATTCCTTTGTGTTGACAATATTCCAATTTGTCTCTAGTGGCTTCTGAACTATACAGGGAGTTTTTGTCAACTGTAGCCAGCCTACTGTGCTATTAAAGAAAGCTTTATTTAGGTTGAGCTGTAGCTTAGTGGTAAGTTGCTTACCTAACATGCTCAATGTCCTATTTCAATGTCCAGCATAGTAAAAAAAAACAAAAAACAGTTTTATTCCATTATTTGCTCTTATTGAGGCCTATAAGAGCTGCTTCTCCTTTTCCTCCTCTCTCTTCTTCTTCTTCCTCCTCCTCCTCTTCCTCTTCCTCCTCCTCTTCTTCTTCTTCTTCTTCTTCTTCTTCTTCTTCTTCTTCCTCTTCTTCTTCCTCTTCTTCTTCTTCTTACAAAATTCTAAACTTTGTAAGTTCAAAACATATGTTGTCTTTTTTTTCGGCACTGGAAATGAATTTTGAATATTTCATGCTACAGAGTCTAGTCTACTAAATTAATAGTTCTTTTTTTTTTACCCCAGTACCTGTTTTTGATCCCAGGGATTCACACATGCAAGGTGCATTCTATCACTGAGCAGCACCCATAATGCCCCATTTTATTTTGAGACTGATTTTTTGATAAGTTACACAGGTTGCACCTGATCTCAAACCTAAGATCCTTCTGCCTCAATCTCCAGGTAGTAGCTGGGATTACAAGTGTGCACCACTTTGCCTGACAAAATTTGACATTCAATTTGCATCTTCTCATTTGTTTATATCCTTCAAATATTCACTCATGGTAACATTATGTGCCTTCAGCTCACTGTGTCCCTCTGTACGCTTGTCTACTTCATCTTTCCTGGTGAATTTCTTCCGGTTTTCACAACATGACACAGAGGTCAGTAGGCTCCATTCTAGCTCTATGGAATCATCAAGGACCTTCTGACTTTTGAGCAAATTATTCTTCCTCCTTGTACCTTCCTCCTCCTACCTAGTGACACCTTTACCATGGCATCCTGGGGTTGTGGTTGTTTACTCTCTCCTCCATTCAGATGCAGTCTCTCTCCCATTTAAATTTCTAAACCACTTGTTATAACTCCCCAATTATTTCACAATTGTGTTGGATACTGGCTTACCTTTGCTTTTAGACACTTTATTCCTAAATAGATTGTAGGTTTCTCTAATTCTATACACTTCTTCTAGAACTGTGTTTAACATATCCCTGTCTTTTTTTTTTTTTTTTTTTTTTCAGAATTTCATTATGTAGCCAATGCTGGGCTGGCACTCACTGTGTAGCCCCATGCTGGCCTTGAATTCTTGCCAATCCTCCTTCCTAGGCTTCTTGACTGCTGAGATCACAGGCATGCATCACCACAGGTTTATGTTTAACATTTCTTATGATCCAGGGATTGTTGTAGGCATAATGTGTCTAGCCAAGAAGCAAACAAAACCTTTGGCCTCCAGAAGTTATACTCTATTAGGGGTGTTGACTTTTATATATGATAATAATGGGAATAAATAAAGCCACAGTAAGAGGTAGAATTAAGAGTTTTGGATTGGGAAGAGGTAATATTTTATGTAGCATACTGGTTAAGGGTTGCCACTATTTTATCTAGTGTACTTAGATCCTGTTAACTCTGGAGTCTTGTGTTTTCCTGACCATATAGAGCCTAGAGGATCATAGATAGTTGAGCAGAGCTTGTTGAGTAATTAATGATTTTATGAATCTCTTGATGGGGAGGAGATTGAGGGTGAGAAGAGGCAAATAGAGGGGAAGAGAGTGGAAACTTCTAAATTACAGTTCCACAGTGACCAATAAAATGGGCTTTTTCTTAAGCCTTGGAGATGTATCCCTAAAAATGTCACGTCTAGGTAAACAGTAAGAGAATTGGCCAGGTCCATTTTGGGAAGAAAGCAGTAAGCCTGAATACAATTCACATTTTCTATAGGTGTTGCTAGGATAAGTACATCTAATTTACAACACATCCTGTGTATTCTTACCTTTAACTTTCACATACACCTCTCTTTATTTTTAATATGATGAGTATTTCAGATAAATATGCACAAAATTTGCCATAGATATATTATTAGATTATTCTCAAAATTTTCTGGCTAGCTTTTCCAGTCTATCAACTTTTTTCACTTTATTTTTGATAGTCTTGAATTTATATTTACTTAAAATAGAATAAAATAAATGATGCTTGTAGTAGTGGTATGGGGTCAAAACCAGAGTTAGAAAATATTTATATTTACTTCAAGGATATGTTTAACTTCTAAACTACATAGTGGACAGCTTGCATAGAAATTGAATAGTATTTTATACTTTCATACCAGATTTCTTCATTTCTCCTTTTATATTTTAAAGATTGATCCTGAATCCACTTGTTTAGCTATTGTCCATAACTGGGAAAATTAATTTTGCCAGATGGGCTCCTCCTTTCATGCCATACTTCCTGGTGTTAATGAAGGCTGGAACTCTTGACTATAAGATTGTGACTTTATATTCTATGTCCTTAAGAATAATACAGGGCTCCATTACTGAAATGAAGATGCAAAATTAAAGTTCTGTTGTTGAATTCATCCTGTTGGGCTTTTCTAACTTTCCTGAGCTCCAAAAGCAGATGTTTGGGCTTTTTTTATTTATCTGGTGATGCTGTTGGGAAATGCCACCATTGTAGCCAACATCTTCCTAAACCAGAGCCTTCCCATATACCTGTTTCTGCAGAGCCTATTTGTGGTGGAAGTGAGTTTCAGTGCAACTATCATACCTGAACTGCTAGTGGTGGTGTTTACTGAGAAAATGGCCATTTCTTTTGGAGGCTGTTTTTTGCAGATATATTTCATTCTTCACTTTACTGGTACTGAATGTTTTCTCCTAGGGGTAATGGCTTATTACCGATTTGCTGCAATCTGCCATCTACAGACCTACCCAGTAATTAGGAATAAAGGAATTTTTGCCAAATTAGTGATGCTCTCATGGATGTTAGGGATGTTATTATGACTACTGTGCCGACTACATGGGCAATTGGTTTCCCCTTTTTGCAACCCTAATAAAATCACCTCTTCTGGGAAGCTCCCCAAGTGCTAGAACTCACATGTGTAGACATCTTCCTCTTTGAAATCTTTGCCTTCACAGGCACCGTTTTGGTTGTTATGGTTCCCTTCCTATTGATACTCTTGTCTTACATTTGAATTCTCTCTCCTATCTTGAAGATGCCATCAACTACCAGGAGGCAAAAGGCCTTTTCCACTTATACCTCTCATCTCACATCACTTACCCACTTCTATGGTACAGCCACCATGAATTACTAACAACCCAAATGCAGGTACTCACCAGACACCAACAAACTGATGTCACTGGCTTACACATTGCTTACATTGCTGCTGAATCCATTTGTCTACAGCCTTTGAAATAATAAGATGAAAAGGGCTTTGATGAGATTATTACAAAAAATGGTTTTGCTCAATCTGATTTGGTGAGAGTTCATGATATTTGTACACTGCCCAATTGTACTATGTATGAATTCAATAAATAAAGAAAACATATTTCTTGTTGGAGTATATTTAATTTCTTGATTTCACCATGCTTGAAAATATTATCTATGCATCTCTCTTTTTTAATCCTGTTGTTATTTCTTTTTAAGAGAAACATATCTTTTTATACCATATGACAGAACAGTATCTTCCTCCATTTTTTCATTAATGGACACCTTGGTGATTACTAGAGTACTACCATTATGACAATGCTTTAAGAAATAGTTACATATATCATATGTTTAATGATTTTATTTATGTATAATAAATTTTCAAAGGAGGACTGATGGGATGAATGCTATCTTGTGTGTGGGGTTGTATACACATGTGTGTGCATGCCTGTGTTGCTATTAACTTAACCTAGGGCCTTGTATGTGCTAAACATGAGCTCTCTCACTGCATTACATCTCCAGCCCAGTGCATATATATGTATATATATCAGCTTTTGAAGAATAACTTTCCAAAGTGATTATAACTACTTGAGACTGACTTGAAGGCCCACTGACACTCACTAATAGCTAGTACTGCCAGAGACTCACCTATAGAGTGATAAAGGTTTTTATTTGTGGAATAAAAATGAATGAGTAAAAATACAATGAATTTACTTTGGGGGGCCCAAACCAGTTCATTATATTTTGTAGGCTCAAATGCCCCTAGACACTTTGTTTATGAACAATGAATGATCCATTTTTTGTTGTTTATTGTGGGAGGAAATGTAATTATCTAAGTGTGCCTGTTTTCTGTGTTCCTTGAGTAACATTTCTTCCTGTGTGACTTTTTCAATGTGAATAATTTTGCTGTTTGTGAAATTTGGAACATTTCTTGCTTGCATACTATTCCTATGTTCCTTTTGAAGACTAGTGAGGGATCTCCTTATTGATTGTATATCACATGAGCTCTACTGCCCTTAATTTCTGCTCCATAGTAAATGGGTAATATAGCATTCTTATTTGAAGCTGACACTCGTTTGTGGGCAAAAACATTTTTTATTTACAACTACTTCTGCTAAAATGAAAAGTGGAGATGTAAAACAAAGTGGATTTTCACTAAGAGAAATTTAATCGAAAGTTGAAACCAATTTGAGTAATATTTGAATTCTGAGTAATATTCCCTCCGTTAGGACATGTAATAAGCTTCAGAAAATTCTTTCATTGGATTCTATCTCTTGGAGTCCTGAAGTTTCTTCATTGCTCTTAGAGAGACTAATTAAATAAGGCCTTTTAGGGAACAAAACAAAACAAAACAAGAAATTGAAACAAAAATCCCCAAATCTGAGGCCCATAAACCAAGCACAATGCACAACTTACACGCAATGATTTATTACCATTTTTCATTTTTTTCATTTTTTCATTCTCACATTGATTCAGTAAGTTTATGTTAGGCATGGATTAATGTGACTGTTCCTGGGGAAACAGTGTTTGCTCTTGAGGAACCCACAATTTATTGCGAGAGCTCTTCACTTTTGAACACTGAAGTCAGCCCTGACCTATTTCTCTGTCTGTAGTGAGAAATAGAAGATGAACTGGCATGATTTAGTTGAACATGTGATAATTTCTGAGACATACTGAGTCTATGTGATAACCCTGGGAATAAATGAACAACTGGAAACAAAAGCAAAACAACAAACAAACCAGCCAGTCCAGACCCAGTGATCCTACCCTAGAAGCAACCATTCTGGCTGCTCTATCTTTAGTCTCACACCAGTTAGAAAACTCATACTTGAAACCATACTTTGCAGATCTTAAAGTTGACACCAAGATTTCCAACCATAATCAACTTGTTGTTGTTGTTGTTGTTAGGTGCTGTCGAGTCGGTATCCGACTCATAGCGACCCTCATAGGGTTTTCAATGGCAGACTGTCTCGGGATTGCCTTGGGAGTGGATTGCCAAGTCCTTCTCCCAATAATCAACTTAGACAAGAAAAAAAAGTGAACCTTGAAAATGCAAACCTTTGATGACTTTGTCAGTTAGAATATTTCAACAGGTTTTTTCTGCCTACTCACATACTCATTCACTTAGCTTTTCTGTTGGAAAGCCTGCTTTCAGTTTATGAAGTCATTATCTCCCTCTGGCTTGGAACTGTCAAATCATAACTTTCTTTTCATCTGGTGTTTCTCACTCCTCTCTTTGGCAAGGTAGTTCTCACTCTTTCTTTCCTTAAAATGTCATTTCCTGAAGATGGTTTTACTTTACCTCTCAAACCCCACCTTCCCTTCACAAATCATGTTTGCTCTGAATACTTTGTCTTTCCTTCATAGCCTTTTATTTTATTTTGTGTAGCAAAATGGACTTTCCTTTTTCTTAGTGGTACATTGTACTGGTTGCTAAGATAATAAACAGAAGTGTTTGTTGTATAATATAACATGGGGAAAGGACAGGAACCCTTAGCTTAGCAGGATAAAGTGTGGAAGAAATGACTTGACAAAGTTAATCTTCACAGCATAAAATCTAATTTTCTAAATGTATCACCTTTGTTGATTGAATTACTTTCCTTGGGTAGGCATAAAAAGAGCATCCATTCACTCCCAGAACATAGAGGGCGAAGACAGACCCAAGGAAAGATCACATTAAATTTGGTTTAATGAACCATGAGTTTATTGGGGTTGCTCACAGGGGCATGGGTGACTCACGGACAACATTTTTCTCAGTCTACCACCAGGAAGAATCCCTCCATGGAGTTTCTGCCAAGGAGTCTCATGGGAACCCGTAATACTGGCAAGTCTCATCCCCAGTCAACTGTTTACTTGTCCTATAACTTAACATCATGTGTAGCTGGGATGGGAGTTGATGGTACTGGGAACCTCAGGGGAAGGTCTTATGGAGGACTTGTGGAGGATCTTGTGACCCTCCTTCCCCCTCCCTCCAAGAGAGAATGGTAATATCTCCATTGCCACTACTATAGGCCTAGCTATCTGCTGCATAGTTTTGCTTATTTTGTTGCCACAATTACAATCTATTCTGGAGGTCACCCCAACTGTTCTGAATCAAGACAATGATCATCACATCCAGCTCAGACAACTAGCTACACTATAACCATAAGACCAGTCTTTATTCCCTATGTCTGAAGGGTTTTACCTGCCCACTCTCCCTCAACAGTGGGAAGCAGAAAAGGGCAGTGGAAGAAGGAAGACAAACACATAAGTTGTGGTGGGACCTTGTGGAAGAGAGCCCCTGGGATCTCTTTGCCATCCACAGAGGTGGTCATGAGGATTGAAGCCCGTGACTCCTAAGAGGAGCTCCTGCTAGCCCTTCCCCTGGGTGGACTTTGCACCAGTTTGAAACATAATTTCAACCAGAAATAAGAAATTGCCCTAATATTTTGTGGTTCTCCATTTATAATTGCCTGATTAACATTAAGCACATTTTGTAGATAATCTCTCCCTCCCTTCTTTGTGGGAAGTTTTGCATCTTGAACTTTCTTTCTTTTCTTTTCTTTTTTTTTTAAGTTCATGAGATTTATTGCATAACATGGTGACAGTAGTAAATAATGTATTGTAAACTAGAACATTACATTGCTTGAACTTTCTTCATTCACTTAATGTTGCATTTGCTTCACTTGATAAAAAGCCTTATGAAGACAATGACTACATGGATTTTTTTTCACCACTGTGTACTACCTGCCTAGCAGTACCTAAGACAAAGTAAGTGCATAACAAACATTTTCTTGAATTAAAAAAGGGGCAGCCTCAGGTGCGGTGGCGCACGCCTGTAATCCCAGTGGCTGGGGAGGCAGAGGCAGGAGGATCGCAAGTTCAAGACCAGAGGCAGTCTGTGTAACTTAGCAAGACCCTGTTTCAGAAAAGAAAAAAACCTACAAAATGGGCTGGGGATGCAGCTCAGTGGTCCAGGCCCTGGGTTCAACCCCTAGTACCGCAAAAAAAAAAAAAAAAAAAAAAAAAAGGGGCAGCCTGAGGAAAGATGTTAGCTTTAAGTTGTGGAGCCTTGGAGCAGAGTCTAAAATAAGCATAAGATTCAATCAAAGAGAATTGGATTATGGACCAGTCCCCAGGAAGTAGCCTTTCATGTGCATCATAGCTGAGGGAGAGTGGGGGGGGGCAGGAGTTGTTTAAATAACTGCTTTGTTTCTACATGCTCAAATTACCTGGATTGTACCTTTGTTTCACTGAGGTTTGAGATGATATGGTCATTCTCGATCACAGGTTTAATCAGTCACGTGAAAGATGGTAGGCATCTCCACACATTGGTGTAGCTAGTAATAGGGGATGTTCCTGAGGCAGAGTAGGGAGGGCTACAATTCCCTGCCTGATGCAACCTGATTAAAAAATTGTTTTACCAATGTTCACATTCAGAAGGTGCTGACTCCTCTCCGAAGCTTTCCCTCAACCTTTCCATGTGCAATGTGCCCGGACTTGACTGATATAAGGCCTTCCTGAGGTAGTGGTAGTGAGTACCTCCCCTGTATTTTAGGAGCTGAGTATAGATAGACCCAACTTGCATGAGCACATTGCTGTGTCAAGTGGGAAACCTGGGGCTGACAGGAAAGAACTGACAAGATGTGTGCAGAAATCCTGAGATCATGTGGAATGGCTGATCATATCCCTGAACATAACTGCCTTTTTGTCTGTATCAGCTTTACTCCTCGTGCCTATAGAGCCATCCCTAGAACCAATGCCACACGTTTTTTCTTATATGCTCAAGCATAAGTCCCAATAAATTCTTGCTTTGATGGTTTGCATGCCACTGGTCTCTTCATGATTTCTATCTCTAATTGAACTGAAGAATCCAAGGCTTTGGTGATAATACTAAGAGATGGTAACACAAAGAGCTGTTATTGGTAACATCATTGGTTACCCAGATGGGACCCTCTTTTCAGATTATCTCAAAGAAGAGGACCAAAATTGTGGCAATGGGCACAGACTTGTCTTGTGGCTGACATATATCTATTTGATTTTTTTTGCTTCAGTGACACCATGACTGGTAAATTCTGCCCCAGTCATTTCTGGCTGTGCATCTTTCTCCATCTGAATTACTCCTCATTCCCTTTGCCTCTGTTCTCTATTCTGTAATCAGCTTTCCTTCCTCCTGAGTCTATTGAGTGTTGCTCGTGGTTTTGGTTTGTAGTCTGTGTCTCACAGTAGACATCCATACAAAGGAGGATTAACACCATAGTGGCCCCAGCCTCAGTCACGCCATTATGCTATGGACTGGTGGCACCTGTGTGGTAGTCTCTGTAGACACTGTTTTGGTTTTGGCTGGGAATGCCCATGTTTTGTGAGTGTCTTTAACTCCCCAAAATACTTTTCCTATTTGTGCCTCTACATTTGGGGATGTGAAACTTGTCAGATTTTATCACCCAACATTTTATCACTCTTTTCTTAGGCAACCTCTGTTTTGTTTCTGTGTGGACAGTTTCTACACCATTTGGAATGTTGTTGTTATTAGGGTGCCATTGAATCGGTGTCTGACTCATAGCAACCCTACATACAACATGCCAAACACTATTGTCAGTGCTTCTCTGCTATTCGTAGGGTTTTAATGGCTGATTGTTTTCTGGGAGTGGGTTGCTGGGGACTTCTCCCAAGCCTACAGCACCTGGTATTGCCAGACAGTCTCTTATCCAAATACTAACCATGCCCGACCCTGCTTAGCTTCTGTGATCTGGTGGGATTGGACACCACGGTGGTATGGCTGCAAGCACTGGGAAGGTAGTCATTGGAAATCCCCTGATTTCCATCTTTCTTCTTTTTGCCTGTTTTTAAAGATACCTCTTTTTCTGTTTTTCAATTGGGAAGAGGCACAGTCTTGTAATGAGTAGGACCTGGAAATCATGAAGATTTACTGAATGCTTGTGGGTACTGACAGCCACCCTGTGATGAGACAGTTTCCCTTCCCTCCCTTTCTCTGTCCACCCTTACCTTCTATCTCTTTGCCAACATCTCTACTCATGAACGTCATGGGTCAGGAAGAGTCATATATCCACACAGACATGGTCTCTCATTTCTGATTGTTGGTCACTGCTTGGTGACATGAAGCACGCCCCATGGCATTCTAAAAGGCTCACTTTTTGCATCAAAAACTAGCATGCATTCTGCAGAAGTTTTACAAAGGATAAACGTTATAACAGAAAACTTATGTGTGATTAAATTGGCTATAATTAAGGGAAATTATTTATAGAGTCTTCTTAGGTGAATAATAATAATAACTATTATTATTTATGGTACTGTAGTGGGAACTGCTGAACTCAGGGGCTCCTGCATACCATGTAATCACTCTACCCCTGAGATGCATCCCCAGACCCATTTTAAAAATTTATCTTGGGACAGGGTCTCACTAAGTTACACAGACTGCCTCTGGTCTTGAACTCACAATGTTCTGCCTCCAGCTCCAGAGTCCCAGGGATTACAGAGTAGGCCACTGCACTTGGCACTTAGATGAAAATTAATCCACCAAATATCTGATAACCCTGGCATAATGCTATCAGTCATAATTATTATTCTAATATATAAATTACTGAAGTGTTTTGCAAAGAACTCAAAATCTAACCCTAGTTCTCTAAGACCTTTGTTTTCCACAGTTTCCCTTCTCTAAAATATGTGTAAGCACATTTGGGGAGAGGACTAACAAGTACTCATAGAAGCAGCTTTCTGTTAAAACTAGACTTATTTTACAGAAAAATTAGTTTTTATTTAAATACCTTTGATAAAAATTGGTATTACTGTAAAGAAAGTATATTTTTTGTTTCAAATCAACTACACAAATGGAATGTTTTGTTCTTATTGGTTTTGTTTTATATTCTCTTCTCTCCCTCTCCCTCTCTCTCTCTCTTTTACTTTGTAATTGTTACCTCTCAAAGTTATGCAGGAGTACAATTCCTCATAAAATAATCTTGTCCAGTGTTTTAAGATGCTAGGTATTATCCACAGGACACAGAATTGAATTTAGCAATGAACAACAGTGGGAGGGCAACTGTCCTGCAGTCTTACCTTATTATCACCAAGTGCCCTGATGTTAGAGAAAATTATAAAGTTAGAATTAAAACCCACTACTTCCACTTCAAGATGGGTAGAACTGGCTTTCTGCATTTTTAACAATTGAGGTTTAGAGGCCAAATGCAAGGAGGATAAAAGAGCTCAGAGGACTGCCAATATTTTGGCTCTCACCATTCAATAACAGCCAGGATGCAGGAGATGGTGATGACTCTCTAAACTGGTCCTGTAACTCCAGTGAGTCACTTAACCTTCCAATCAGTGGGATTTCAAGGACTCTGAAAACTAGGAACTGACCAGTGCACATGCCACAAAGACATCGGAGGAAGGAATGTCTCAAGTGCTTCCAAGGGAAGCCATGTGGTCATTGAGCCCCTGACCTGTCCCAGCAGGTAGCACGATGGGTGGAAGAAAAAGGCTGAAGGAATTAAGAACTTCCTTATAAGACCCTCAGATTATCCCCTGCTGAGTCTCTACTGACCTTAACAGTAAGAAGGAAAAAAGATTTTTGGCTAATACAGGGGCTACCTACTCAGTCTTGAACACCTCCGGGGAAGTACATTCAAAGACAAATGTGCTATTATGGGAGTGGGAAAAAAGTCAAAGAAATATCATACATGGACAATTAGCAGGGAAAGACAGTGGTCCTTTTAAATGGAACTCAAGGCGTGACACTGAGCAAAATAAAAATGGAGTCACTTATGTCAACCCTATAAAAATGGTGAGAAGCTGGGCATGGTGATGCACATTCATAGTCTCAGTTACTCAGGAGGCTGAAGCAGAGGGTATGGGAGCTCAAACCCAGTGTGGGCAACATAACTAGACCCTGACTCAAAACCAAACTAAACCACACCAAACCAATTTAGAGCCAGGAGGTTATAAAGGATAGTCCTTATCCTTGATTGTCTGATAATAACTCTAAGAAAAGATTGTGCCAGACCTCAAACTTGCACAAAGGCTGCCACATCCTTATATTCCAAGTACTTCTATAGGGACACGTGCCAAGGATTGTTATTTTGATAGTTTTGCAGGCACAGAGAAGTTTATTATCATTTCCTATCACTCTTATTTCATGGTCCTAGCCTTTTCTAGTCAATGAATCATTTTGGGAGAAAAGCATTCCCCCAAAAGGTGAAGTAATTGGTGGTAATACAAAGGGGAAAGAAAAGAGAGGTATACTTTCTAGGACATTTGGTGAGCAGAAGAGAGCAGAAAGTGCTAGACTCAATGTGAGAAGAGACTCTCTATTAGACAGCTATCATTTCTGTAGCAGAAAAACCAACACAAACAAACATATGAAGGGAAAGATTTATTGGAGCTCACAGAGGATCAGTCCATAGTTGGTGGCAGATCAGGCACGGTGGTGGCAGAGGAAGGGCCTGTGGCAGATGACCTAACTATGGTATTCTGGGCAGGAAGCAGAAAGAGATTCCTGGAAGTATGTTGTTGCTGCTGTTAGGTGCTGTCGAATTGATGTCCAACTCATAGTGACTCTATGTACAACAGGCAAATCACTATTGTCAGTGTTTCTCTCTTATTCATAGGGTTTTCAATAGCTCATTGATTTTTGGGAGTGGGTTGCCAGGTCCTTCTCCCAAGCCTACAGTATTTGGTGTTCCCAGCTGGTCTCCCATCCAAGTACTAACCAGGCCTGACCCTGCCTAGCCTCGGAGATCTGATGGGATTGGATGCCACAGTGCTATGGTTGCAGGCACCTGGAAGTATAGGTCTGGGTGAAAATACTTCCAAAGGCCTACACCTATTGACAACTTTTGCAAAGTAGAGTTCTGTCTCCCAAAGTTCTGTTACCTCCACAAACAGCCCCACCAGCAAGTGATTGAATATTAAAGCACAAGACCTTTGGGGGACATTTTATATTCAAATCATAGCAGGTTCTAAGTGCTGTGCCTGGTGTAGAATCTACGCAAAGAGAGGCACCTGTAGCCACAGTGTTCAGGGAGAGAAATGGATGAGTTCCTGTAGTCTCCAGCCACCCTTTTGGTCTGTTAATCTACAGAAAGCACTGCTAGCCTGCCAGACAGTGACTTGGACACCATTGAGCCAGACTTCCTGAGCTTTTGGTGCCTACAAAGCACCATAGTTATGCCTCTCAGGAGACACTTGCCTTCAATGAAAGAAGATGTTATATAAAGACTGTGATGTAATAAATCTGTTTAATAACTGCAAGGTTGATCATCAGTACAGTGAGTTTACTGGCCTACTCCTTTTCCCCACATTTGCAAGTTAAAAAATATGACTGCTGTCTGACTTCACATTCTAATAGAAGAATGAAGCAGAGGGGCATGAAATGAGTTGGGATTTTGGGCAGAGTGCAGTGTTGGTCAGAAAGGAAGAGCAAAGAGCTTTGTCACCCTTGAGAGGTCCAGATTCCCAGTCCCACTAGCTCTTCAGAGAATATCTCCTTTTGCCTGTCCTAGCTAATTGTGCTTCTGCTATTTTGATATGAATTCAAGCATCCCTTTGATGAAAACTTGACTTCTTCTGTAGACTTGCATACTGGGTGAAAATGCCACTGTGAATATTTTAGCTACTGAGTTTGCTATTTTCTTTATATTGAACTATCTTTCTATTGTCTGCTCCTGGCTTTGTATGTTTGGGTTACTTGGAACCCTTTAAACACAAATGTAGTTAAGTCTGCAGAGGAGAAGTGAAATCATGAACTTTGTAATAAAGGTCATACAAAAATGCTATCAGTATTTATTGGCCCAGTGGTCTCACAGGAACATGGATATTTTCATTTGGCTTCTTGTCAGGCTTGGCTCATTTCTGTGCCCTGTCCTACAGTTTATAATGATTATTCTTACTCTAAGATTTAATTCTGGCTTCTTTTAAGGTAATATTTCTCAGAAACTATTGTATTAAACACTCATGAAGCTCTCATGGGAGTGAAGGTTTCCCTTAACTTCTTAGCAAATGTGATCCTTGACAACTGTCTAGCACCAGATTATTTCCCAACAGAAGGTGGCATATGGACTGTAAGTATTACTTCATGCTGTACTTGGATGAATGCCAGGGGGCAAATCTAAGTCAATATTAAAAGGATATATGGCCTGGCTCAGTGGTGTACTCCTGTACCCCAGCAACTGGGGAGGCAGAGCAAAGATTATCTTGAATTCTAGGCTAGAGGCAGACTGTAACTTAGTGAGACTCTGACCCAAAACAAAACAAAACAACAATAAAACTGGGGTGGGGTGCAGCCTCACTGGAGAACTCTTACAAGGTATGTGCAAAGCCCTGGGTGCAGCCTCCAAGTACTGAAGAAAATAAAAACAAAAATAAAAACAAAGGCACACCAGAAAAGGATATGATCAGGCCCAGTGGCTGCATTCTTTTTCTGCACAAAGTAGCACAGCTCAAAATATTTTGAATGCTGTAAAGAATGTTTTGCCTGACTTAACCTGAACACTTTCTGGCTCTCAGGCTGTATCATATTTTTGCTGCTCTTCAGTCCTTACATTTTTAATCTTATGGTGAATTTATATCTTGTAGGCTACAGCAGTTCCAAGACAAATTTACATATCTTCTCAAATCTAACCCTCACCTTTTCATCAATTTTAGATGGCAACAAAATTAGATGCATGTGCAGACTGGATTTATGCTTCCAAACTCTCTAAACCATGAATCAAACCTGCATGCAATCCTAATCCGCATCTGATTTTGTACCCTTCTAAAACTGTTGAAAGGGTGTGGATTAGATTCAAAAATATATGGTAATGGTTATGCCAGCCTTCAGAACTTTATCTTCAGTGGAGGAATCAGGCCTATATGGGTCAAAAAAGTTGTCAGTGAGGAATTTTTTATACCTCTGGGGAAACATAGGATCAATGCCATTGACCAGAAGTAGGCAGCTACAGAAGACTGAAATATTTGCCCATAAATGCTTACGATGAAGGAAGATAAAATCCACATGGCATGGTGCACACCTGTAATCCCAGCACTTTGGAGGCAGAGGCAGGAGGATTGCTACAAATTCCATGCCAGCCTGGTTTACATAGCAAGATCCAGGCCAGCAGTGGCTACATATTGAGAGCCTGTATCACTCCTCACGCCCAAAATTAAAAAGATTAAAGAGGATAAAACATCTCAAGGAGGGCTTTGATTCCCCTACCAAAATTTCCCACCAAAGACAAGCTGCTTACAAAAATACTTTACATAAGTGACCAGGCTGAGAAACTGCTGACTTCTCTTCCAAGCTCCCCTGTAACCTCTAAATGCACAACATTCCTGAAATTAACTAATATAAGACTTTCTTGGTGTTGTTGGGACACATGGGTGTCCGAAGCACAGGTCCAGGAATCTGGCAGCAACCTCAGTCCTTGTACTTGACATATAAAAGAATTTATTCACAACACAGAAGTTATAGTAGAGAGTATGTTGTTGTTGGGTGCCATTGAGTTGTGTTCGACTCTTAGCAACCCTGATAAGGGTTTTCAGTAGCTGATTGTTTCAGGATTGCCTCAGAAGTGCATTGCCATATCCTTCTTCCATTTTTGTGGGGCTGGGAGTTGAACCTAGGATCTCAGAGACTGCAGAGTGGCACTTTAGTAACTGAGCTAGATCCCAGCCCAGTAGAGAGCATAGATAAGGTTTATTAAACATAGTACATATTTAAGGAACAATTACTGGGAAAACTGAGGCACCTGGAGAAGCTTAGGTAGAGCTCCAAAGGAACTTGGAAAAACCTGTGTTCCCAGGATGAACCACCATAAGGGTATTTCTATTCCCCAGGGGAGTCTGGGATTTAGCTCAATTGGTAGAGTGCTGCTCTGCAGTCTCTGAGGTCCTTCGTTCGATCCCTAGCACTGCAAAAATGGGAGAAGGATGTGGCAAGGCAATCCCAGAAAAAATAATCAGCCACCGAAAACCTGATGTGAGTCTCTATGATATAACTTGACGGCACTTAATAACAACATTCCCCAGGCGAAGGTAAAGAAGCTAGAGAACAGAAGAGTTAAACAGGCTTTTAGACAGAAAGTTACCTTGGATAACAGAGAAAATGGCAGCATGAGAGAAGGGAGAGATGTGCATGTGGTTACTGGAGAGAGAAGAGAGAATGCATGTTCTCTCTAGTTTTACTCAAACTAAGGCACGCCCAGTGGGATGCCAGCCCTGGGTGCCCAGCTCTGAGCCCTTGGTGTGAAATGGGCCTAGGATCTGTTTTTTAAATGGCTCAGTGGCTTGGATAGCATGTGGGACCTATTAGAAAATGTCCTTCCAATGTCCTCAGATAGGCATGTGGCTTCGTTCATCATGGCTGAACAGCAGCAGCCATTTTCAGTCCCCTTTTCCTTCATATTGCCTGCAAATGCCTAAACTAACTGGGAGGCTTTTGTGAGCACCTTCGTTATCTTTTGAGAACTGAGCTCAGATGGACCCAACTACCATGAGCAGATTGCTGTGTCTAGTGTACACCAAGAACAAAGAACTGAAAAGATGTGTGCAGAAATCCTGAGAATGTGTGCTGACTTGTACCAGCATGAACCTGTCTGTGTGTCTACTTAAGCTTTATTCTGGGAAACCTCCTGGGGAGCCTATCCCATGTGCCATCTATTTTGTGTGTGGGCATGAGCCATAACAATGCCTTGTTTGGATGAATTGATCATTAAGTGGTTTATTGGTAAAAAGGGAACTGTCATTTTTGGTAATTCATGTTTTTATTGTAATTTATTCTATATCCTGCCTGCAGCTGTAGCCCTGTGGCATCCGATCCCGTCAGATCTCGGAAGCTAAGCAGGGTCGGGCCTCGTTAGTACCTGGATGGGAGACTGCTTGGGAACACCAGAAGCTGTAGGCTTTGGAGAAGGACCTGGCAACCCCCTCCCAAAAATCAATCTGCCATTGAAAACCCTATGAACAGCAGAGAAGCACTGGAAATAGTGTTTCCCCTGTTGTACAGAGGGTCGCTATGAGTCGGATACTGACTCAACGGCACCTAACAACAACAACAATTCTATATCCTAGCTGTCAAGGAATTAAAGCAACATTAAATTGTTGAAGAGTATAACAATGTATCAAGGGGGAAAAATAGGGTAAATTCCAACAAGTTTCAATATATAGACTAAATCAGTTTCCTTGATTATTCTATATTATTCTAATTTGCAGGGCAACTTTAAAAATAATTTGAATAACACTGATCACTTAGTATCACTTAGTGTGATATTAAGTAAGATTATGTATATATTCTGCTTAATACAGAGGCATCTTGTAAAGTGTGTATACTATTTAGGATTGGCCATATATATATGTATCAATGTGATAGCTGAAATTATTTTGGGTTTATGAATGTTTAACAAGTGCTAACTTATTTTTTAATTTAATTTTAATTAGCATATAATATAATGAGCTTCATAATGGCATGTTCACAGGTTATATTGTGAACTTTACTCCTATTCAACCCCTCTTTATTGCTCCTTGTTTCTCCTTCCCCACTTGTTCCTTCTCACTTCCAGATGATCCCCCTTTTACTTTCCATTCTGATACATATATATTTATTTTTTGACAAATTATGTTGTAATATGTGACATGTTATATATAATATATAATGTTATATAATATTACATTATATATTATAGTATATATTATATTATATATTATAGTATTATATTATATATTATAGTATTATATATTATAGTATTATAGTATTATATATTATAGTGAGCTGTACCATTGTGGCATCAGATCCTGTCAGATCTCGGAAGCTAAGCAAGGTCAGACCTGGTTAGTACTTGGATGGGAGACCACCTGGGAATACCTGGTGCTGTATGCTTGGGAGAAGGTCATAGCAACCCATTCCCATAAAACAATCAGGCATTGAAAACCCTAGGAATAGCAGAGAAACACTGACAATAGTGTTTTTTCCATTGTACGTAGGGTCGATATGAGTTGGACGCTGACTTGACAGCACCTAACAACAAGCAGAACATATTATAATATATATAATATGTTATATTATATAATATATAGTCCAATAATATAATTCCATATATGAGAGAGAACATGTGGTATTTCTGAGTCTGGCTCACTTTGCTTAATATGATCATCTTTAGTTCAATCTACTTTCCTAGGAGTGACATAATTTTGTTCTCCTTTGCAGCTGAATAAAATTTCATAGTGTATACATAGCACATTTTCTTTATCCATTCATCTATTGATGGACATCTAGGGAGACTCCACATCTTGGCTACTATGAACTGCGCTGCAATGAACACAGACGTGCAGGTGTCTCTACGGCTTATTGACTTAGATTTCTTTGGGTATATACTGAGGAGTGGTAAAGCTGGATCATATGGTAGTTTGGTTTTTGGTTTTCTGAGAAACCTCCATACTGAATTCCATTATGGCTGTGCTAATGTGTATTCCTACCAGTATTATATAAGGGTTTCTTTTTCTTCACATTCTCATCAGCATTTGTTGTTTGTTTTGTTGGTGCTCACCATTCTGATTGGGTAAGATGGAATCTTGATGTAATTTTGATTTGCATTTCCCTGATGACTGAGGATTTTGAACACATTTTTATATTTTATTGGCCATTTGAACTTCTTTCTTTTAGAACTTTATTGAATTCATTTGCATATTAATTAATTGGATTTTTTGGTATTTAATTTTTGAGGTTTTAAAAATATATTCTAGATATAAATCCCATGTCAGATGTACAGTTGGGAAAATTTTTCCTTATTATATTATTTCTTTTGCTATGCAGAAGCTTTTTAATTTTATGTAATCCTAATTGTCATTTTTTTCTATAATTTCCTGGTCTATTAGAGTCATTTTAAGAAATTTCTTGCCTATTTGTCTTAAAGTGTCTTGTTTTGGTATCAGAGTAATACTGGCTTTATAGAATGAAATTGGTAGTATTCCTTACATTGCTATTATTTGGAGTTGTTTGGGGAGATATTGATATTAATTCTTTTTAGAAGGTATTATAGAATTTGGCATTGAATGCATTCAGTCTTGGGTTTTCTTTGTTAGAAGGCTATTACTGCTTCAATTTCACTGCTCATTATAGATATGTTTGTTGTTGTTGTTGTGAGGTGCCGTCGAGTCGGTATCCGACTCATAGTGACCCTCTGTACAACAGGTGAAACACTATTGTCAGTGCCTCTCTGCTGTTCATAGGGTTTTCAATGGCAGATTGATTTTTGGGAGGGGGTTGCCAGGTCCTTCTCCCAAGTCTACAGTATCTGGTGTTCCCTGGCGGTCTCCCATCCAAGTACTAACCAGGCCCGACCCTGCTTAGCTTCCGAGATCTGACGGGATCCGATGCCACAGGGCTACAGCTGCAGGCCTAGATATGTTTAACTTGTTTATATTCTTTTGATTTAATTTTGGTAAGTCATGTGTATCTAGGAATTTATATATTTCATCTAGATTTTCTAGTGTTTTGGAATATAATTTTTCAAAACATTGTCATGGTTCTCTAGATTTCATTGGTATCTGTTGTAATGTCCCCCTTTGAATTTCTAATTTGAGTCTATTCTTTCTTTTGGTTAGTTTGGCTGAGGGTTTGTTGATCTTGCTTATCTTTTACAAGAACCAACTCTATTTCATCAATACTGTGTATTCTTGTAATCTCCACTTTATTAATTTCTACTCTGACCTTCATTATCTCTTTCTAACTAGTGATTTGAGGTTTTGCATGTTCCTGTTCTTCTAATGTCTGGAGGTATATCATTAAGAATCACAAGTTTGAGACCAGAGGCACCCTATGTAACTTAGCAAGACCCTGTCTCAAGATAAAACATTAAAAGGTGGTTGGGAGTGCAGCCGAGTGGCAAGGCATTTGCAAAGTGTGCATGAGGGTCTGTGTTCAACATTCAAATACTGCAAAAAAAAAAAATTCAAGTTTTTGTATTTGTCAAGAGTTGATTTATGGCTTAAAATATGATCTACTTTAGAGAAAGTTTCATGGGGTACTGAGAAGAATGTATATTCTGTAGCTTTTGGTTGGAATATTCTGTAGATGTCTTTTAAGTCCATTTGATCTATCATGCAATTTAACTATTAAGTTTCTTTATTGATTCTTTGTCTGGATGGTCTCTGTATTGATAAGAGTGGGGTATTGAAGTCACTCACTATTATTGCATCTGAATTTATCTATCCCCTTATTTCCAGTAGTGTCTGTTTTATGCAATTGGGTGCACCAATCTTTGGTGCATATATCAATTGTTATATCTTCTAGATGGATTGTTCCCTTTATTAATATATATTGATCATCTTTATCTCTTCTGACTAGTTTTTTCTTGAAGTCTACTTTGATATAAGGATGGCTACTCCTGTTTTTTTTTTCTCCTTCTACTTACTTGGTACATCAATTTCCATCTGGTCATTTTCAGTCTGTATGTGTCCTTGATAGTGGTATGTGTTTCTTTCAGATAACAATTGTTGGATCTTGTTTTTTTAATTCAATCAGTCTATTTCTTTTAATATGAGCACTGAGACCATTTATATTGAGGGAGATTGGCTGATTCTTGTAATTGTGTTGGGTATTTTTCTGATTGGTTCACATTTTATTTGTTCTTTTTCCCTTATTCATGTTCAGTGTTTGTTAGGATTTTGAGTTAGACATAACTGATTCTCTCCTAGTTCATCTGTCTGTTCCTTTCATGAAATTCTTTTCTTCACTCTTGCTATTGAGACTGTCTTTTTCCCCTCCTGTATGTGTTGTTATTGTTGTTAGGTGCTGTCGAGTCAGGTCCAACCCATAGTGCTCCTCATAGGGTTTTCAGTGGCAGATTGTCTAGGGATTGTTTCAGGAGTAGGCTGTCACATCCTTCTCTCATTTTATGGGGTGCTGGGGATTGAATCCAGAGCCTTAGCATGTTCAGAGTGACACTCTACCAATTGAGCTAAACCCCATCCCCATGTATGTGTAGAATTCCTTTAAGTATCTTCTACAGTGCTGGCTTGTGGTCATGAATTTTTTCAGTGTGTGCTTGTCATTGAAAGGTATTTATTTCTCTTGAGGACAGCTCCAGAGACTGGCAACTCTGAGCTGAGGTCAGCAGACTTCTCCATTTCCAACAATCTGCCATACAGCTCACAGCCTGCATGACTTAGAACCCTGAAGCTCAATGACAGAAGAGTACTTGATCTCTACAGCTTCCTCCCACCCTCTGAGTGTTCAGTATTGGGCAGGTTATGAAAGCACTGAGATGGATCATTCAGTTCATATCTCAGTGCCCCATTTGCTCCTCCTACTTTCCATCATACTCTAGTGATATCCCTTGGCTTGGACATTACCCTGGGGGGTACAAACTGGGAGTATCAGGTACATATGAGGCCTGTGGGACCCACAAGCAGCAAAGCTCCCTCCCCAAGGAGGCTCAGCTGCTCAGTTTTTATTCTGAATGGATGTTGGATTTTGTCAAATGCTTTTTCTGTACTTATTGATATGATCACATATTTTTCTTCTTTAGTCTGTTGATGTAATAGGTTATATTGATTGATTTCTGAATCTTAAGTCAGAATTGTATACCTGGAATAAATTTCATTTGGTCATGATGTATACTTCTTTTTATACATTGTCTTACTCAATTTGCTCATATTTTGTTGAAGATTTTTGCATATATGTTCAGGCTTGCCTAGAATTTGCAACCCTCTTACATCAGCAACCTATATGCTAGAACTATAGGTACAAGCCACCACCCAGCTCAACATTTTTTAAAATTAGTATACAATATAATGAATTTTATTATGGCATTTCCACATAATTATTTCATGTATTTTGCTCTTATTCATTTCTTCATTACACCCCATGTTACTCTGACCCCTCTCATTATTTCCCTCATCTCTCCAAACATATAAGCTTATACTTTCAATCTTATATACATATATATTTTTCTTTTTAAAAATTATTGTGAATTCATTTATTTTAAAAATTTATTTATATATGTTGTGGAGTACAGAGTAATAATAAGTCATTTCCTATATCCATTAATCATCTTAAAATTACTTTTGCTTACACATTCATCATCTTACATATTTTACAGAACAATATAAACTAAAGAAAAGAAGAGTATGAATATTAATTAATATGTAATGAAAATAATATGCAATCATAGGTTATATTCTCATAGATTTTTTCCTTCCCCTCTCTTTTTATGTTATTTATATAGTTGTGTCCTATATTTTGAGATTTTCCTCTCCCTCTTTACCCTTCTATGGTGTTTCCCCTCCCCTTCCTTTCCCCCTTCCCCAACCTCTGCTCCCACATGCTGATCCCCTTCCCCTTCTTTCTTATCTGCTTTTATTTTCCCTTTTAGATAGCTATGATTGTTCATTTTTATATACCTAAATATGGATAATTTCTTTCTTCCTTTAATTTATATTTAGTTCCCACATATGAATGCAAACATATGGTATTTCTCTTTTTCAGACTGAGTTAATTTGCTTAAAATGATGTTCTCCAGTTCCTTCTATTCTGCTGCAAAAGACATAATTTCATTCTTCTTTACTGCTGAGTAATATTCCATTGTGTATATATACCACAGTTTTTTTAATCCACCCCTCTGTTGATGGACATCTTTGTTGATTCCATACCCTTGTGATTGAAAAATGATGTATTAAATATGGAATGGAGGTGTCCCTGTGGTACAATGACATATCTTCCTTTGGGTATACTCCCAGGAGTGATATAGCTGGGTCATATGGCAGTTCTGTTGTTCATTTTCTAAGGTACATCCATATGGATTTCCAAAGTGGTTGAACTAATTTACAGTGCCATCTGCGGTATAAAAGTCTTTCTTTTTCTCTGTATCCTCATCAGCATTTGTTATTATTTGTATTGTTAATCTTGGCAATTCTTACTGGAATGAGATGGAATCTCAGTTTTGTTTAGATTTGCATTTCCTTAATGGATAGGGATATTGAGTATTTTTGCATGTGTTTATTGGTTATTCATATTTCTTTGCTTGAGAACTGTCTGTTCAGTTCCATTGCATACATATTTATTGAGTTATTTGTTATTTTGGTGTTTGATTTCTTAAGTTCTTTGTATATTCTAGAAACTAGTCCTCTGTCAAATGTGTGGGATGCAAAGATTTTTCTCCTATTCTTTGGGCTCTCCCTTTATTCTTTTGTTTCTTTTGCTGTATAGAAGATATTTTAGTTTTATGTAATCCCATTTGTTGATTCCTGGTGCATTTTTCTGGGCAGTTGGAATCTTTTTAAGGAAATGTTTGCCAATGCCTATGTGTTGGAGTGTGTTCCCTATCTTTTCTTCCAGTAGTTTTATGCTTCTGGTTTTATGTTAAGGTTTCTGATCCTTTTTGAGTTGATTCTCATACAGATTGAGAGAAATGGTTCTATTCTCATTCTTCTGCAAATGGATATACAAATTTTTCCAGCAACATTTGTCAAAGAGGCTATCATTTCTGTAATGAACATCCTTAGTCCTTTTGTCAAAGATCAGGTGGCTGTAGTTGTGTGGGTATATCTCTGAATTTTCAATTCTATTCCATTGATCTTCATGCCATTTTTTGTGCCAGTACCAAGCTGTTTTTGCCACTATGGCCCTGTAGTAGAATTTGAAGTCAGACATTGTGATACTTCTGGCACTATTTTTGCTCCTTAGGATTATTTCAGCCATTTGCAATTTTTTGTGCCTCCATATGAATTTTAGGATTGTTCTCTCTATTTATGCAAAGTATGTCATTGAAAATTTGATGGGAATTGCATTAAATCTATAATTTACTTTTGGCAGTATAGCCATTTTCACAACATTAATTCTTCTGATCTATGAGCAAGGGAGGTCCTTCTATCTTCTAATATCTTCTGCTATTTCTTTCTTTAATGTTTTAAAGTTTTCCTTGTAGAGGTCTTTAGGGTCTCTGGTTAAATTGATTCCTAAATATTTAATTTTTCACAGATTTCTTTCTTTAATGTTTTAAAGTTTTCCTTATAGAGGCCTTTAGGGTCTCTGGTTAAATTGATTCCTAAATATTTAATTTTATGGTGGGCTACTGTGAATGGGATTATTGTCTTGATTTCATTCTTTTCTTATTTGCTATTGGTGTAAAGGAAGGATATTGATTTTTGCATGTTAATTTTGTATCTTGCTACTTTTCTGATGGAACTAATTATCTCTGAGAGGTTTCTATTGTAATCTTTCAGGTGCTTTAGGTATAGGATCATGCCATCTGTGAATAAGGATAGTTTGACCTCTTCTTTCCCTATCGGTATTCCTTTCATTTTTTTCTCTTTCCTGATTGCTCTGGCTAAGATTCAATCACAGGATTCAATAAGAGAAGAAAGTATGGGTATCCTTGTCTTCTTCCTGATCTTAGAGGAAATGCTTTACATTTTTCCCATTTAATATAATATTGGCTATAGGTTGGTCATAGATGACCTTTATAATGTTAAGTTCATTCTATGCTTAATTTCTTTAGGACTTTTATTATGAAAGTATGTGGCACTTTGTCATAGACTTTTTCAGCATCCGTTGAGATGATCATGTGATTTCCATCTGCTTAATTCCATTTGCAAGTATTTTATTAAGGCTTTTTTGCATCTATGTTCACTAAGGAAACTGGTCTATAATTTTCCTCCCTTCCCTTACATTGTTTCTCTCAGGTATTGTGGTCACAGTGACACAAAGTAACTATTATAGTGTTGTGTGTAAACCAGTGGGAATGCAGAGAGACCAAAGGATGGATCATGTTAAACTTCTTGAACTATGAGTTTATTGGGATTTTCTTACAAAGTGTGGGTGACTCACAGTCAGTCTTTCCATATAGCTCCATCCAATTGGAGAAATCCCTTCCAGGATACTCCCACCAAGATGTCCCTGGCATCTGCAGGAGCATCAGTCCCACCCTCCGCTAATTGTTTACCTCTTGCATAAATCAGAGGCACCTGGGGCCGAAGAGGGGCTAGGAAGGGTCTTGTGAAGTTCCCTTGAGAGTCTTCTGACACTCCTTTCTCCTTCTGAGAGGGAATATTCATTGAGCTTTTACCATTACAATAGGCCTGCCCAAGTTGTATAGTTTTGCCCATTTCATTTCTGTGGTTATGGGGATAAGGTCCTTTGAAGTCAATTGAGGTGTTCTGTATCAAGATGTCCCAAATGGCACTCATCATTTGCAGCCCATTTCCAGCCCAGAGGAACTTGGTACACAATATATACATATATAGACCTTCATATTGTCTACCCACTCCATATATCAAGCTATATTCTTCAACCCTGGAACCTGTGACTGCCAAACTTTCTACATTTTCTTTGCAGATAAAGTCAATGAACTCTTCTTTTTCCTTGTTGTGTACCAGCCAACTTAGCCATTACCCTTAGAATCTAGTGACAAACGTTTCCCCCTGACCCCTATTGGTACTGGCAAGATAGATTTTTACAAGTTTTTAGTGATATGTGTCTTTCTTCTCTTGTCCAACCCAGTGTATCCTTGACTGAATTGTGCTGTGACTTGTTCCATTTATAGGGCTGGTATAAGGGAGAGATGAAGGTAGTATTTGGTGCAACACCTATAATATATTCTTCCTATGCTTAATGGGGAGATCTTGGTCACTTATCCAGTGTTGGAAAGTTCATAGATGCCTTGACAGATAAAATTTTTGAAGGCATGCTTTCAGTATTGCTATCTTATATATCAAGCCTTTTGATTTTTCTAACTCAAACTAAAAACATGATTAAGCACTCTGTTAGTTTATTTTTGACACAGTGACAAATGCCTGAGAAAACATCTCAAAGGAAGAAAGATTTTATCTTGACACACATTTTCAAGGATTGCAGTCCACACTCCATTGGTTCCACTACTTCTAGGCCTGTGGTGAGGGAGAGCATCATGTTGGAAGGGCATTGAGGAACAGTACTGCTTACCTCATGGCAATAAGACAAGAGGGAGAGTAACAGGAAGGACTGGGTCCAAGATGTATCCTTCAAAGACAGGCCTCCAGGGACACACTTCCCCCAACAAGGGTCTAGATTCAGCAGATACACCACATCTGTATAGTCTATTCAAAATTTTAATCTCTCAATGGATTGAATCATCGATGAGGACAGAGCCCTCATGATCTAACCTTTGGAAATACCCAAACAGACACACCCAGAAGTGTATGCCTTGTTACTGTCTGGAGGAGAGAGTGCTCTTGAGAAGGAAGCCACTCCTAAAAATCAGAGGTGAGAAGTAGCAAAGGAGAAACTTGGTTCAAGCACATAGTCCAAATTCTTCACAAAGTTAAACCAGCCAGTTCATCCAAACTTGTGTTCTCCTGGAACAATCTAGGGTCTCTTTCCACTGCTCTTACCAGTCAGTATAGAGTGATCTCTGAGACCTTGATTCTCATCTATCCCATATGACATTAACAACAAACTTTTCTTTTACAGAGAAAGTTATAGAAACAGAGTTCAGTGAATAGCTCATCCAGATCTTTTGACTCCAAGTCACGAACAATCAACTGTAATGATATTTTTAGTAAAAAATTTCATTTTCAGGGATTCTATATTTTTTCTGGAAAAGATAAAATTTATGTGTATGGGGACACTCTGACATTCTACACAGAGTCTTGGATCTACTTTCCTTAACTTTCTCACAGTTGCCCAAACTGAACATACTGACCAATTAAATTGTCTGCCTCTACGTCATGTGCCTCTGCTCATATTCTCACTCCACTCTTCCCTTTTTTGCTGTTTGCAGCATTCACACACCTCTACTTTCACCTCCTATAGGGAATGGCAATGGTGAATTTGAATCTTTTGTGTAAGTGGTCTTCATTACCCACAGATTTATGAAGCAGTGGTGTTCCAGGCTTGTTCTCTTGAACTTTCATAATTAAGAGGCCATGTTCAACCCTGTTTAGTTACCATACAAAATATGAGGTCTATGTGTAGTGATTCCAAGTTCTTCAGGGAGGGATTCTCCAGAGTACAGAATTCTATATTATATAAGGTTATAATATCAGTGCAATGAATCACTAAATCATATTTATGAATTTGACTGCTTTTAACGTAGCATGAAAATTATAGAGACAGAGTCAATAGGTAAGAAAGTGTAGTCTCAGCTTGTGTGTATCTTAGTGGGATTTCTTTTTATAGTTCTCACTGATGGCTAGAGATGCAAAGGAAACTGTCTCAGTACTCATGGATCATTAGGTACTGCTAAATCATTTGAATCAGCAGACTTTGGTTTGATGCTTGTCAATTTCTTTTTCTTTTCTTTCAGAGAAAGAAGAGGGCATGATTTCAAGCATACTTTGTGTGCATTAATTACCAAATCCTAAAGTTTATAACTGTGGAACTTGTTCAACCAGTGCAACACTTTTCTTTTTCAATTCTCAGGATGAAACCTAAGGAATGGAGAGACTTGGTTCAGTATCTCCTGTCAGAGAGTTAATTAAGACACCATTTGGGTGTTTTATGTTATGGACAAAATAGGAAGCATTCAAGGTCAGTTGTTCTTTACTACTCATGACAGTTTTTTTGTTGTTGTTATAGTTGTTTATTTTTTAAGTATATTTTTGTTTTTAACTATCACATGACAATTACACATATTTATGAGATACAGTGTGACATTTCTATTCATATATATATATTTCTATCCATATTTGCAATGTCTGTCTGCAGCCGTAGCCCTGTGACATCCGATCCCATCAGATCTCCAAAGCTAAGCAGGGTTGGGCCCGGTTAGTACTTGGATGGGAGACCACCTGGCAACACCAGATACTGCAGGCTTGGGAGATGGACCTGGCAACCCACTCCCAAAAATCCATCCGCCGTTGAAAATCCTATGAACAGCAGAGAAGCACTGACAATAGTGTTTCGCCTGTTGTATGTAGCGTTGCTATGAGTCGGATACCGACTCGACAGCACCTAATAGCAACAACAACAATGCCATGTGTAATCATCAGAATAACTGGTATTTCTGTCACCTCAGACATTTATGATTTCCTGTGTTGAGAATATCCCATATCTTCTCTGCTGGCTGCTTTTCATTGTACTGAGTTATTTTCTAACATAGCTATCCTACTGTGTTATTAAAGATAGTTTTATTGTATTATATGCTTTTCATCATACTTACAGATATTTCCTATTTTAAATGATTCATATATTTTATAATTTGACAGGCTATCCACTTTCATGTTTTTAGAACTGAGTGTACTTTTTTTCTTCATTAGAAATGAGTTTTGAATATTTGGCCCACCAGAGTACATTTTATCTACTTTAGAGATTTTTTTGACATACAGAATATATGTTAATGTTGTGGTTAACATAGGCATTTGATTAATACGTGACTATGTTCCAACTCTGGAATAAGCCAACTTGCTTTCTACTATTTGCTTATATCCCACAGATCTGCACTCAGGATAACCCTGTATGTCTTCATCTCATTTTGTCAATCAGTTTTCCTGGCATCATCATCTCTGTTGAATTTTTTCTGTTTTTCAGATGTCACATGAAGGCCAGTAGATTCCATTCCAGTCCTATGATATACTCAAGGAACTTCTGACATGAGCTAGTGAGTCTTCCTCCTGGGGCCTTTTTCCCACCTAATGATCCTCTCACCATGGCATCCTTTATTTGTGGTTGTTAACTCTGCCTCTTTTTCACATGCAATCTTTCCCTCATCTGAATTTCTAAACCATTTGTTACTACTTCCAATTTTGTTATTTACTGACTTTACTTTTCTATTGTATACCTTATTCCTTAAAGATAAAATATAGATTTCTCTAATTTCTTTTACTTACTTATTTTAGAGATGTAGGTTTAACAGCTCTTATGAGCCAGGGATTGTTGTAGGCTTTGTGTATATAGCCAAGAAGCAAACAGAATCTTTTCACTACAGGAGTTATGCTCTAGTTTGAGTTATATTTTTTATATGGATATATAATATCAGTTGATAATCATGGAGCTGTGAATATAAGGTATAGGTAAAGCTTAACTGGTGTTGAGCCCTAACTAGACCATGACTGGTGATATTGGGTTACTAAGACCTGTATCCTTGTATAGGTGTGTAAAGGATATATAGGTATTTCTTTTTGTTGCAAGTGGCTTTATGTTTTAGGTTAAACATTTCTTAAAACATTTTGCCTGATTTGGTTTCAAAATACATCTTTATTAACATTTTATAAGCAAAATATAAACTGTTGTATTTCAGTTTATTAAGTTAAAGTAATTAAAAAAATCTTTGGTACTTAATGTAGAAACCACTTCTCCATATTTTTAAGTGAAACTTTATTCAATTATGGAACACAATAAAAGGCAAAATATAAAATAATAAACTTCAATATTAGTAATACAGTTTTTAGCCTGCAGCTGTAGCACTGTAGCATCTGATCCCGTCAGATCTCAGAAGGTAAGCAGGGTTGGACCTGGTTAGTACTTGAGTGGGAGACCACCTGGCAACACCAGATAATGCAGGCTTGGGAGAAGGACCCAGCAATCCACTCCCAAAAATCAATCTGCCATTGAAAACCCTATGAATAGCAGAGGTAGAGTTGCTATGAGTTGGATACTAACTTGAGGACACTTACCAATAGCAACAATACAGTTTCTATACAGCACTTTGGAACATTTTAAGCAGACAAGATTTTTTTCTCAGTACATGAATAAAAGTGTAAGAAGCAGTTATAAGTTGCCTTTACTAAAAAGCATTCAAACCTCCAAGAGGCATTTGAGTGTCTCAAGCCCTTGTCCTGAACCTGCAGCCACTATGGAATCAGGAAGGACAATCATTTATACAATTTGCATTGTCTTCTTTTTCATCTACTTCATTCAAAATTTGTTGTACAAATGGGAAATTGAGGATCATCAGGTTTCATAGATATAAGAAACTGAATGCCATTTTTTGATGTTATTACAAGAATTGCATAAAAATCGAGGGATAGTAATTAAAAAAAAACACCCTAATGTATCTTGTTACCTTGGATTTCCTACCAGAACCCTTTTATATTTTTACTACTTAGTCCATCAAATCTGCAGATGGAACTATCCCACAAATAGGCCTAATTTTAGGAAGTTACTGAAGAGATGAGCTCTTATGCAGAATTAGCATATACATAGTAAATGCAAATACATTGCTTAGGTCTGTTAGATCCATATATCACTAGTTAAGTGTTAGAGTTCTGGTGTGGGAATAAGGTTCTATTTTTTGTAGCATACAGTTTAGTGGTCATAACTGTTTTATCTAGTGTACTTAGCTTTTATTAATCTCTGGACTCCCTTGTGTTCCTGACCATATAAATCCTAGAGAATGGCAGGTAGTTGATCAGAGCTTGTTGAGTTAATTAATGATTTCATGAACCTCTGTATGAGGAGGAGTCTGGGAGAAGGAAGAGAGAGTAGAAATCTTACATTACAGTTCCTGTTCCACAATGACCCCTAAATGGAGTTTAAAAAAATTTTTTTCCATCATGGTCACAAGGATGAGCCTTAGAGATTTATCCTAAAAGTTATCACATCTAGGTATATTATAGTAAAATAAGCAAGGTCTTGTCTGGACAAAAATCAGCTATTCTCAAAATTTGGGGTTAGGTTTTAAAATCTATCTACTTTTTATATTTCATTTTTTGTGGTCTTATATTTTATGTTTACTTACAATTGAGTAAAATAAATATCTGTAGCAATGGTATGAGATCAGTGCCAGATTTTTAAAACATTTATATTTATTTTAAAGCTATGTTCAGTTTTCAAACCACATAGTAATACAATTTGCAGAGAAATATCATATTTTACACTTTCATAATAGATATCTCATATATAATTCATTTCTTATTTTTTATTCATTTGTTTTTCTTTTTTTGTTCATTTCTCCTTTTTGTTATGAAAGATTCATTAATCCAAGTGTTTAGCCATTTTCCAAAATTGCCAACATAAATTTTTGTGTGGAAGGGCTCCTCTTTTCATGCTCTGCCATAATTCCTGGGGTAAATACAGGCAGAAGCTCTTGGTTCTCACACAATGACATCATTCTTTACGTGCTGTGTTCCTGTGAACAATATAAGCCTCCACTGCTGAAATGAAGAGGCAAAATCAAAGCTCTGCAGTCAAAATCATCCTGTTGGGCTTTTCCAACTTTCCTGAACTCAAAGCACAGATGTTTGCAGCTTTCTTGATTACTTATCTGATGATGTTATTGGGAAATGCCATCATTATAACCATCATCTTCTTGGACCAGAGTCTCCACATCCCCATGTACTTGTTGCTTCAGAACTTATCTATGGTGGAAGCTCCTAACACCACCACTACCACCACCACCAATATTTGACACTGCCATGTTACAATAATACTTTATGAATATTTGATTAGTGACAATGAGTAATATATGTTGTTGTTGTTTTTAGGTGCTATCCAGTTGTGCTGTAGTGACTCTGTACAACAGATAAAACACCCCTGACACTATGTCATGCCTGGCACTATTGCTAGAGCTTCTCTGCTATTCATAGGTTTTTTAGTGGCCGATGGTTTTGGGAATGGGTTGCCAGGTCCTTCTCCCTTAAGTAAGATAGGGGCATCTTTTCATGGGTGTGTGTTATTTGGGGATAGGCCATACAAGTACCCATGTGATAGCTGAAATTATTTTGAATTTATGAGTGTTTAACTAATACTAATTTTTAAAAATTTTATTTTAATAGTATACAATATAATGTTCTCTAATAGCATTTTTACAGTTGTATTCTGTAGTTTGTTCTTATTCAACCTGTTTATCCCTCTTTATTTCTTCTTCCTCCTTACTACTTTTTTCCTCCCACTTCCTGATAGCCCCTCTTTTACTTTCCAGGCTTATACATATATTTTGTTTTGTTTTGCAATCTAGCTTTCACATATGAGAGAGAACATGTGGTGTTTGTCTTCCTGAGTTTGGCTTACTTTGCTTAATATGATGATTGCCATTTCCATCCACTTTCCTACAAATGGCATAATTTTGTTCTTTGAGTTTGAATAAAATTCCATTGTGTATAACAGGAGTCAGGTAGTTGCATCTTTTTTTTTTTTTTTGTGGTACTGGGGATTGAACCCAGGGCCTTGAGCTTGCATGCTTTGCAAGTGCTGCACCACTGAGCTGCACCTCCAGCCCATTTTTTTTACTTTCTGAGACAGGGTCTTGCTAAATTACACAGACTACCTCTGGTCTCGAACTTGCGATTCTCCTGCCTCTGCCTCCTGAGCCGCTGGGATTACAGGCATGCGCCACCACCCCTGGCTAGCTAGCTACATCTTTAAAAACTATGCATTACATCTTTTCTTACAGTGGGTCTGAGCAGTGCAATTCTGTCTCTGCCACAATGTAAGCAAAAAATTTTAATTGGAAGAAGGAAAGGATATATTTGCAATGACTTCCATGGTTCTCTCAGATAGAAATAGTGCAATTTAATGTGGATTTGGACTGCAACTACAGCAGATAAAAATGAAACAACTCATAGTGGTTTTATATACATGGAAATACCATTTGTGTGTAAAAGTTTGTATTGATTAGAAATTGTAATTGACGAGAAATTTATATTAATTAAAAATTATAAATATAATTTATCTGACATCGTGCCAGGCATGGCACAGTGTCAGGGAGTGTTTCATTCTGTTGTACATAGGGTCAATATGAGTTGGATCCAACTTGATGGCACCTAACAACATATATTACTCATTGTCACTAATCAAATATGCACAAAGTATTATTGCAGCATAGAACATATAGCAAAAATTAAATAAACCTAGCTTCAAATACTGGTTCTGACACCTCTTTGGTCTTTATCAGGTTATGTAAACTCTGTGATAATTTGCTTCTTCATTTGTAAAAGGGTAAGGATAAAGAGATAATCTTGGTTTGATGGCTGTTGCTCCAGACATTGAATTATTAGTTTGTACCTGGCATTGTTCTAATTATTTTACTTAATGTGGGAATTTAATCTCCACACTATCACTAAATATCAACATATTATTATCATTCTTATTTTACAAATAAAAAAGAAAAGTGGTGAAGTCAAAAGAATAAAAGGATAAGATGATAATGATGATGAGGAAGAAGAGGATGATAATTATGATGATGGTGAGCATGCTATTATTTCCATTTAGAGATGCTGTAAGGATAAGCTGTAACAGTGTTAGTGGACTGTGGTGGCACACACGTGTAATCCCAGTTACTCAGGAAACTGAATCAGATCAACTTGAGCTCAGGAGTTCAACATAGAGACACAGTGTTTCTTTAAAACAGAAAAAGGAAGAAATAAAAAGAAAAAAAGTATTAGTAGCTATAGTAGTCATAATGATAAAAATGTCACACATTTGAAGTTCTTATATGCCTAACATTTCACTTGCCTTATCCTTCTAATTTAATTGTTGCACAAAGTTTGAATGGTAGACATTACTTCTATCCATTGGTTAAATCAATTCTTTAAATATTTTTCATTTTCATAAAGACATCAATTATGCATATACTGGATCTGTTACTTAGCTCCCTATCTGTCTTTTTCACTTTAGTTAAAATTCTATTCCCTTCCACTTTATTTTGCTTGACTATTCTTTCTTCAACATTATCTTTCTGAAATATCTATTCTCTTTATCAATGCTTGCAATATGAGCATGATATTTGTGATTTTTTAATTCCTTGATCTTTGCCAATGAAAGTTTTATCACTTTATCTTCCCTGAAATTTGCCAATTAAGGTTTTATTTATTTTTATATTTTACCATACCTTCCAAGAGCATGTGAATTTTTGTTTTGTGGTTACTTTTCATAGAGAAGTTACTTCATAAGCTTTAAAAATATATGGCCCCACTTTTGGGATAATTTATAACAATATTGCTTCAGTGAATGTTCTTTATAAGTCCTTTGCTTTTCTCATTCCTTTTCTCTTTTCTTCTTTAGTTTCTGAGTATTACTATAATGAGAGATACTTTGGCCCATCTCTCATGTTGGAAAAGGGTGTGTTCTTTCTTGACAATTTGTCAGAAAAATGTTTGGAGAAGGGGCCAGGCCACGTTTCAAGTCAGCATGAATGATCCAGAGTTAGCAGAAACACTATTTATAAACATGACACTCAATCTTGAGTCTCACAGATTTCATGAATTCCAATCTGCATTTTAATAAAATCTCCAGGTGAGTCAGATACACTTTACTGTTTGGGAAGTGTTGCTGTGTAACACAGAGTAAATCTTTATAGTCAACCTGAGCTGATTTTTCTCCACTGCTCTTCTGTCATCAGAGAGTTGGAGGTTACATTATATCATGTTATCATGCTGCCAGATAGCTTCCTGATGCTACAGTAGATTTAGGTTGATTTCTGTGATCCTTTGGTCATCTATGACTACCTGCTCCTCTCTTGTGTCAAAACAGGTCCAGGGAAGCATTTATTACCAGACTTCCTATTCAGTTTTCATTGCTGAAACAAGAAGACTATGGCTTTTGTCCACCAAGGTGTGGCACTGCAATGACTCTCAAATATTAGTGTGCATCTGAATGTAGGAGCAAAAATATTCTAATGGGATACTCATAGGGCCCTGTCCAGGTCTGAGAATTAATTGGCACAAGATAGACAACAGGGAGTCCTTTTAAAGGGTAAAAGACCCAAAGAAGCTGTTAGAGTCAGTGACTCATGATGAATTAGACAAACAATGGTAATATTTGAAGAAGCAACCACAATACCTGGAGATACTTAAAACACCAGTTATTTTATCCAGGTCTGTACTGAGTTTTCTTGGTCTCATCTTCTCATTCTTAAGGACAGGGATGCTTCATCTTTTACATGGGAATTTCATCTCCTGCTTTTAAGAAACAAATGAATGACACAGAGAGCTTGCACTTGCTATTTTTCAAGTGCCTTTACTTTAAATAGTCAATATGTCAAAATAGCATTTTTAGCCCCTTTAGGAATTACTTGGACCTATACTAAGACACAGTGATTGGGTTCCTCTCAGCCAGTGAGCATGGGTTGTGGTAGCTCTATGGCAGAGTGTGGTAATGAGCATCTCTAACATGTGCCCTGGGGTTCTGATGCTGCTGACTCAGGGATCACACTTTGAGAATCACAGCTCTGGAGACTCAGGCTTCTCTATCTTTGTCTGAACCTTCCATACAGTATCTCTTCTGAACCCCACACACCCTCTTTTGACCTCACTGTATCTGTCAGTCTATCTCCCACACTATAAGTTAGGTTAAGATGTGTCTTTTTTTAAATATGAAGTTTAGATTCCTGTTTCTTATTAATTTTGTTGTTTTGGATAATTTCTAAGAAGATAGTTCCTTCTTTTACTTGCCATTTAAAAACCTGAATTTCATTTCTTATTTTTAAATACCTCACTTTTATTACAAAAGTAATAATTTCAAGCAAGAGGTAAATAAAATAAAAATACAAAATGTGTCTTAAAAATATTCCCACTATTATTGCTGCCACCTAACAACAACAACTATATCTCTAATC